>QRDG01001696.1:0-144014 GCA_012064385.1 Puccinellia tenuiflora | reverse complement strand
TTTTTCGCACCAAAAATTAAGCCCGAACAGGCGCACCGTAATTATTAATTGACCCGGCCTTCCCCAGTCTCGCTGTGTTGCACATCACCCCCGCTGCTCGCTCTGCTCCCCATCGCCTCCGCCTGTGTCTCGCCGCCGCAAATCGCCTCCGCCGGCTCGCTCCGCTCCCCGCCGCGACGATCCCCTCCCTCTACACTTGCTGGACACCGCGGGTTATCACCTGAAACTGCGCTCTCGCTCCAGAGTACTCATGGCGTTCTGCCGCGTGGAGATGTCGCCGTCGCCGGAGTGACAGGCCTCGCTGCAGTCAAGGATAAGTTCTGGCAGATCATTGCTTCATTTTCCTGCTTGGATTTGCTCGTGGGATCCTACTCAGTCATTAATCTGGTAATACAATGATTTTGGTCCC
Organism: Puccinellia tenuiflora; assembly: GCA_012064385.1. Taxonomy (NCBI): domain Eukaryota; kingdom Viridiplantae; phylum Streptophyta; class Magnoliopsida; order Poales; family Poaceae; genus Puccinellia; species Puccinellia tenuiflora. The sequence goes on along the minus strand of QRDG01001696.1, from coordinate 143,605 downwards.
AATCTGGTACTGTTTTTTGTTATTTCTTCACGCCCTAAATCAATCTGGTACTGCTTTTTGTTATTTCTTCAGCAGCTTAGATTTCACATTGTATGGGAAAACCAAGTTACGGCAGTTTGGTTGATATAGGTCCGAATCTATATTATTGTGTATTGTGTTATGTATGATGGTCCTGCTATTCCATGAAAATTATTCCATGCTTCCCAAGAATTTTATTCAGTTTTGATCAAGCATATAGGATTACATAGTTTAGAGTGGCAAGCATTGATTTAGGATTTTTCAAATATAAATGCTTCTAGATTGATTTTTTCATGTTGACCATGAAGAAAATATATGCTTCTGCTTCCCTAATAGATTGATTGCTTCCCAATAATGATTGATTGCTTCCACAGACATGTTCCATGCTTCCCAATTTTTGTTCAGTAGGGGTTTGTATTCAATTGAATTTGTCTATTTTTCAAATTGAAATTGGTATGCATCTAACCAGTTGGCTTGATCTGATCCAGCGTGCCATTGGATTCTTCGGCGACAACGAGCTTGTCTTGTATCTTCATCCAGTGGCAACTTGGAGGAGACGCTCCGTGGGAGGTTGCAGTCGGATCATCAACGAAGCCATGCCAGAGGATGTGCAAGTTATGCACGGCCATGCTCCGCCACCACGCTCCATCTTCCTCTACCTGCTGCCCCCGTCGACGACCACCTCCGGTTCCATGCCGACGTGATCACGCCATCGTGCTAGCCAACACTGCTTTGATCTTGCGGACGCGCAAAATCTCTGATCTTGCCAGCGTGCTCTCTTGCCGACGCGGTCAGTGGCGGAACTCGGAGCATGTTGCGGTGGCTTTGATCCGGTGTCTTTGTGTCTGATGCTTCCAAGTGATTGGCTTCATGCCTTTAGATAGTGGGAATATCACGATTCATTGTAACAGATGCAATGCTTCAGGCATAAGTTTATTAAGTTTTCTAGTGCCTTTGTATGTGCTTCCTTAGTTTTAATACCACACCCATGCTTCGGTTTCATTTGTGACATGCTTCCAACTTATGTGCAATACGTTTCCAAGTGTCTACACATCTGCTCCTTTGTTTAACCAACAAAGACAATGCTTCGCTACTACTTTGTTTTTGGTCCAACATTTATCTAAATGTGCTTCCAATGCCTCACTGCCATATAAATGCATCACTATTACATGTGGCATGCTTCCCACATACACACAATTCGTTTACTATGACAGACTTCCATGCTTCAAAGTACAACCATATGGGCTTCATAGCACCAAACTGTTCATCATATTACTTCAGAAAATGTGACTATGAATTATGAAGCATGGATTTTATTGTTGTAAGCATGTTTATGGTATGATGGAAGCACCTAATTTAGGATTTATTCCCTAAAAAAAAGTATGGATTATGAAGAAGCATAAGTACGTACATAGAGAAACACACAATGACACAATTATATGGAAGCAAGCGTGATTGAAGGAAAACTTGTTTTGAAAAATGCTAGGTAGTGGTCATACGCAATTATAGGCGTGCATGTATTTAAGGCAGTGGTTGTTACGGAAACTGAAATTATCCCCTTGAATCACGGAAGTGGAGGCTGGCAAATCCCTCGCTGGGCCTGCTCCAAATCGAACGGCCGAAACGCTCCACATCACATGGTCATACGCTGGTCCGATACTTAGTTCGTATCGGACGCCGATTCCTAGTGATTGCCTTAAATTTTTGCTGGAGAAACTCTATATTTTGGACGACATCCTGTGTGCCGAAGATTTTGTCTATGTTCCCTTAGAGGCAGCAAAACAACCAGCATCTCAGCGGAAATCTAGTACTTTGGTTTCACAACCCAATTCTACACGAACAATGTCGACGCGGTAGCAGGAACAGACAATTTTTTTGAACAAGCGAACCTGACAACTCGAGTCGATTTTGTCCATATATCCCAAGAACATTGCTTATAATTTGCCCAACAAGGAACCTGATTTACATGTACATTGCACTTACCAGTTACCACCAACTGCTGTGACCAAACCAAGATGACAATCAGCTTGGCAGCTTCCTAATTTTTTTTTTCTACTACACTTCCTACCAGTCCAGCAGCATATTGATCATTTTCTTCAGCAACACAACATGAATTCCCAGAATGCCAAATTTCAACAGATTTGCTTGACGTCAAGCCAGCGAGCCGCCCTTGCATTGTTTACAATATATTCCAGGACACTTGGCATGAATTTCACAGTGGCCCCTCAAGTTCAGTCCCGCAAATAAGGGAAACAAGTTAAAAAGTTCATTCTCACAAAACTAAAGCTGCTTTAACTAGACACCAGTGTGAGCAACAAAGTGGCACCCAAGTATTATGGAACAAACATGCTAATATTCATACATACATCTGGCCTAGAGAAGCTTAGTAATAACTGGCGGAGATCTTTGGCCTTGCTTTCAGTGACTGATTCATCGAGAATTATTTTCATCCTTTTTAGTACTGTTGCCCAATGGAATAACCGTTGCACAAGGGCAACTTCATGTTCAGTGCTCCTCATGTCCTGGATTTCTATTTCTTCAAGGCAATTCAGCACAAGCTCCTCCGTTCTCCAGTTTGGTGCCTGGTCACAGATGCAACCTGATGGGCATGGAGTTTGTTCCTGAAGCAAGGGTTATATCACAGAATATGATTAACTTATATGGTTTATGACAGAAATTAAGAGATGGATGAAACAAGAAACTATTAAACTTGGTGAATAATTCAAGTTACAAATATCATCAACAAAATTTACAAGCTAATAACACCTGGAAATTAGTTTCAACTTTGAAGCCAGCCTACCGCAGAAATTATGAGTACAATGGACATCACGACTAAATCTATAACGCGCACACAAATCCTCAGGTACTGAATTATGAACAATCATAGTCAAGAAGATCTGCGTGGAGAAGAGAAATGAGATCTCCTATTTCTTTGCTGGAAACAGGAACCCATCCATGAGTTTGTCATTTCCATCAGATTGCCGATTTTTAAAAATAAAACCTATTACCAAGTCAGCAACCCTTGTCATCTATCCAGTATATGCTGCTTTCATAACTGAAGAGCCAAGTGTTCTCATTGGGATATACATAAGGAATGTATTTAAGACAGACATGATCATGGAGCAAAATGTCAATATCAGACCAATAAAGCAGCTCAAGCCTATGTGTAACTAGAAATGCATATTCTTATTTTTCCACATCTCTAGAAATGCATATTCGTATATTCCTTCTGTTGAGTTTATAATTTGTAAATCGGTATGTGTATGCCTATGTACTAAAGTGTAAATTGTAAATATTAGGAGAACGAAAATGTAAAAAGGAAGATAAGATAAGGAAAGCCAGAGATGGAGGTCGAGAATACTCTCCAGTTCTCTGTTCTCAACTCCCTGTACGTGCGCACTCTTCTCTAAATCCCAAGTATTTTAGCATCCAAATTTGAGTGTTTGTAGAGGAATTTCAACATGGTATCAGAGCCAGGTTCGGGGGCGTTCCCTTTACTCCGATTTTGTCTGATTTGTGCTACGATTTACCGGGATTCGTCGTGGTCGTGGCCGCCTTTGTGCGCCGCCGCCGTTTTATCAAGGTCGGCGTGGTCCTGGTGCCGCACCTCACCGTCTTTTGCCTTGTCGCGGTCGTCGTCCCTTTGTGCCGCGCCGCTGCTGTTGTTCTGCTCGGCTGGTCTGAATCATTCCCGTGCTGCACGAATTTGGAGCTGCTCCTCATCCGCACCTTGACTATCTCAGGTACAAGTTTGCTCAGTCCAGAGGTCTTGTGGTAGATTAAATATTCTTGATTTAGAGATACTCGGTGGAGAGGAATCTGGAGTGTGGTTTGCTGAATCAAGTGAAGTCATTGTAGCTGTTCAATATTGTGAATAATAATCTGAAGCAGTTCAGTGGTCATGGGGGAACCTAGTAAGGATTCTAGTATGGAAAAGCTTGTGGAAAGTATGCAGCGTATGATGGCCCAATTGTTGGAGCAGGCACAATCACGAACAAGCAGTAGTCCTGATGCTCTGAAAAATTTAGAGGCTAATCCAGTAAAGCTTACTGGTCCAGGTGACTTTTTTAGTTGGTCTCGTAATGCAGTGTTGATTCTAGAGTCACATGGTTTGGAGAAATTTCTGAGAGAAGATGTGAAAAAGCCAGAAGAAGTTGCACAAGATCAATGGGACCAAAACCAGAAGCGGGTCATGGTGTGGTTGCTTAGTTCGATGGAGAAGACTGTGAGGGAACAAGTTGAAGGGTTTCAGTCTGCAGCTGAGGTGTGGACAAGCATTGAGAAACAATTTTCAGGGAAATCAAACAAGATGCAGGTCACTAGGATTTTCCATGAACTGACACATATCAAGCAAGAGCAAAAAACGGTGACTGAATATGCGGGAGAAATCAAGAAACTTTATAGAGACCTTGAGTATTTTAGACCGTTTAAAGCACATGATCCCAAGGATGTTTCACTCCTTCGTGAGTGGTTTGAACCATTGTTGGTTCAGATTTTTCTTGATGGCTTGAATTCAGAGTTCAATCTCCGTTCCCAGCTCTTACAAACCACACCAGATTGGCTTACACTGGATCAGACCATTGCTAGTATACTCGAGGAGGAAACAAGATTGGCAAATCAGATCATAGCTCCACAAGCAAGTATTGACAAACGGGCTGCACTGTCTACCCAATCAGGAAGTGGTCAAGCAGGTGCTCACAGATTTGAGTATGCAAAGAAGGCAATTGTTGTGTGTGATAATTGTAAGAAACCAGGTCATCTAAAGAGGAATTGTTTTGATTTGATTGGTTACCCACCTGGATGGCAACATAAACCATCTAGCAGGTTTACTCGTGGTGGTGGTAGTATGAGGAGGACAGATCGAGCTCACTTCACCTCATCTAGAGAGGAACAGTCTGCAGTTACAGCCCAGGCCCTGGAAGAATTTAAGGCAAAGCTTATGGCGACTGCCGCAACAGGCCATTCCGAGACTACTCCTGATGCTCATACGGAAAAAGGTGCGAATCAAATGTTGACATCATGGATAATTGATTCAGGGGCAACAAACCATATGACAGGCTCGTCTAAATTTTTTTCTACATATATTCCACATTCTGGAAGAGATAGAGTACGCATTGCTGATGGATCCTCAGCTCCAATTATGGGTTCTGGGAACATCACATGTACTCCTTCTCTTTCGTTGAGCCCGGTCTTACATGTACCAAATTTTCCTGTGGACCTCCTGTCTGTTAGCTCAATTACAAAGTCGCTTAAATGCAGAGCGTCATTTGATCCTTATTCATGTATATTCCAGGACCTGAAGACAGGAAGAATTCTTGGGACTGGAATTGAGCGTGAGGGCCTCTACTACCTCAACAATCATCAAGCTCCGTATGCACTTAGTGTGAAGGGTATTTTGTCAACTGATGAATTACTGTTAATGCATTATAGACTAGGGCATCTGTCGTTCCAAGCCCTTAGTCGCATGTTTCCGTCCCAAGTTAAATATCATTGTAAGGAGAAGTTTTTGTGCGAAGTGTGTGAACTGGCTAAACACACTAGAACCAATTATCCAAGTAGCAATGAGAGAAGTAAGTTACCTTTTGATGTGGTGCATTCGGACGTATGGGGTCCATCGGTTGTAACTGCCCTTACAGGGGACAGATATTATGTGACCTTCATTGATGGTTTTAGTAGATGCACATGGCTGTACCTCCTAAAGCATAAGTCCGAAGTCTTGCCTGCCTTCATAGACTTTTTTAATATGGTGCGTAATCAGTTTGGCGTGAATGTGAAAATATTACGCTCTGATAATGGTACTGAGTATATTAATCATGAATTTAATAACTTCTTGTCTACTTATGGTATTATACATCAAACCACATGTGTGAATACTGCAGAACAAAATGGGGTGGCAGAGAGAAAAAATAGACATTTACTGGAAGTTGCTCGTGCTCTCATGTTTATGATGAATGTGCCAAAGTTCCTTTGGGGAGAAGCAGTCAAAACTGCTGCCTATCTAATAAACCGTATGCCTTCTAGAGTTTTGGGGCATAAAACTCCAATTGAATGTTTACATGGCTCTAACTCATTTATAGCACCACCAAAAGTATTTGGATGTACCTGTTTTGTTCATGATTACAGGAGTTCAGCGGGAAAACTTGATCCAAGAGCCGTCAAATGTATTTTTGTGGGCTATTCTCCCACAAAAAAGGGGTATAGGTGCTGGTCTCCTGCTGAAAGGAAGTTCTTTGTGAGTATGGACGTTACCTTTCATGAAAAACAGCCATTTTATTCCTTGAAGCAAAATGATAATGATACATGTAGCAAGGGGGAGAATTCCATAGAAGAGATCAGTGATAGGGGAGTTGTAATGATACCTATTGTGGACATCATGCGCTCAGAAGATGGAACAGAGGGGGAGAAAATTGGTAGTACAAACGAAGAAGGTGATAATACATCAATACCTGAAGTGTATGAAAATCTTTCAGGTCATCAGGGGGTCGAAACTGATGATGGCGACAGTGTATCTCTTGAAGTTGATGAAGGAGCAGTTAATCAACCCCAAGTACTAGAGGAGGAACCAACAAGTGAAGAAGTAGCCCATGATGAGGGTGGCGCTGAAGTTATTGAAACCCATATACCATCCTCTAGTACTCAAGTAAGTGATGAACCAATTGCCTTGCGAAAGAAAAAAAGGATAGTAGGTATACCTGAGCGTCTAAAGGATTGTGTAGGATATAAACATGATCTTGCAAAAGTTGTTTCATATGACAGATGTACTTCTTCTTTTAGGAGCTTTATTGCATCCTTGGATTCTACATCAGTACCTAAAGATTGGAAGGATGCAGCGAGTGATCCTAAATGGAAGGCAGCAATGTTGGAGGAAATGAATGCTCTAGAAAAAAATAATACGTGGCAATTGGTAGAATGGCCGAAGGGAAAGGAACCAGTTGGTTGCAAATGGGTTTTTACTATTAAGTGTAACCCTGAAGGTAAAATAGAAAGGTATAAAGCTCGGTTGGTGGCCAAAGGCTACACACAGACTTATGGTGTGGATTATGAAGAAACATTTGCCCCTGTAGCAAAAATGAATACAATAAGAACTTTGATATCATGTGCAGCTAATCTTGGCTGGAATTTATTTCAGATGGATGTAAAAAATGCATTCTTGCACGGAGAACTTCAAGAGGAAATTTATATGCATATACCACCGGGTTTCAACTCAGCACGAACTGAAGGCAAGGTCTTGAAACTCCACCGTTCACTGTATGGCTTAAAACAGTCCCCTCGTGCGTGGTTTGATCGTTTTAGAAAGGCTATGCTGAAATTGAGTTTCAGCCAGAGCAATGGCGACCATACTTTATTTTATAAAAGATGTGATGGGAAACTGACAATATTAATTGTCTATGTTGATGATATTGTTATTACAGGAGATGATGATCAGGGTATTGAAAAGGTGAAGGAACATTTGACCAATGAGTTTGAAGTCAAGGATCTAGGACAAATGAGGTACTTTCTTGGAATTGAAGTCTCACGAAGCTCAAGAGGTATCTATCTATCACAAAGAAAATATGTGCTAGATTTATTGTCTGAAACTGGTATGTCTGGGTGCCGTCCAGCATTAACACCAATTGAACAAAACCACAGATTGACTAGTGAGTCAGGGGAACCTGTTGACCGAGAGCAATATCAGAGACTTGTTGGTCGTTTGATCTACTTATCACATACTCGCCCTGATATAACTTTTGCCGTAAGCGTGGTGAGCCAGTTTATGCATAATCCTAGAAGTCACCACATGAATGCAGTAAATCGAATCATTCGGTATTTAAAGGGGTGTCCAGGTCGAGGTTTATTGTACAAGTCAAGTGGCAACTTACAAATAGAATGTTATACTGATGCAGATTGGGCTGGTTCATTAGATGATAGAAGGTCTACATCAGGATATTGTACGTTTGTTGGAGGGAACTTAGTTACTTGGCGTAGTAAGAAACAGAATGTTGTTGCAAGGTCCACTGCAGAAGCCGAATTCAGAGCTATGGCTCATGGGATATGTGAAGTTTTATGGTTAAAAAACATACTGATGGAGTTAGGTCTATTTCAGGGAAAACCATTGATGATGTATTGTGATAATAAAGCTGCATTAGATATAGCACATAATCCAGTTCAACATGGTAGAACGAAGCACATAGAAATTGACCGACACTTTATCAAAGAGAAACTAGACCAAGGAGTAATATGTATGCCTTATGTGAGCTCTTCAAACCAACTAGCAGATATTCTGACCAAAGGTCTAGCTGAAAAGGTGTTTTCTAACTTATGTGGCAAGATGGGGCTATATGATGTGTTTGCCCCATCTTGAGGGGGAGTGTTGAGTTTATAATTTGTAAATCGGTATGTGTATGCCTATGTACTAAAGTGTAAATTGTAAATATTAGGAGAACGAAAATGTAAAAAGGAAGATAAGATAAGGAAAGCCAGAGATGGAGGTCGAGAATACTCTCCAGTTCTCTGTTCTCAACTCCCTGTACGTGCGCACTCTTCTCTAAATCCCAAGTATTTTAGCATCCAAATTTGAGTGTTTGTAGAGGAATTTCAACACCTTCATATGACTTCTCTGATAACTCAAGTATTATATAGTCAAATTAACAATAGTACTGTTACCTCGAGTTCATTTTCTAGCAGGAAATCAAGATACAACTCTTTTACACCAGTACACCTCTTTAGAACGTCAAATGAGCTGGCTCCAAAGGAATGTCCATTTGCTAGTACACCCAACTCCAAGCATGTAATACCTGGAAGCCTTGGCATGTGTTCCATCAAGTATGGCCCAGTACATATGTCCTGCAGATTTGTAAGAAGTCAAAAAAAAAAAATATATATATATATATATATAACAGTTGGGGAAATATAAAATAGCTTATGTTCTATAGTGACTCACAAACAGGAAACAAGTACGCATTTTTGTGGGTGATGGAGGGTTTTGGATTAGAGGAAAACAAGGGAGTACTAATGATCGAATTCCCCCCACTACGAAGAGCTCAAGTCACCTTGAATAACTAATACTACCTCCGATCCGGAATAACCGTCGTGGAGAATCAACAGTCGGAGTACAAAATTTGTACACAGGTTGCGACAGTTTTTTGGGACCGGAGGGAGTAGTATAATGTGGTAGTATCTAGTATGTAAGTCCAATGTCAACTACCAGAAAGAATGGGATTGGATGCACTAAGCCATGTTGCAAGGACATGAGCAAACCGAAACAAGTGATATACCATTGCATATTACTTAAGCTAAAACTCTATCTTTTCCTCATTATCTACTAACACATTAAAATGATGGCATAAGAAAGGACTAACCGGCGGATAGTAAATCAGGAGATCAAGAGTGTCGATGCGCTCAAAGCGCCGAAAAAGCGTCATGCAATAGTGGTTGTGTTCAAAAGCTTCATCTCCTTCTAGAATAAAAAGTTCGACGCCCAACCTTTTGAGATGAATCATCTTGTTAAGCTGGATACAACTTGGATCAAGAATACTCTTCCACTTGAGCGTTATCAGCTGAGGGGCTGAGATGTTAGCAACCGATAGATCTGGATTCAGAGGATCGGTAAAGCAGTTGATCACCTTTAGCCATTTGAGCGCCGGTGCCATGACATTGAGCTGCTGTAAGCATTGCAGATGTGACAGCTCCATACGTACAAGAGAGTCAGAGTGGATGTTGAAGCTATCAAGACCCCGGACAGCACGGACGCGGAGGCACCACAAGGATGGGCACCGCTGGGAGGAGAGAAGATCCCCGAGCTGGCACTGACCATGTAGCTGGATGTCAACCAGCTGAAGATCACCGAGCCGGGCGAATACTCCGGATGGCGGCAGGGCGAGGCCGAGAAACCCAAGATTGAGCATGATGGTGGTAGCCTTCTCGAAGCAAGGCAGATCAATGGCGCCTCTTTCCCCGACCTCGATCTCGGCCTCCCGCCGCACCACCTTCAGGTACATGGCGCCAGAGAGGCCGCACGCGGCGATGGGGAGCCAAGCCGAGAGGGATTCTGGAGACGCGTCATTGGTGAGCGCGAAGAGGAGGCCTAGGACCGGCGCTTCATGGGCTGCGAGCGCGGCGCCTATGCGGTGGTGTTCGATGAAGGCGAATCTGAGCTCCGGGAGGAAGGAGTAAAATGCATCCGTGGTCATTGTACTTGTGTCAAAAGCTCACTTTGGTCACTGTACTTAAGACTTGAGTCAATACGGTCACTATATACATAAGTTGGTGATCGTACGGTCACTGGCTCAACGTAGAGATCCGTATTTTTCTCTGGTTGACCGGTCAAGCAGTCCTACATAGCGGCACGGGGAAAGAAATAAAATGACACATAATAAATTGTGTACCGGTGTGATTCGAACCTGAGACCACACCGCTGCTGCCTCGAAGTACTAGCCACCGCGACGACCTTTCATATTAACCACAAGCAGCCTAATCTTTCTATACTTATTCTGAACACACGCACGCACCGACACTGCACACACGCAGCCACGAACCCACACTGTGCACATACCCAGCACGGTAGCACGTACCCACACGTACAGACGTACTCGTGAGGCTCGACACGCTTCAGTTTGTCACCACGGCCGTATCCGTGTGTGTCGCGTGCAGGACTGCAGGTGTATACTGCTAGGAATTTCCATACTGCTACCGACGTGTACGCGACGCGAGTGTGTGCAGGCGTCCGTGCTAGTGCATACATGAGTGTGTGCATTGCGTGCGGGTGCGTGCAGTGTGTGTTGCAAGATTATCTATAAAACCGTATAACTATAAGTTTCTCATTATTGCGTCTGGGGTCAGGTGGCTAGCACACGTTGACATGCATCACTCGGTCTCAGGTTCGAAGCTCACGGGTGCACAATAGATGCATCGTTTTATTTCTTTCCGCCTGCTCACTGACAGGTGGGTCCCGCCACATAGAGCTGCTTGACTGGTCAACCAGAGAAAAATACGGAGGTCTACGTGAGCCAGTGACCGTATAATCACCAACTTATGTATATAGTGACCGTATTGACTCAAATCTTAAGTACAGTGACTAAAGTGAGCTTTTGACACAAGTACAGTGACCACTGATGTATTTTACTCGGGAGGAAGGCCCAGAGGCGGCGCCAGCGGCTGGCGAGGACGCTGGTCCGAGCGGCCTCGGCGGCGTCTTCAACCAGGACAAGGATGCGTATGAGCACGTCATCTGGTAGATTACTGAGGCGGTCCTCGCCGCCGCCGTCGGCATTGGAAAACTTCATTCGCTTGACGCTGAGATCCATGGAAGGATGGAGGATTGGGTTCGATTCACACTTGCAGTCGCCACAAAGGAATGAGGATGAGAAGTGAGCTCCGTGGGATTTGGGGGCTAGGGTTCTTGGGGATTTGCAATTTTTTTCTTCTTTTACACTTGTTTTTTAGGAAAGCTCACCATTAGTTAGTCAATAGAGGAAGAATATTTTGGACCGGCGAGCCCTGCCCCCTAAGCCACCGCCGGCCCGGCGCGCTGCCCCGGCGCCTCGCCGCCCCGCCCTTGCCCCAATCTTCTCCTCCGCCGGTCAACCGCCGCCCCCGGCCATCCATCTAAAGCCCCCCTGTCTTCTGCGGCGCCGACGACCCCCGCACCCCCAAGTTAAGTTTCTTGGTCACCTCCACCGCATCCGTCGCGGCGCCGCGTCTCCGGCTCCCTCCATGCTCGCCGTCGCCGTCGGCCCCCGCGGCCAGCCGCGTCGCCCGCCCGTCGCCGGCTCGGCTCCGTCCAATGTAGAAGAAATGCACGAATCGCGATGCTCGATCAGACGGTGCAGGAGGTGAATGAGCTCGAAGCTAATTCTAAGTCGATTGAGAATTAGCAAAACCGTTTTTTTTTGTGCGAAATCAAGAGCTTCTCATTCATTAATCAGCGGTCCTTTTGCAGACATTCAACTATAAAATTCGGTACAAAATTTATCCAAATACATCTCTCATGCCTACTTAGCACACAAATGTGAAAACTAAACATGTGGAGGGCGTCTCGCGTCGTCCCCCGCGGGCGACCGAGACGCGACCTTGCTCGCCGCCTCCTTCCCCCTCCCTCCTTCTCTCTCCCCCCGCCGTCGCCGGCGTGTGCCGCCGGGCAAAGCCCGCGCGGTGCCGGCGGCGGCGGGTCCTCCTCTACCCGTCCGCAGGAGGGTCCGCGCGGGGCGGCTCCGATCTGTGGCGGTGCGGCTAGGGTGTTTCGGCCTCCTCTCCGGCTGGGCAGGCTCTCCGACGGCGCGTCCGGAATCCAGGACGACGACGGCGACGGCGTCGGGCACGGCCTCTGGACTACCTCTTCTGGCGGCGCAAGGAAGGGCCCGATCTGGGCTGCCGCGGGCCAGGCGGGCCTGCAGCGGCCTGGGACGGGCATGGCCGGCGCGGCGGCCTCCTGAGGTCTCCGAGGTGGTGGTTGCGCGGTGCGGCTGCCGCTTGCGTAGCCGTGGCCGTGTGGGCCGGATCTGGGCCAGGCGGGCCCAGATCTGGCGGCGCCCTCGCGGGGTCCGCACGGATCTTGCCTGGCCGTGTTGGTAGGGCCTCGTCGGTGCTGGTCAGGGGCCATGGACGCCGGGGTGGCGGCCCCGGATGGCGGGCTGCATGTGTGGCTCTCCGGCGAGCACCATGACGGCGGTGGTGGCGGCATCCTTTGGTCGTGTGGGCGGCATTGGTTGCAGCGGCGGGTGGCTCGGGCGTGATCTTCGGTGGCGCCCAGATCTGGCTATGGAGGTCGGCCTTCCGCGCGTGCCCTTGGGTCCTCTTCGTGTCATGGGAGAGATACTGAGCGAAAGCTCGATGCTTCGGCATTGGCGACGGCGACGCCTGCGGGTGCCGTCTGCCTCTTGAGGACGTCGTCAAGGTGCTCACTCCCGTGCCAGAGTTCCGGGTGAAAACCCATGTCCATTTGGACTCGACAGCGGCGACGCTTTGCGCCGTCACCTTCCTGGGGGCGTTGTCGGGGAACTTAGGTGCCCTAGTGCAGTGTGCGGTGTGTTCTTGCCTCCGGTGTTCTTGTGTGGCTTCGTAGTTGTTTTTTTCGTGCAACTTCTGTTGCCCAATTTCTTCGAGATCTTCTTTGTAAGAGGGCAACCTCACCACCATGTATCGTTCGGCCGTGTTGTGGCTTTATTTATAAAGCGGGGCTACGGCCTGTTTCGAGAGCACACAAATGTGTCCCTTCATTGGCCCACGAGCAACGAAGTTTAACTGGAAGGACTCCAGATTCCTTCTAAGCTCTTCTATCTCCTAAAGTATTGGTGTGATTTCAGATCGTCCCTGGCGCCGATCATTCCTCAGCTAGATCTGTCTCAATCACGATTCGTGGTAGATCCAAGCATGAGGCAAGCTAACTCCATCAAGCACTGCAATGTCTTTCATAATCAGAACGTTCGCCCGTACCAGATCACTTGGCCCCTTATCATATAACCATTGTGACCATGCAGGATTATACCTGAACACCTACTCCTGAAGCGGACACAAAACTTGCATCGGTGTCCAGTTCCAGCCACCCGGGTTCAAAAAACATTTTTATAAATTTCAAAAAATTCCAAATAATTTTTTTGAATATACTAGATGATATTTTATGTTAGCACAAAAAGTTTTGCGAAGAAAAGACATTTTTTGTGGGCTGTGTAAAGAAGCCAAATCCGGGTTTTTCAAAATGGCTTTGTACCCGATTTCGTTTTGTCTTAAAATGTCAAGATTTATATTCGAAATTTTGTTTGACTTTTTTTGACATTTTAAAAAGTTTTTAATTTTTTTTTACATAATGGGTGCATCCGCACTCCGTGACCCGAAACATCGTGTCCCTACATTCCTATAATTTTGAATTGAATATGTGGTGGACAATGGAACCATGTAATGATCGATATGGTGGAGGTTCCAATGTGCCAGGTATACTCAAATAGGATATTGATAACAAATGTTGGCATTTATTTATGACATATAGAGAACATTGACCATCAGTCCCAGTATTGGCGGGGCAAGTTAGTAATATCTTCTTCTCTTCGCATATCCTCCGATGACTTACCAGGTTGAACCTATTGTTGGTCAACTATTGGACCTCATGTTAGTCAACAGTGCGGGAGCAGGCATTCGTCTCCAACCTCGAGTTTATTGTGAGAGGGGTAATGGTTGAGGAGAAGGACGACCTCCCACATTACAATTGGGCGGATATGTGTGACCGTGGAGAAGACTCGACATGCTTGGGGATCTTTGATTGGGCCATATCAGGATGGGAACGTCGGAAAAGCAGGGGTTCTGGTGTATCCACATCGTGTGTGTTCGGGCGGGCGCGTTGGAGATCCCCTTAGTAGACGCGCGGCGGGCCATCTCCGGTGACGGGCGGTCGCCCGGGAAGTCGTAGGCCTCCCCGCTGCTCATGGTAGGAACGGCCTCCCCCGCAGGAGGGGCGGTGGAGGCTGAGTCCCTCCGGGGGCGGCGGTGGGCCGACGTCGCTGACGAGCTTGACGAGGCCGATGCGGTGGCTGCGGAGTTGGAGGCGCGATGCACAATCCCGGCTTCCCCAACCTTCGGCGAATTTCTTGCTCTGGCCCGCCGGCCTACGCCGCGTGCTGCCGGTCCTCGCCGGTGTGCGTCCGTCTGCGCTCGGCGCCCCGCGGTGGCGCCGCCACGCGTCGGAGGAAGGAGGTCGTCAGGACTGGCTGAGGCCGCGCTTGCTGGGGAACGGGCGAGGATGACCATGGGGAGGCGCCCCGAGGTCGCCATTGCGGGTGGGGTGCCCCGGTGCGGGGAGGAGACGGTGGCGCAGGCGGCGCACCGTTCTCTCCCACCGCCGGCGGCGGCGCTCCCTGTCGTGCCCGCTCGCGCGGCTGACGCTGCTAACCCTAGGCCCAACAGGCCGGCCTCGCCCCCGTGGCCCATCCTGGAATGGCGCCGACCGAACGCACGATGCACGGCCCAAGTTGGACGCCCACATTCGATCGCACGCCGCGCGGAAATTTGCGGTCCAGCAAGGCCCATGGGCCCGTGGCTGTGGCTCCGGAAAGGAGCCCGTGAGCTAACCCTAGGGACCCCGGCCTCGTTTCGATCCATCCGCAGACACGCTGCTTCGGCTCGCACTGTTCGCCCTACTCCTGCCCCGCCGCCGCTCACCGTCTCCTTCGCTGAGGCCGTCGCCATGAAGCGCTCCCGCGCTGACGAGGACGAGGAGGATGTCCACCACCGCCGGCGTGCGCGCTCACCATCTCCTCCTCCTCCTCCCGCGCAGGATTCGGCAGCTGCATCTCGCGCCCGTGCGTCGCCGCCGCGCAGCTACCGGCCGCCGCCACGGCGAGGTTCACCTGGGTCGCGGCGCTCTCCAGACCGCCGGGACAGGCAGCCCACGGGCCACCGGCGCTCCCCCCGCCCCGAGACATCCCAGCGCCGCTCTCCCCGCAGGGGTGCCTCGCCGGATGGGCAACGGATGGAGGCGGCAGCTGCGGCGTGAGCTCGTGCAGCGCCCGTACGCCCGTGCAAGGTCCCCGGAGCGGCGTCTGGACAGGGGCCGGTCGCCGGTGTGCTCTCCTGTGCGCCGCCAGGACATGGAACCGCGGCGGGCGAGCGGATCGTGGCGCGAGGACCGCATCCTTCTCCCGCAGGCGCGTGATGCCCCTAGGCAGGACCGATCCATTGCCAGCTGCTACTGATTCTGCTCCTGCCAAGAAAAAAGCAAAGAAGAAGAAGAACAAGAAGACCAAACAGGGGACGGGGGGAGTCGCGGGAGGGAACCAGAGTGGGTTCCCACCTGCACCGACCCCCAACATCCCACGGAGAGCTCCGAGTGACCCGTCCCAGGCGGGGACGGTCGCGCCCCGACCTCAGGCGGAGGAAGGGGAGGGCTCTCCGTCACAAGTCACGTGCTTCAACTGTGGGGTGGTTGGTCACTACCGGTCACAGTGCACTCGCCCTGAGTGTTGCGCGCGTTGTGGGGATCCTGGACACCTTGTTGCTGCCTGCACCGTGTCTGCCGCCCAGCACCTCCCTCGCCTTGAGCTCCTTGGCCACGGGGTGGACTCCATCTTCTACTACATTGATTTGGGGGGGGGGGTGCCGAGGGCGAGCCCACAGAACCTTGCTCAGGTGTCTGTTCTCCCAGACCAGCTTCCGCCAGTGGCCACTACGCTCACTGTGGAGATCCTTAGGGACGAGCTGGCCATGGTGATGCCAGGACATGAGTGGCAGGTGCGTGAGATCTCGAATTCCGAGTTCGCAGTGGTGTTCCCCTCACAGGAGATGCTTCGCTTTTGCACGTTGGGTTCCACGTTCACGCTCCCGATCAACAAGATCCAGGTGGCCATCAAGGCTACGACTTCTGACCCGGGGGCAACCTACCTGTCATCCATATGGGTCAAGATCTACGGGATTCCAGAGGAGGCGAGGAAGAAGCACATCCTCGAGCTGATTGCGCGACCCATGGGCAGGTTTGTGGAGCTTGACACGCGTTCTCTAGCTGGGTCTGGTGCGGTTCGGATCAGGCTACTCTGCCCTGAGCCGGCCAAGATTCCTGGCTCCCTCCCGCCCTTCTTCTTTGGAGGGGAGGGGGGTGAGCGTCAGGCGATCTTAGACGTGGAGCTTGACGAGGACCGGCCGCGCTATCCGTCTCCCCGGGCCACTGGTGGTGGGTCCTCGGGAGGCGGAGGGATCCCGTCTGAGGACGACAGCTCGGACGACGACGCTGACGACCCTGGTGCGGGTGGGGCGCGTGAGTCTCCCTCGGCGACCGAGGCCCTCCCCCTCACCACTGCTGCGGCTGCTATGGAGACGACGTCGCACTCTGCCGCCCCGACACAGGCATCTTCGCCTGTGCCCCTCCCGCCAGCCTCTCCGACACACTTCCGTAGTGCGCCGGCGATGCTGGTGCCGGTGGACTGTCCCCGCACCTCGCGCCCGGATTCTCTCGCTCCTCTTGAGATCCCCCTTGCTCAGTACGGCTCCAACCTTGGCGTGCAGGGGCTCGACGCTGCTGCGTTAGGCCTGGTGCCTTCTGCCTCCGTGGAGGAGGACTGTGGGAGTGTGGGGTGTGAGGTTGCTCCACCCTCGTCGTCTCGCTCTGCGGGGGCCGTGTGCTACACCCTCTCGCCGGGCTCCACCCCTACCTCCCCGACAGGGTCTCCCCCCCAGGTTCCGACGACGCCAGCCACTGGTGCCTGTGAGTCTCTCACGGTCTTCCCTGACACTCCCGTGGGGGATTCGCAGGCCCGTCCTCAGCGCCGTACCAGGCAGCCTCTGTCCTCTGAGCCGGCCCGCCACAGTGCCAGGCTGGCCCTGGCCCGTGGAGGACTGGGGATGCCGGTGCCTACGGTGGAGGAGCAGGCGATTCAGCTGACTGCGGCTCGTCGTAGTGTCCTAGGTATGCATTCTCCCAAGCCTTCCATTCGATTCTGGTTCTAGATTTTCGGTTCTCGAGGAGGTCCCTTTGGACCATTTGTCACAGGTTGCTAGTGACTGCGGGGTGGTTTTCCGGGGGGAGCGTGGCCCCCGGATGGACCAGATAGCCGCGATCAAGGCAAAGGAGATCTATGAGGGGGCCCTCGCTGCCTCACGAGCTCAGGCGGAGCTTGAGAGGGAGACGGCCCCAGCTGCTGGGGATCCGGTGCAGGCGGCACTGGATCCTAGTAGTAACTCTGAGAGCTTGCCTGCTAGGGTGGAGATCCCCTGCGTGACCCCCCAGACGAGGGGTAACCGGGGGAGACCCCCCAAGGCACCGTCCCGGTCCTCGACCTCTGGTAGGGCCCGATCTGTCCCCCGTAAGGGGACTACACCCACCAGTGTTTCCAAATGAATACACCCATAAGGTTATTCGATTGGAACATGAGGGGGTTTGGGCAGGAGGGACGGCGCAATCAGTTGCGCGAATATATGCGGCGGGAAGACGTAGATATTGTTGCCATCCAGGAGACGATTAGACAGGACTTCTCTATTCAGGAGCTTCAGGGCCTCAGTCCACATAAATTCGCTTGGCAATGGCTCCCAGCGAATGGACACTCGGGTGGTATCCTCCTTGGGGCGAAGGAGGATACATTCGAGGTAGAGGATATGGATCGCGGGGATTTCTTTGTGAGCATGTTGCTCACCCATAGGCGGACCTCCTTTCAGTGGGAGGTCATTATCGTTTATGGCCCTGCGGACCATAGTAGGTCCCCGGCGTTCCTTGCCGAGCTTAGCGCGAAGGTGGAACGATGTTCCACGCCGCTGGTTATTGCTGGGGATTTTAATCTGATCCGATCCCCGGAGGACAAGAGCTCAGCGAACGTCGACCCCCAGCGGATGCGGATGTTCAACGACTGTATTGCTGATCTCGCTCTTAGAGAGATCAGACGTGTGGGAGCGGGATACACCTGGACTAATAACCGGGTGGACCCTGTCCGGAGTGTGCTGGATAGGGTCCTAGTATCTGTGGACTGGGAGGTTGCCTATCCACTGTGCTCTCTCAGGGCGCTCACTAGGATTGGATCGGATCACACTCCTCTCCTCCTCTCAACAGGAGGAACTCAACCTCCGAGGTTGAACCGTTTTCATTTTGAGAACTTCTGGCTTGGGCAGCCAGGTTTTCAGGAAGCGGTACGACTAAAGTGGTCGGTGGCGGCTGCACATCCGCCGCGTGTTTTTAACGCGGTAGATGTGTGGCACCACTGTGCCCAGATGACACGCCAATTCATGAGGGGTTGGGGTGCCAACCTGGGCGCTGAGCTGAGACAGAGGAAAGCCTCTCTCTTAGAGGAGATCCAGACCCTGGACCAAGCCTCGGATTCCGTTGGCCTTACCGCTGAGGAGTGGCTTCAGCGGTACGCCCTTGAGAATTCTCTTATGGGGATCTACAAGGGAGAGGAGACTTTCTGGCGACAGCGCAGTCGCCAGAACTGGATCCTCAAAGGCGATGCGAATTCGGCTTATTTCCATGCGATCGCCAATGGACGTCGACGAAAATGCTCTATTCCATACCTGTGGGATGGGGATCATCTCCTGGAGGCGCCAGGGGATATATCGACTCACGTATACTCCTTCTATAAGGAGCTCTTCACGGCGGGCATCCGTTCTGGGGCCACCGTGCCAGTTGACCTATGGCCAGCGAGGGCCAGGGTTTCTGACATGGAGAATGCGGAGCTCACCCTCCCATTCTTGCCGGATGAGGTGGCGAGGGCAATAATGGAGATGAAGGCGAACTCGGCCCCTGGACCGGATGGTCTGCCGGTGGTCTTCTTCCAGACGTTCTGGGAGGAGATTAAGGGGGTGATCATGCCAATGTTCCAAGAATTTTATATTGGTACTTTGGTTATGTCTCGCCTTAACTTTGGGGTGGTGACCTTGATCCCCAAGTTAGTGGGGGCCACGGACATTCGCCAGTTTAGACCAATCACGGTCCTCAACGTCATCCATCGGATCTTCTCAAAGGTGTGCGCAACTAGGCTCGCTCCTGTTATGGAGCGTATCACGCACCCGTACCAGTTCGCCTTCCTGAAGGGGCGGTATATCCATGATGGAATCCTAGCACTACATGAGATTATTCATGAGGTTAAGTCTCAGCGCCAGAAGGGCGTGTTTCTTAAGCTGGATTTCCAAAAGGCATACGACCGCTTGGACTGGGCTTTTCTCCGGCTGGCGTTGGAACGAAAAGGGTTTGATGACCGGATGATACGTTGGATCATGCAGATAGTTATGAGTGGCAACACCGCCATCAACATAAATGGGGAAGTGGGTCCCTATTTTAGGCCGACTTGTGGGGTTAGACAGGGGGATCCTATCTCCCCCTTACTCTTTAACTCTGCGGTTGACATCCTTGCAGAGGTCTTAGAGAGAGCTAAGACCTCTGGCCACATCTCTGGTGTGGTTGGACACCTTGTCCCAGGGGGTGGGGTGACGCATCTCCAGTATGCGGATGACACCATGATTATGGTGGAGGGATCTGATCTTGACATTATCAATCTCAAGTTCCTTCTCCTTTGTTTTGAGGCCATGTCGGGCCTCAAGATTAACTTTGATAAAAGTGAGGTTGTGATCTTGGGTTATTCGGCTGAGGACCAACAGCGGATCGCGGACAACCTTAACTGTAAGTTGGCCACATTCCCAGTGACTTACCTGGGGATGCCGGTCCGCGACTCGCGGATCCTGGTAAAGGACCTGGACCCGCTAGTTGAGCGGGTCAAGTCCAAGGCCGCGCCGTGGCAGGGGAGGTTTACCTCCAAGGGGAGCAAGACCGTTCTCATTGACTCCTGCCTATCTAGTCTCCCATGTTTATGATGGGGCTATATATACTGCCAGAGGGGGTGCATGGCAGCTTTGATAGAGAGCTGTCCCGCTTCTTCTGGCAGGCGGCTAATGGTCGTCAAAAGTATCATATGGTGAAATGGGCGGATATTTGCGCCCCCAAGGAGGTTGGGGGCATAGGTATTTTGGCTTCTCGGCGCATGAATGAGGCTCTCATGTTGAAGTGGGTCTGGAGGATCCTGAGGGGTGATGGGGGACTCTGGCTTCAACTAGTGAAGGCCAAGTACCTACGTGGTCGCCCTCTCATGGCTTGTGAGAGGAAGGAGGGGTCTCAATTTTGGAGATCTCTTCAAGCCATTAAACATGAGATCCGGCTTGGGGCTACCTTCTCCGTAGGCGACGGAGGGAGTACCCTATTTTGGCTAGACTCATGGCTTGGTGAAAGACCACTTAGATATGAGTTCCCGGAGCTCTTTGCTATTTGCTCGGACCCTATGCTCTTGGTGGCGGATGCGGTCCATAACGGGCGCTGGAACCTTAGGTTCCGCCGCACGTTTGGCCTGGTGGAGGCCGACCGGTGGGAGGGCCTGTTGGCTTCCCTCCCATACTCCCTTACGGATACCCCGGATAGTGTTTCTTGGGCCCTCTCGCCCTCGAAATGCTTTACAGTCCGGTCTGCCTACCGGGCCCTATTTAGAGGACCCGTGCTCGCGTGGACCTCCCACTTGTGGAAGGCCCCTATGCCACTTAAGATTAAGATCTTTACGTGGCAGTTGCTGCGAGACCGCCTCCCTTCGGGTGTGGAGGTGGTCAAGCGCTTTGGTCCGGGGGATGGTTCTTGTCCCCTGTGCGCGGTCCCAGAGTCGGGGACCCATATTCTCTTCTCTTGCCCCGCAGCTCGCTTCTTATGGAGCTTTCTGGCTGAGGCGCTTGGGCCTGAGTGGCAGGCCCAAGACCTTGCCGAATTCCTAGAAGTGCAGGCGAACCATACTGGTAAGAGGAGGCGCCTCTTCTGGTTAGTGTTTGCCGCGATGACCTGGACCCTGTGGACTATTCGTAATAAGATGGTTATCGAGCGTGTCTTTTTGAGGCGTGCCTCTGACTCCGTTTTCAAATTCTTGGCATTTTTGCAGTAGTGACACCCGCTCTGTAGACAGCGGGACAAGGAGCGGCTGGATGGATTGATCGAGAAGCTTCTGAGGGCGGCACGCCTTCTTTCTGCATCCTCCAGCCGCTGAGTCACTCCCGTGTGGAGGTGTACCCCTTTGTTTTAGCTTTGGGCATATTTGTGCTGTGGCCCCAGCAGATTTGTTTCGCTTTTGTACTTTGTAACTGGATCTCTGTATGTTGTTGGGCGGTTGCTTTATTTATAAAGCGGGGCGAAAACCTGTTTCGAGAGGATGGGAACGTCGCAGGTCGAGCATCATGGTCTTCAGATCCAGCAACCTGCAGACATTGGGATCCATAACCAGAGGGATGGAAACGTCGCAGGTCGAAGATCATGGTCTTCAGATCGTCCGGGGCGTCCCACACACCGTGACTAGCAAAAAAAAAAAAAAAAAAAAATGTAAGAAATACAAGGGAAACAACTGCGATGTGTAATTTGCAGAATTGCAGGCTGGTTGTTTTTGCTTGAACTCGCTGCAAATTAAAGAGATCAGGTGCTCTACAATCGACACGATACAGCCGAGGAAACTCAGAACTCAGGCCAAACAACATTGCATCCTCGAAGCAATCTATCTAGAGCAGCAAGCATCTACAAGATCATCACACATCGATCGGTGCCCTGTCATCCCAGTTGGATCATCCCATCCTCCTCCTCCTCCTCGTCCTCCTCCTCGTCCTCCTCCTCGTAGTCGCCGATGCAGGCGTCCTCCCGGATTCCCAGGCGAGCAAAAATCTCACTATACTTTTGATCGACCATTGCACGGGACTCGGCCTTCATCGCCTCGAATTCTTCTTCGCTGATGATGTCGTCGTCATGATCTACCTCGGGTTCACGCTCATGACAATCGAAGAGGACGTCCTCCGCCTTCCTTTTTCCGCCCATCACACGTTCCTCCGTGCGGGTAATCCGGAGCTCTCTGATGCCCGCCGCGACGAGGAATTTGGTGCTCCTCGCGGGAATTGGGAGAACTCTGATCGGCCGCGACGAGGAATTTCGTGGGGATTTTGCGAGTTTATGTAGGTGCGGCTGCGTGGTCTTGCACTACATATAAAGGCGGAACCTTGTTTTTGTTTTATTTTCTTTTTCTTCATCAGGAAGTCGATCGGAATTACCGTCGGAGTCGGAACGAAGCACAGACTGTTTTTTTTCTCGCGGGCGACGGATAACTTACTGGTCCATTCGCCGGTCCAAATCGAAGGGCATCACCTGGTAGAAAGAGGACGGAGACGGCGGCCTGTCCGTGCACGGTGCACTCATCGAGCCCCTGAATCCTACACCGTCGGAGGTCGACGGAGACACCGGCATGGAGGTACAGGCGCTAGCTGGCCCCTCATATGCGTGCTCGGACGACGCGTGGTTGCACACGTCTTGGTCCGTAGGCCGTCCCTTGCTCTGAGCATAGACGACAATATTTTTGAGTGGGTCCCGTGCAGGACGACCGTCCAGCGTGAAATTTGACATATTAGTCATCTCCGAATATTTTCGATTTCATTTTTCTATGATATGTCTTAACCATTTATCAAAAGTTCATGTAAAATGGATTCAAATTCAAAAAAAATCACGATCTGAAATTTTTCCACGTCAGCCCACCGTCTATCAATGAGTACCCTTTGGATAATATTTTTTTAATAAATGTTAATTTACCTAATTTTATTTAAAAAATGTAGGAAAGAATACAGGTTCATTTACAGGAAAAGCCTAAACCCACTGCAAATGAATGAAATGTCACCCACATGGAGCGCACAGTACACACACCATCGAGAAGGGAGACCACCAACGAGATTGCAATCAAGCGCTATCATCAACACGCCTCCACGAGCCACCGACTCCGAGTTCACCTTCTGCGATACCATATTGGCTCCGATACCACTTCGGATTTTTGGTTATACTCTAAAATCATGAAATAACTATTTATCTTTGTTGAAAACCCTATTCTTCTTATTACTTGCCGAAGATAAAAAAAAAAGATATAAAAAATAAAAGGGACGCTCTGCCTCACAAAATTCAGTTACAATCGGTAGAAAATAGCTGTGTGAAGAAACACAAGAAAAAAGGCTGAGATGTTTGTACTTTGCAGGCTGGTTGTTTTTGCTTCAACTCGCTACAAATTAAAGAGTCCAGGTGCTCTACATGAGTTACAATCGATCGGCATGATACACCTGAAGAAACCACTAACTCAGGGCAAACAACATTGCATTGCATTGTTGCAGGCTCGAAATCTATCTTGAACAGCAAGCAGCAACATGCCGTAGTAGAAGATCATCACACATCGTTCGGTGCCCCATTATCTCAGTTGGATGATCCCAGTGCAGACTCATCCATCGTCGTCGTTGTCGTCGTCCTCCGAGTCGGTGTCGCCGATGCCGATGTCTTCCGGAATTCCCAGGCGAGTAAAACAGCTCACTGTACTTTTTGTCGACCCTTGAAATGGCCTCGTCCCACATCGCCTGGAACACCTTGCTTTTTATCTTCTTCAGGCAGTCGGAACCGGAAACTAAATCCTATGAGACCGGGTCTATTCATCCAGAAATTAGACGAACTCCATAGTACGCCAGGTGTATGCACGCAGATCTCAAAGCACTGCGACCTCTTCTTCCCCAAATCATCTCAAAATTGTGTCTCGTCGCGGCGCAAGAGTTGAGCAGTGGCCGGCGGGTACCTCAAAAAAAAGAAGAGCAGTGGCCGGTGGGAGCAACGCATGGTACAGCGATTGCAGCATGCCAAATGCAGCCGGGATAGCAGGACATGCGACCGCGAGCCACACTGAGGCGATTTCTCATCGTGGATGCCAGGATCTGTATTCTGCAAAGAGGCTAGTACTACGGTGTATCACTACATCATTGCTTGTCTAACTACCATCAGACTAACTACTATCCAGACCATAGTGAATCTAGCATCGCCATGGCCATGGCCACGTTCGGTAAAGACCTCTCAACTCCTACGCGACTGGCATGGTGGAAAGGATGCTGCAGGTTAGCGATACGCAAGAAGAAAATCGTTCTCGCAGCTTATGTGACATGGCACCTTTGGAAATAACGGAACAGGGGGATTTTTCAGGGCAAGCAGCTCACGGCGGCAGAGGTCGTGCAACTAATTAAAGATGAGATCTCCCTCTTAAGTGAGGTGTTTTGGGAGTAGTTTCCTTTATTTCATAGCCTGAACAAGGAGTGTTTCCCCTTGTTCATGGCTGCTGTAATGTAAAACTTTTCATCTTATAAATGCATAGGCAAAGCTTCTGCCAGTTTCGCGTAAAAATAAACTCCTACGCGACTTGCAATTTTGGGTGGACCGGACCGGGACAACTACCTAAGAGGTGGCGGTGGCGTCACCATGGCGAACTGGTTCCGAGATGCAATGAAACGCGGTGATACGGTTTCAAGTTGATTGGGGGAAGATGTCGATCGTACTGCTTTGAGATCTGTGTGCACACGTGGTGTATCATAGAGTTGGTCCAAATTGCTGGGTGTATAGACCCGGTCTCATAGGATTAGTTTCCGTCCGAACCAGTGTCGGAGCTAGGGGGACCAGCAGGGGCCTTGGCTCCCCCTATCTTCTAGAATGAGCATCGGAGTCGGAACGGGCCCAGTCCGTTTTGGACATATAATGGTTTGTTTAATATCATCAAGGAGAATCTATATCTCTTAAAAAGCAAAACCCCACTAGAGATTATTTATGATTTACTATCTTCATGTAACATAGCCACATCATCAAGTAATGAGAGTCATACGATCCTCCTATCCATCCATCCATTACATGTCTTGGTCAGCACCTCCGAAGTCAATTTGATGTCTCTTCAGTTCGTAACCAGTCGGGGGCTCTCCATTCCACAAGTCAACCATATATTACTTCTTTTTCAAGAACATTCAAAGATGTTTACCACAGACCACTTATAAAAGACCTAAAGTCACAATGCTTCAACTCCCTCTTTTACCACTACAAGACTATGAGGCATATCATTATGCGCGTTTCAAGAGTGACAATGATGAACAATCGATGATTAAATCCGGTGAACGCGATCCGTCATTCCTAGAGAGGAAGCGGAGGATACAACCATATGGTTGCCAAAATGGTCAAGACTCACCACCAATGTGTTGAGATTTGGATTGAACTTGACATTTAGCTCCCCTTCCTTCGTAGGGGTACACTCTTATAATAAATCTCCATTAATAGGTCTGGCGTATATTATTATTCGCTGTTAGAGCAAGTATAATAAGAGGCTAATAGCCCGCCTACATGGCATTTTATCCTATGTGGAGGAGAGAGATATGCAAAAATAAAGGGAGTGGGCTCTCATGCAAGAGTCCGCCTCTACGCGTGCTACTAGGCAAATGCAATAAATGTAAAGAGAGATATAGAGAGAAAGAGAAGAAAAATGCTAAACTAATAGCCAGCTTATAGCTAACACTATTGTATGAATGATTTTTAATGCTACCTCTTGATAACATGGCACTCTCTTGTAGCCGGTTGCCGGCTGTATTATTAACCATGCTCTTAGGAGAAGGGAACTTTGTGCCAATTTGTCGACTTACCATGTTGAGTGGCTAAGGCAATTGTCTAGGGGACCATGACAAGGCTTGTGGCGCCTTGCGGAGGCACTTGTGGTTGATGATAGTGGGCGTTCAGACGCAGCTGGGACCGAGCACCTCTAGGAACGGGTAGGGCACCACTAAGATGGGTGGTGTTACTGGAGGAATGGTAGAGCGGCCTAGGCAAGGCCATAAGCACCCACGGACATGGGCACTCCGTGATGATGTGCTTTCGGTGTTAAACATGGGATGTCAGGGCTGCTTTCCACACGTCGCGCCACTAAGATCCTGGACTCTGAGATGAGGAGGGCCCTAAATACTATCGTAAATTAGTAACCATTATAATATTTTCAGTTATACTCAAAATAAATTATTGAATATCAGAAGATAAAAATATTTAGTTTGGAGGAGAATCAACCAATTGCCACGTAGGAACATTTCAATCTGATCAGCAATAGCTAATTTAGTCAAGTCATACTAAAATCTTGGTAACCGGATTCCATGTTTGATCTCGTACACTCCTCTTATTTCATAAAAAGGAACAGTTGTATACGCTAAATGATGTTGTCGTATTGGCGTGTGCGCGTTTTTGTGGGCTATTTGGAATTGTCGTAATGATGTTGTGTTTAACAAGGCGGGAGCTGGACAATTTTTACAGGTCATTCATCGTACTACCCACTGGATCCACGAGTGGTCATATCTCCTTCCAACAAACAAGCGAGGGCGTTTGGCTTCTGGATGCACTCGGTTGATGTAGGTCGTTCGGGCTATTTTCAACCAGGGTGGATGGTGGCACACTAGTCGATTACAATATGTGTAGTCGTCTATTATCCTCATTACTACTTTGGTGGCTCATTCCTGAAGCTACAGTTTGTGATCCTTGATTTGTAATAACCTAAATATTGCACGTTTGTGAAAATTTTAATAAAGAGGTGTGTGCATCATTTTGATGCGAGGCTGGGGTAAAACCCATTTCTAATAAAAAGTATATGCTAAATGATAAGAAAATACATTGCACTCGATCATGTCAAATAAACTATATGTATGTAAACAAAATAGTCAAGTTATTTTATGTTCTTTGGTGATTACCGTAAAGGATGCTAATTTAATACAAGGTACAAAGCATGCGCACTTCAAGTACATAGCATGCACACATTGAAAATTATTACTGAATTCAATATGACTCGCACGACATATTTAACCATGAAAACATAGTAAAGAATCATAAAAACTCTTAAATTTATACTCTAAGTTTCAAAAAAATATGGTAACCTAGACATGCACTAGAAATCACTAATAAAATATTTGTTAGGTTGTACACTTTTGAGATCTTTATATAAAATTGTATACATTATACAGTTTATACAAATGTTAAAAATAATTCAAGAAGGACCTTTTATATAAAATATAGTTTAAGTTTAGCTCAACGCAAATTTATTTCAATATACAACGACATAGTAAAGAACATTACAGTTAACATTTAGCATATCTTTGCTATGTGATTAACTATGCCAATAAATAATAGAAAATTATATTTGTTTGTATTATCGCATAGAAAAATATAATTTCTAATAAGTATAAAAATTCAGTACAAAGTATGAGATATAATTTAATTCTCTATCACGATGCAAATTTGAAGGCCCTGGAGTTAAATGAGTTATAACTTAATTATAGTTCAGATGAAAATCGCAAGTCGCGCCACTAGTAGAAAACAGGCCTTTCGCCGGGGCCTTTAGTCGCGGACATGTCTCAACCCGCAACTAAAGGTCCGGCCACGTCGCCCCGAAATCGGCGGCCCATTTCTCCCGGTTCGTTAGGAGCCTTTTGTCCCGGCTTGAGATACAAACCGGGACAAAAGGGGTCTGCGGCCCGCTGCGAGCAGGTGGCCCCCCTTTTGTCCCGGTTCGTGTCTCGAACCGGGACTAGAAGTCCGCGCATCTCCCGCGACGGTTCGTGTCCCGCGCTGGTCGTTGATCACACGGGGAACGAAGAGGTTGATCAAATCTTAATAGATTTGGGAAGTTGATCAACACGGTGGGATTAATTACCACGGCCTCCTCATCTCCCCTGCTAGCTCTATATAAGAGAGCTACAGTGCCATTTACCAAATGCACCATCTCCTCTCTCTAATCTCCACTCTAAAATCCTCACTTGAATCGCTACCGCGCGCCATGGAGCCACTTGCGCGCCCACCTCGATCCCAGGTGTACCACTACAAGGACGACGCTGTCAACATGAACTTCAAGGTCGTGGTCACTCTCCGCGCATCAACCGCGGAGAGATGGATCCGCGACGTCAAGAGACGCTACCTCGACGCCATACCGATGAAGATCATGGACCTCGACTGCGAGTTCACCGACGCCGCACCCGAGGAGAAGCAGCGTGCCGCCATCCTGCAACTCTCCGTGGCGACTGACACGTTGGTGTTCCATATTTGCCACGCTGATCGGGTGCCGCAGGCCCTCAAGGACTTCTTGATGGACAAAACCATCAAATTCTGCGGCGCGGCTATCAACAACGATCAGCGTATGCTGGGGCCTTACGGAATTTATATTCCGTCCGCCGTCGACCTCAAGCGGGCCGTTCACCCTAACCCAACGTACCCTAATCTTCTGAGTCTCTATACTCTAGCCAATTTTACTATTGGCACAACGCTTGAGAAGAAGAAGAAGATCAACAAGAAGAAGAAGAAGAAGGAGGACGAGAAGAAGAAGGAGGACGAGAAGAAGGAGGAAGAATAGGACCTCACATCAGGTTGGGGCAAGTTTCCATTGAGCTTTTATCGCATCAAGTATGCCGCTCTGGACGCTCGCCTAGGCTACGAGATTGCTAGGAGGTGTCTCGGTGCTATGTGATCGTATGTCTCAATGTGTCGATCTAGATCGTCTCAACAATAATTGTAATATGTGAGACGTTTGATTGAAATAAAAAGTTGTGTGATCTTTGGATTTATTTAGCCCTTGTTTTCCTTTTATATTGTTAATTATCTCTGGTCCGTACTAATATTCAGCAATAGCAAGTTTGTGCACGTATCAAAAGTAAATTTTTTTATTATAAAGTGTTCTACACATTCTAAGGATTTAAATGACTACAAATTTGTTGAATTTGGCCAAGTGGATCAAAAGTTATGGAATTTCAAAAGTTAAGGATTTAAAACTCTCTCTCTCTCGATCCCTCTCTCTTCTATTCCAAAAGTGTACGGTATGTGGTAGCGTAGAAATATACGAAAACTATTTTGAAATGAAGAAAAGAAATAAATAAAAGAAAACAAAATGAATTCTCTGCTGCGGCACAGAAAGTGCCCAAATTTCTGCCGCGGCAGAGAATCATTACTCGCGGCTTGTTATACGAACCGCGACTAAAATGTGTGCGCCAGCGCGGCCAGGTTTGAGGGCCTTTTGTCCCGGTTTGTATCTCAAACCGGGACAAAAGGTCTGGACCTATATATATGCAGCCCCTCTTCCCCCTCTCTTTTTTTTTTGGTGGGAGGTGGTGTAGGTTTGTGGTAGTTTTTTTTTTCTTGATATGCACTAGAGGTGTTCGGTGAAATGCCTGTTAGAGCGATGCCACTTGAGTTCACACAAGACAAACATGATATGAGGTGCCTGAGCCACGCTTAAGCTTCCTCCTCTTTGTTTCCAAGTTTCCTAAAAGGTTAGCAACTACTTTCTCGTTTAGACCACGCGGTACTAATTTTAGCATCGTGACTGCGTTTGATATATAGTTGCATGATGCAGATGGGCTATCCATGGATGTACGGTGACCGACGCTCTGGCGCTTACTGATGATGGATGTTGACAAGAGTTGGGTGGTGCCCCAAGCGAAGGCGGAATTTGTCACATCCCGAATTTTGGTCCAATAAATTTTTTCTTTATCAAAACCAACAATTGGGATTTGAATTTGGTTCTTATGATCTTGGAACCTCCTTTCTTCCCACTTTTCCAAAACCCCCAAAATATCCTAGGATTTATCTTCTCCTAATTTCAAAAAAGCCTAAACCCTAGCCTTCCAAAGGAAGCTTGTTATTACCATCTTCAAAAATTCCCCAAAAATTCAGGGAGGACCCCTACCCAATGTGTAACCCAATTATGCGAAAATATCCCCTACCTTGCTAAAGAATTTTGGAGATTTTCTCCCCTTTTCTTTCTGCCCCAACACTTGTTTTTTTTGAAAACCCTACTGAAACTTTTCAAAAAATTACAAAATTTACAGGGTAGGTGCCCTGGACCAATACCTACCTACATGAATTTTTCTGGCCAATTATCATTTATTTTAACTGCCCAAAATCCATTTTCTTTTTCTGGCCAGAAGTGTTTGTTGAAAATTTTGCTTAGCACAAGTTGCAAACCAGCCAAAACTCACATATACAAAGTGGTAGGATTTTGAATTTGGCACCAAGTGACACGATTGGTTTTCTTTTTGGGGCCCTAGGATGAGAAAGTCATCCTGATGCCGATGTCGGCATGGCCAGGACAGTGGGCACGACGGCGCCGCCAGTCTTTGGTCGTCGCCGGTGACCTTTCCACCCCCTCTCCTTGTGCCCCCCTGCTTCCCCACCTTCTGGTCGACCACCACCGCACCTCCATGCGCCCCCTCCCCTCCCGTGCACCGCCATCCGCAACGCGACGCGCGGCACGCACAGCGCCGCCGCGGGACCCCACCCCACTGTGCTCCACAGGCCGCCTGCCCCGCGAATCCCAACGTCCAGCGGTGGCTCCACCCGCATAGCAGCGCTCTGCCGCTACACCACCAGCGCGCCGCCCGTCGACTGCCCTGCCTTGACCTCCCCGTGTCGCCGCCATGCCACGGCCGCCCGGACACCCACCGTCAGCAAGCGCCACGCCACCCCGTGCTCATCCACGGCGCGCAAATTCCGCCGTCCAGCACCGCCCGGTCGCTACACCATCAACGCACCGCCCGCCGTCTCTTCCCCGGCCCGGCATCCTCGCCTTGACACCTCACCGCGGCCCTCGTCCGGACCCCCACCGCGGCGGGCTATAAAAGGAGCTCCCCTGGCTCCCTCGACCAACACACCACCACCCCT
Organism: Puccinellia tenuiflora; assembly: GCA_012064385.1. NCBI lineage: Eukaryota > Viridiplantae > Streptophyta > Magnoliopsida > Poales > Poaceae > Puccinellia > Puccinellia tenuiflora. The sequence continues at coordinate 112,632 of QRDG01001696.1, read as the reverse complement.
CCCTCTGGGCCTCCTCCCCACACCGAATCAGCCCCACGGGAGCTCCAGAGCTCCGGTGACGAACCCGTCTCCGCCGCTCGGTCTCCGAGAAATTCCCCACCTCCTGAGCCACCCCGCCGCCAGCACCTCACCCCTTTCCCAATCCAACCTCACTGGAGCCCGTAGCCGCCCTCAACTGAGCCAAGGATGCCCTAAATCGCCGCCCTGCCTTCGACGGTGAGCACGCCGGCGATGGCGACCCCCCCTCCCCCTTCGTTTCTTATTTTTCCCGGTGCGTACCGTTTCGGGATTTAAAGGACGGGTCCCACCCGTCAGGCTTTTAATCATTTCCGAATCGTTTTTCTTTTTCTGTTTTTTTTCTCTGGTTTGGGAAAAACAGATTTGTAGGGTTAACTTTGAAAGGTGATATCTCACTCAAAAATGATCAGAAAATTTTGAATCTTTTTGCCCTGGCTTTGTTTGGAAAATATCTATCTAATGCCACTGGTTTCAATGGAGTTGAAGTTCTTTTGCCCCCTGAACCTTGGAATGCTTTGTGGAAGGTTTTAACCTTGTTTTTAAATTTCTTTAATAGATTCAAACCCTCCATTTGAAGTGGAAGTTGAACCAGTCCCTGAAGGCAAGCCATCAGCCCCCAACCATCTGTTTCCAAGTCTTCGATGCCTTACTCGACTTAATTGTTACTTGCTTGAGCGATAGTTGCATCTCACATGCATAATATTTCATGTCTATTATTTTATGTGATCTATCAATGCCACTTTTATTTCCTGCAATACGATAAACTCATGTTCCGTGAGTTGAGTTCCGGTACCCCGTCTAAATACACATTGGGCCCTGCCCACGTGGATTGAAGCGGCTACTTTTCTGTAGAGTTGTGGCGTTGTGTTGGACGGTACCATGCACCACTCCCCATTCCGGCGACGATGGACTGGGGGAACCGCCGCAGTCAATGGAATGGAGGAACGGGATCGCGTGGACGCCTCCACTAACTTATGTAGTCGACTGTGGCTGTTACTGGCCGGAGACATCTCCGTCCTCGGCCGGTTGATTTTATTATTTTCTCACTCGACTGTGGCTGTTACTGGCCGGAGACATCTCCGTCCTCGCCCAGTTGATTTTATTATTTTCTCACTCGACTGTGGCTGTTACTGGCCGGAGACATCTCCGTCCTCGCCCGATTGATTTTGCTATTTTACTTTCTTACTTGACTGTGGCTGTTACTGGCCGGAGACATCTCCGTCCTCGCCCGGTTGACCTTACTTATCTTGCTGAACTACTTTGTGATTATTTTCATGCTCATGTATATCTTGTGGACTGACGTTCGTTGCTGTCTTATGACTAAGAATAAAATGGGGAAAAATAGATAACCACCTCCGTCGACTAGATTGAGTCTTATAGTGCCACTCGCCAAACACACCCGCACAACCATGCGTCGTTGAAATGGGCAAACCGTAGTTGAGTAGCCTATCAAGCCTCTTTTGATGCTACCCACTTGGCAAGTCTAGTCGGATACTGCATAGTTGTGGTCGGGGCTAGTCTTGTGAAGGTTCCGGAGCTAGGCGTTGCTCATGAGTTGGGGACGTGCCGGATTCACTTCGTCATAAGACTTAGCCCGAGTGGTAAGTCGGTAGCTATACAAGGAGTGTCTTGGTAGAGCGGAAGACTACGGGGGAATAGGTTTGTGCTGTCGCCATGATGGGTATAGTACTTCGGTACCGGCGGTACAAGCTTATCCCCCAACGTGTGGATAAAAGTTGCAACCTCTCGAGAGTGTCAAATCTAGAATCTAGTAACGTTCCTACCTAAGGAACGGTGTTGGGTCCAGTCACACTTGAGTCAGTCCAGTCGAACACGGAGACATGAATGAACTAAATGGCCAGAGTTGGCTAAAGTTGAGTAAGCCGAAAAATGAACCATAGATGGTCAATTGCTGGTTCTCGAGATAGGCCAAAGTGTGGTCAAGGCTTGAGATCGTAAGTGTGGTGGATATTGTGGTGTGGAAGTGAGACATGTTCTCATAAGCCACGGCGTTCGTCACAGGTAAGTAGGTAAGTTAAGTCCAACCGTTAAGCTTGGACTCGCACTTGCACATGCCATGACATATAGGATCATTGGATACGGTTAATTGTGGGTTGATGTCTTGCGAGTACATTCCATGTACTCACCTGGCTTTTCATGTGGCCAGATCCTCCTACCCCCGTCGCCGAATACCCCTTGTACGAGAACTAGAACCGGTATCCAGGCAGAGCCCTGTGGAGTTAGGCCCTCGTCATCGCGCGCTTCCGCCATCCCGCTGACGCCCTCTGATGAAGATGTGTTCGATAAATAATGTGCAAACTGTTGTGTGCGCTAGGGCGCAGCCTTGTAATGAGACCCTTGTAATATATCGTCGGTTGCTGACCCCCGTTAATAAAGTGGTTATGTTCTGTTATCAAGCTTTCATATGTTCAGTGCTCCTGGGGCTGATATATGGGATATCTCGATCTCCGGATCGGGGTGTCACAGAGCTTGGTATCAGAGCCTAACTGCCCGTAGGATACCCTAGTTCTACCAGAAAAACCCCATTAACAAACGTTACCTTGTTGCTTGCTTAATTGTTTCCCTACTTATTTGTGCTAACTAACCTTGCCACTCACCCTTCTTATCTATGGTACAGATGACGTTCGAACTCCTCGTAGAGACCACCGCTGGGCACGAGCTTGGCATGGTCAAGTTCCTCCGTGAGACTTGGGGACACCTCTACCCGTTCGCGCCACCCCCGAAGTTCCGCGTATTCTACTCCCGTTCGCCCGGGCCACGCACCGAGTACACCGCCACGGCCTGTCTGGACGCCCATCCGGGAACAGATGGACCTTCCTACGCCCTCTCCTCCGGCATCACCAACCAGGTGACCCGTGCTCTCCAGGAGCTCTCGGGAGACGCCCTCGTCCTCCTTCGCACCCATGACCCGGTCATGAAGGTGTGCACCCGCTACGTCTACTTCCCGAGGCTGGACTTGAGCAACGGGGACGTCCTCTTCCCCAACCCCGGTGACACTACCCCCGCGCTCACCTCCCTCCTCCAGTACACGTCCCACCTCCACCAGTACCTCCAGGACACTCTTCTCCGGATGGCTGTGCTTCGGGCCCACCTCACGTCCGCCGAGGCAGTCCGGGCGCCAGGAGTTGTCCCTCCACGCCCCATACCCCACCCTCGTAGTACCCTCGACCAGCTGAGGGCAAGGCTCGTTCACACTCCTGTCCGGGCCGCCCCGTTCCGTAGCTCCACCACCACTCCTCGCACCAGGCCCCGCACTCCCACCGAGCTTCCACCAGAGCCTCCCGCTCAGCGACGCCGCGCCGCCACCGCCCCGTCGACTCCCACGTACACCCCGGGGGCACCTTCTACTGTCAACACCGCCGTCAAGGAGGAGAGCGACAACAGCCTTGAGATCATCGCACCAGCGACTCCCTTCGAGATGGAGTTTTAGGCGCTAACCGAGGAGCGGTAGCGCATGTATCGTAGTTATGCATCTTAGTGGAGGATCGCGTAGTCGAACGCGTGCTAGAATAAAAGGATGGTTACAGCTTGTATCCTGTAATATATCATGTAATGTATGCCATGTAACCCAACTCTCCACTATGTACTGATGCTTTGTTTTAACTCTTGCCCTTGTTTGGATTTTATGGGATGTTGCACTTCTTCTCCCCCATATGGATGCTCATGGTACGCCCCACCTCCAAACCTCAGGATGAGGCCCCGCACAGGAACAAGTGGCAGCCGAAGGATCCCAATCCGCCGTTCAGCCCGACAAGCCGGCGTGGACCCAATGCCTCCACCGCCGTCAGTTCCTCCACAGGAACCCACTCCAAGCCAGCTAATGTTAATGATGGATGAACGCCACCAGCAGAATATGACTCAGATCATGAGGGAGTTTGGAAGTTACATGCAAGCACAAAACACCTCTCGCCCATCCCGCTCCAAGCTACAGTACTTCCAGCGCACTCAGCCGCCTACGTTCTCTCAGGCCACTAACCCACTCGAAGCCGATGATTGGCTCCATACTATGGAGAAGAAGTTAGAAATTGCTCGCGTTGATGAGCATGAAAAAGTGCCCTTCATCACTCACTATCTCGAAGGACCCGCCGATGTATGGTGGGACAGCCAGTTTATTATGAGGGAAGATGAGGCAGCCATCACTTGGGCCGAATTCTGGGAGATTTTCCGTAAGACTTACATACCCTCAAGTCTTATGAAGATGAAGCAGCAGGAACTCTTAGCGCTCACTCAGGGCAGCTCCACCGTAAGCGAGTACCTAGCCAACTTCAACGATCTTGCTCGTTATGCCCCCGATGATGTCAACACGGACGAGAAGAAGAAGGACAGGTTCCTCCATGGAATGCACCAAGCTATCAAGACCCAGCTCAGCTTCCTGCAGTTTCCAGATTTCCAAGCCATGGTCAACACCGCCCTGATCTCAGAAAGGGAGCATCGCACCATTTATGATTCCCACAAAAGGAAGTTTGAACCTCGCAAGCACCAACCAGAAGGGAACCACTCTAGGCCATGCACATGGCCCCCAAACTCGCCAGCCTCAGCTCGTCCAAATTCATGGAACCCTCCCAAGCGAGAGGGATACAATCGGACTGAATTCTACCACAAGCGTCCCCTGGTGGACGACTGCAAGAGGGACAACTCATGCTTCAAGTGTGGAAAGACTGGACACTACATCGCCGACTGCCCCCTGACTCACAACAGCAATGGCGCCAACAACCACCGCGCCCCCAACGATTCCTCCGTCGGCGCCGCCAAACCGCCTCAAGTTGCCCGAGTCCATCACATGTCCGCCGAGGAGGCATACGAGGCTTCAGAAGTAGTGCTTGGTATGTGTACTATCAACGCTAAACCCGCACTAATTTTATTTGACTCTGGAGCTTCCCACTCTTTCATCTCCAAGGATTTTGTTGCCAAACATCGTTTTCCCATTTTTCCCTTGGACCATATTTTGGTGATTCAAACCCCCGCCTCCAAGATGAAGACCAGTACGGGTTGCCGACAGTTAACCATCAGCATCAACCAAGTGGAATTTCCAGCTCAGCTCAACACTCTCGACACTCCCGGCTTGGACGCCATCCTCGGGATGGACTGGCTAGTGAAGCATGCAGCCCAAATTGACTGCGCCTCCAGATCAGTCACCCTTACCAACCCAGAAGGCATCCGCACCACTTATTTGCCAAATAAGCCACACCAAATAAAGGCCAGGGTGTTCTCAATTCAAACCCCGAAAATAGGTGAAATTTATGTGGTCAACGAATATCCCGATGTGTTTCCCGATGAGTTGCCAGGAATGCCTCCCGACCGAGACGTGGAATTTGCCATTGAAGTAGTGCCGGGAACAAATCCCATCTTCAAGAAGCATTATCGAATGACAAGTCCTGAGTTAGTGGAACTAAAAAGGCAACTGGATGAGCTAATAGAGAAGAAGTTTATCCGCCCTAGTGTCTCTTCTTGGGGAAAACTGACTCAACATTAAAAGTAAAAGAAAGGCCCTTCGTAGAGGAAAGCACGGATTAATCATGTGCTATAGCTTTTTGATTTTTAAAACAGAAGTAAAACAATTTTGAGGTATGCATGCTTTCGTCAACGACTTCACAACAGAGAAGCTATCTAGTCCCTCATGACAAGCAAGGTTTTTTAGACTTCTGAGAGCAGCTAGTTTTTAGAGGAGCGAGTATGTTCTTCTTTCTCCTTGGTTTCACCACTGTCCAATGTTTGGGCTGATTTCTCAGATTTGCATTGCGCGGAGGAGAATGGTGAGTTATATTTATATTTTTTTTAAGCTGCTCTCGGGTTGATTCAAGTGAAGACATAATCCATCGACACCGGGTGAAAGGGGGGAAATGATCTTGCTCCCCACAAGTTATATCTAGCTTTCTACTGCTCCCTCATGAGCTTAAAAACAGAGGCACAAAAAGAAGTATTTTGAATTTTTAAAGGTAGCACATGACAAATTTACTTGGAATGGCAAGAAATACCATGCATAGGTAGATATGGTGGACTCAGCTGGCAAATTTTTTGGCTTTGGGGATTGGATGCACGAGTGAACCATACACTCAGTACGAATTTTTAGGCTTAGCAAAAAGGGTGTTTGAAGCAAACATCTAATAATAACCGGTAACAGAACAACATAAGACATTTACCAATCATAACCATAAAAACTCTACACCGTTTCCCTTGTTGACCAAATAATTCTTTTGATGGAAAGATTAGCTCTATGTATTAACAACTGCGAAAAACCACACAATTTCAAGCTTTCAACCATATTTCTTTACTAATCAATTCCACTCAAATAACCAGCAAGTTTAAGCATTCAACTTAACACCTCAAAACAATTGAGAAGCATCAAGTGTCCACACAATGATCTACAAGACTATGCAGGCTTTTCATTTTGATTCTAACATCACACAAACAGCATTTTGTCGCATTGACAATTCAAGCAAATTTTTCAACAACAACTCTCCAACAAGTATAAGTGAAAAACAAGAAAGTTTAACATAACAACTAGCATCTCTAAACAAGATAAAAGCTAAAAGCGAGAGCTTACTAGCAAACAGACAGTAGCTAAGAATACTCAAAAAGATATAAGCGAAGCAAGGAGTATTCAAACGAAAAAGTGGAGCGTGTCTCTCTCTCTCCCACACAAATAAAGCTAGGATCCAACAAATATATGACTAGCAAACAAACAAACAAAACTGAAAGTAAAAAGACGCTCCAAGCATAGCACATAATATGTAAAGTGATAAAAACGAATTTCAACGAAGACGACCTTATGATAGTCGTTGAAGATGAGGGGATGCCTTGAGCATCCCTAAGCTTTGACTCTTGATGATTCTTGATATTTAGAGGGGGTTGCCATGGGGGCATCCCCAAGCTTGAGCTCTGAGCAATCCTCGATTTCTTCATATTCCTCTCCTTTGGAACCTAAAAACTCACTTCACACAAAACTTCTCATAATTTGATTAGAGGGTTAGTGCTCATAAATTAAAATGCACATGTGTTCAACTTAGGAAAAATTGCAAACAAAATTCATTGGGAATTAGCTACTATTTACTAATCCTCAATGTGACACTCTCCCTCAAGAGTTTCACATTGAACGAAGGTAAAAGAGGCGAATACAAAATAAAGGCAGAATCTGTCAAAACTGTACAGTCTGTAAGGATTGAATTTTTCGAGGCACTTGTGCCGCTCAAATCAAAAAACTTAAAACTAACGAAAGATATATAAAATCATCAGGCTTGCTGTCACAAATTATCAGAAAAATATAAAATTCTGGCGATTTTAGGAATTTCATGCAACAGGCGCACAGAATCTGTTTTTGGACAGCAAAACAATACCTCGCACTTTCAATGCATTAGAGGCTAAACTTGGCACAAAAACCAAAAAAAAAAGATACAATGAAGTTGCTACAGAGGTAATAACTTCATGAATCAAGAAAAGCAAAAAGCAAACTGAAAATAAAAGATGGGTTGCCTCACAACAAGCGCTTTTCTTTAACGCCTTTTAGCTAGGCGCAATGCCAAATATTAAGTTTTTTCGGAAGCCTTTGCAACACCAAGAGCATAGCTTGACCTTATGATTGATTCAAAAGGAAGCTTCTTTCTCTTTCTAGGGAAGTTTTCCATCCCACTTTTAAGGGGGAACTGAAACCTTATATCTCCCTCTTTCATATCAATAATAGCACCAACGATTCTCAAAAATGGTCTTCCCAAAATAATAGGACAAGAAGCATTGCACTCAATATCCATAACAATAAAATCAACGGGAACATAATTATCATTAACAACAATAAGGACATCATCAACTCTACCCAAAGGTTTCTTTTTAGAAGAATCAGCAAGATGAACATTTAAATAGCATTCTTCCAAAGGATTTAAATCAAGCATATTATAGAAACCTTTAGGCATAACAGAAACACTTGCACCAAGATCACACAAGGCATTGCAATCAAAGTAATTTATTTTCATATTAATAGTGGGTTCCCATCCATCTTCTAATTTTCTAGGAATAGAAGTTTCTAGCTTAAGCTTTTCCTCCCTAGCCTTGATAAGAGCATCGGTAATGTGTTTTGTGAAGTCAATATTTAATTTACTAGCATCCGGTGACTTAGCAAGTTTTTGTAGGAACTTTATGACTTCAGTAAGATTGAAATTATCAAAATCAATTTCATCATCTTTAAATAAGCTAGGAGGATCCCCATTAGTAGTTTGGATAGTATAAACTTTAATAGTTTTCCTATTCATTTCAGCAATTCTAGCTTCTTCAGCCTCTCTAGCCCACCTAGCATGCAAACGAGCTAACATCCTTTCATTCTCATTAATTTGAATAGAAATAGCATTTAAAGATTCAGTAGGCTTGTCTTGAAGAGGAGTGGTTCTAATTTTTAAAATTTCAACATCATGATCAAGTTCTTCCACTTTAGAGACAAGACTATCAAGCTTTTCAAGTTTTCCTTCAACAATTATATTGAAAGCTCTTTGCGAAGTGATAAATTATTTTAAAACATTCTCAAGATCAGAGGACACATTCTTGTTAGGATTATAAGAATTACCATAGGAATTACCATATGAGTTGCCATTATTGGGAGGATAAGGCTTATAGTTGTTACTACCAAAATTATTTCGATAAGCATTATTGTCGAAGTTGTTTCTATTAAGAAAATTAACATCAACTTGATCCTTTTCTTGGGCAATTAATGAAGCAAGAGGAATATTATTAGGATCAATATTGGACTGATTGGTAGCAAGCATAGACATAATCATATCAACCTTATCACTCAAAGAGGAAATTTCCTCGACATAATTTACCTTCTTACCACTTGGAGCTCTTTCAGTGTGCCATTGTGAATAATTTGTCATCATCTCATCCAAGAGTTTAGTTGCTGCACCTAATGTGGTGGACATTAAGGTGCCGCCCGCGGCCGAGTCCAAAAGGTTCCTTCAAGAAAAATTCAAACCCGCATAAAAAGTTTGGATAACCATCCACATAGTTAATCCATGCGTGGGACAATTCTTAACCATAGATTTCATTCTCTCCCAAGCTTGAGCAACATGTTCATTATCATATTGTCTAAAGTTCATAATGTTACTCCTTAGTTGTATGATTTTAGCAGGTGGATAATATTTTCCAATAAAAGCATCTTTGCATTTAATCCAGGAATCAATGCTATTTTTAGGCAAAGACAATAACCATTCTTTTGCTCTCCCTCTCAAAGAGAAAGGGAAAAGCTTCAGCTTTATGATGTCACTTTCTACCTCTTTATACTTTTTCATATCACATAACTCAACAAAGTTATTTAAATGAGAGGCGGCATCATCAGTACTAGCACCAGAGAATTGTTGTTTCATAACAAGATTTAGCAAGGCAGGTTTAATTTCATAAAATTCTGCTTTAGTAGCGGGTGGAGCAATTGGAGAGCATATGAAATCATTGTTATTAGTGCTAGTGAAGTCACACAACTTAGTGTTTTCAGTAGAAGACATAATGATAAGATAAAATAACAAGACAGCATTAAAACTACACTAATTTTTTTGGGTTTTAAAATTTTGAAACAGGAAAATAAACTAAACGAGAAATAAAGCAAGCAAGACAAAAACAAAGTGAAGAGATTGAGGGTATGAGACTCACCTTGCTGCAGCTCCAAAGTCCCCGGCAACGGTGCCAGAAAACTGCTTGATGATGGATGTTGATAAGAGTTGGGTGGTGCCCCAAGCGAAGGCGGAATTGCAGCTAGTAGCAGTTTTCCCTCGTTTAACGAACTGAGGTTTATCGAACCAGTAGGACTTTGAAATCAACAACGAGGTGAAAATTGAAGATCTCTGGCGCTTAACCTTCAACAGACATGGACCTGCACACACTCAACCAAATACTTTTCCCCCAACGGCGGAAAGGTTGTCAATCTTTTCGGTCTCGCAGAAAACAAAGCGGTTAATTGTATGATAAAATAATGAAAAGTGACCAGAGGAGTAATGATGATGAAAAGCAAGTAAATGAGGTTGTAAACAATGTAAAAAGATGGACCGGGGGCCATGGGTTCACTAGTGGAGTCTCTCAAGTAAATAAAATATGCATGTGATGGGTGAACGAATTACAGCTAGGCAATTGACAAGATCATGACACAAACCCAATTTAGCTATGACATAAAGAACATGATAATATTTATGGAGGCATCACGACAAGGAACAAAGACCGTTGAGTCCAACTGCATCTTTGTCTAAAAAGTCCACCGTGGGATCACTATCCAGCTTGTCACCCAACGGTATTAAGTTGCAAGCAACAGACAATTGCATTAAGTAAAGTGCATGAAGTAAGCAATACTAATATCAAAAGAGACATTAACACCGCTGTTTTACCCTTAGTAGCAACAGCACACCCTCGCCCTTAGACGTTTATGTCACTCGTGCCCAGGAACAAACGGGGGCATGAACCCACTATCTAGCATAAATACTCTCTCTTGGAGATACACACAATCACTTGGCCAAAGTAACTACGCACATCGGAGAGCATGCAAAAACATAAATTAACATATAAGAATCATGCACAATCTGAACATAACTTCATAATCCATCGGATCCCAGCAAACACATCACATAGCATTACAATAATCGATCTTGATCATGTTAGGCAGCTCACAAGATCATAAGACATGAAGCACAAGAGAGAGACTACCAACTAGCTACTGCCATGGACCCGTAGTCCAAGGCGAGACTACTCACAACTCATCCCGGAGGAAGGCATGGCGATGAAGAGCCCTCCGGGATCGATCTCCCCTCCGGCAGAGTGCCGGGATCAACTTCTGATTGGACCCCGAACTCGGGTTTTCGGTGACGGCGTGTCAGGGTCGAGTTTCTGGAAAATAATGGCTGCCTTGAAGTTTTTAGGTCAATTGTGATTTCATAGGCGTCGGAGGGGGCCGTGGAGGTGCCCCACGGGAAGGGGCAGGCCCCACCCGCGGGTCCACCTTGGGCCGCGGCAGGGGGGCTCCTCTGCCCTGTGGGTCGCCTCCCAGGCTGCCCTTCGGACTCCGTCTTCATCTTGGCATAAAAATAATCCCCGTAAATTTTGATCCAATTCCGAGAATATTTCCATAAGTAAATTTCTGAAACAAAAAGACAGCAAAAATAGGGAACTGGCACTTGGCATCTTGTCAATAGGTTAGTCCGACAAAATGCATAAAAAGGATATAATTGACAGTAAAATCATGTGATAATATCACAAAACTAGCATGGATCACTCAAAAATTATAGATACGTTTGGGACGTATCACTTACAGAGAAGGCGTGCGTTCTTTAATCGTTGTGGCCGAGGCGAACAAGCGGCGGGATGGTTTTATGTGTTGTCCGTGTGTTGAATGTCAGAATGAGAAGGATTACACTTCCTCAAGAGTCATTCAGAGCCACCTGCTTCGGTCCGGTTTCATGTCCGGCTATAATGTTTGGACCTTGCACGGATAAAGAGGGGTTATGATGGAAGACGATGATGAAGAAGAGAACGATGATGACAACTACCGATCTATGTTCCCTGAATACGCTGATACCGCAATGGAAGACAATGAAGAAGAAGGAGGTGAAGAACGGGTAGCATATAAGCCCGCTGATGATCTTGGTCGGGTCATTTCTTATGCAAAGCGAGACTGCGACACAAAAAAGGAGAGGTTGCAGTTCGAGCAGATATTACAGGACCACAATAAATTGTTGTACCCAACTTGTGAAGATGGCCAGAAGAAATTGGGTAGCACACTGGAATTGCTGAAGTGGAAGGCAGAGACCAGTGTGACTGACTCGGGATTTGAAAAGTTGCTGGTACTAATGAAGAAGATGCTTCCAAGAAATAACGAATTGCCTGCCAGTACGTACGAAGCAAAGAAGCTTGTCTGCCCTCTAGGATTAGACGTGCAGAAGATACATGCATACTCTTATGACTGCATCCTCTACCGTGGTGAGAAGTACGAGAATATGGATAAATGTCCGGTATGCACTGCATTGCGGTATAAGATCAGAAAAGATGACCCTGGTGATGTTGAGGGCGAGCCACCCAGGAAGAGGGTTCCTGCCAAGGTGATGTGGTATGCTCCTACAATACCACAGTTGAAACGTTTGTTCAGAAACAAAGAATATGCCAAGTTGTTGCGATGGCACATGGAAGACCGTAAGAAACACGGGATGTTGAGGCACCCCGCTAATGGTCGGCAGTGGAGAAAAATCGAGAGAGACTTCCCGGACTTTGCAGGTGACGCAAGGAACTTATGTTTTGGTCTAAGTACAGATGGCATGAGTCCTTTTGGGGAGCAGAGCTGCAGTCACAGCACCTGGCCCGTGACTCTATGTATCTACAACCTTCCTCCTTGGTTGTGCATAAAGCCGAAGTTCATTATGATGCCAGTGCTGATCCAAGGCCCGAAGCAACCCAGCAACGACATTGATGTGTACCTAAGGCCATTAGTTGATGAACTTTTACAATTGTGGGCCGAACCAGGTGTACGTGTGTGGGATGAGCACAAACAGGAGGAATTTGACCTACGAGCGTTGCTGTTCGTAACCATCAATGATTGGCCTGCTCTTAGTAACATTTCAGGACAGACGAACAAAGGATACAATGCATGCACGCACTATTTAGATGAGACTGAAAGTATATATCTGGATAAATGTAGGAAGAATGTGTACCCGCACAATCGTCGTTTTCTTCCGCCCAGGCATCACTTAAGGAAAAAAGGCAAGTATTTCAATGACAAGGCAGAAACCCAGACGAAGCATGTCCCCCGTAGTGGTGCTGATGTATTTGGTATGGTCAAGGATTTAAATATAATCTTTGGAAAGTGTCCTGGCAGAGAACCTGTTCCGAATGACGCTGACGGACACGCACCCATGTGGAATAAGAAATCTATATTTTGGGAGCTAGAATATTGGAAAGTCCATGAGGTCCGCTCTACAATCGACGTGATGCACCTGACGAAGAATCTTTGCGTGAATATTCTAGGCTTCCTGGGCTTGTATGGGAAGTCAAAAGATACACCGGAAGCACCAGCAACATCATAAAGGACAAGACGGTATGCATGCATGGCAGTTTCAAGGGCCTGCCAGCTACGCTCTTACCAAAAAAGAGAAGGAAATCTTTTTTGAAGTCCTTTTTAGTATCAAGGTCCCGTCTGGCTTCTCGTCGAATATAAAGGGAATAGTAAATATGAAAGAGAAAAAATTCCAAAACCTAAAGTCTCATGACTGCCACGTGCTTATGAAGCAATTGCTTCCGGTTGCATTGAGGGGAATTCTACCAGAAAATGTTCGACTAGCCATTGTGAAGGTATGTGCATTCCTCAATGCAATTTCTCAGAAGGTAATCGATCCAGAAAGTCTATCAGGGTGACAGATTGATGTGGTCCAATGTCTAGTCAGCTTAGAGTTGTTTTTCCTGCCATCCTTCTTCAATATTATGACGCACCTCCTAGTTAACCTAGTCGAAGAGATTAGAATTCTCGGTCCTGTATTTCTAAACAATATGTTCCCCTTCGAGAGGTTCATGGGAGTCTTAAAGAAATATGTTCATAACCATGCTAGGCCAGAAGGAAGCATCTCCAAGGGCTATGAAACAGAGGAGGTCATTGAGTTTTGTGTTGACTTTCTTCCTGATCTTAAGCTGATTGGTGTTCCTGAATCTCGGTATGAGGGGAGGCTGACTGGAAAAGGCACACTAGGAAGGAAAACAACGGTATGTAGGGATGCGCTTTCTTTCACTCAAGCACACTACACAGTTCTACACAATTCCACCATGGTTGCTCCGTATATCGAGAAACACAAGAATATTCTACGCGCCGAAAAACCGGAGGAGCCTGACTCCTGGATTAAAGGGGAACACGAGGCGACTTTCGGCAGTTGGTTGCAGACACATCTCATGAATAACACCACTGTTGGAGATCAGCTGTACTTGTTGGCCAGGTTACCATCTTCGACTATATGTACTTTCCAAGGGTACGAGATAAATGGAAATACATTTTACATGATATCCCAAGATAAAAAGAGCACCAACCAGAATAGTGGTGTACGCTTTGATACAACATACGACAATGGGCAGAAGGACACATATTATGGGTATATAGAGGAGATATGAGAACTTGACTATGGACCTACTTTTAAGGTCCCTTTGTTTCGGTGCAAATGGGTCAAGCTGACAGGAGGCGGGGTACATGTAGACCAAAAGTACGGCATGACAACAGTGGATCTCAAAAATCTTGCATACATGGACGAACCATTCGTCCTAGACAACGATGTGGCTCAGGTTTTCTATGTGAAGGACATGTCTACCAAATCGAGAAAAAGAAATCAGCAAAAGAATACATCGTCCGATGAGCCAAAGTGCCACATAGTTCTTTCAGGGAAAAGAAACATCGTGGGAGTGGATGACAAGACAGACATGTCAGAAGATTATAATAAGTTTCATGAAATTCCGCCCTTCACAGTGAAAACTGACCCATGCATCCTTTTAAATGATGAAGATTCTCCATGGCTACGGCGCAGAAGAAAACCACAACACTAGATAGGGATGTTGGTGATGTGTAATAATGGCTATATGCGAATACAAATCGTATGTTTTGACTATATGCACCGTCGGGATGTATGCAGGGAATCTGAATGATTTGTATTCAGTCGATGAACAGAATGATTTCTAGATAGAACAAAACACATGGTTTCACCTGCATATAGTCCTACGGTGGCTAGAGAGTGCCCGCATATCAAATACACCGTAGGACGTATGCAGGGAATCCGAATGATTTGTATTCGGTCGATGAATAGAAGGATTTCTAGATAGAACAAAACACATGGTTTCACCTGCATACAGTCCTACGGTGGCTAGAGAGTGCCCGCATATCAAATGCACCGTAGGACGTATGCAGGGGATCCAAATGATTTGTATTCGGTGGATGAACTGAAGGATTTCTAGATAGAACAAAACACACGGTTTCACCTGCATACAGTCCTACGGTGGCTAGAGAGTGCCCGCATATCAAATGCACCGTAGGACGTATGCAGGGAATCTGAATGATTTGTATTCGGTCGATGAACTGAAGGATTTCTAGATAGAACCCTCTGAGCACTGAGAGAACGCTTCTATGCCGAGCCCCTCGAAGATGTCATAGGTCACTGCCCAATGACATCTTCGAGAAGCTCGTGCATAGAGGAGTCCTCTATCTTCTCTTTCTGCTGTTGCCATGCTCTTGTTCTTCCTCTTCATCTTCCTCCTCATAGTGGGTACTTATATAGGGCAACTCTTCACCTTTTTAGTCCCGGTTGGTAGCTGGAACCGGGACTAAAGGAGCGTTGATATGTGTGCCTTATCTTCACCTTTTTAGTACTGGTTGGTAGCTGGAATCGGGACTAAAGGAGCACACCTAACCAATGACACACACCTGATCCAATGGCTCACAAGCGCTACAAGGAAACACACTTCTGATCCAACAGCTCACAAGCACTCGAAGAAAACACACGATCCGTGTGCTTCTTCCACCGCTTCCCGCCTTCGTCTTCCCGCCATTTCTCATTATATATATGTAGGCTTGGCCGCCATTGCCATATCACATCTAAACTCATATCTGCAACATCACTCTCCCATGGCTTCCACCATACCCACTTTAACCTATCCTGAGACGGAGGCGCTTTGCGCCTCGAACTACCCCTGCCCGCCCGGCTACCGCGTCCCCGCCGGCTGGTGGCTGAGCGTCGGAGGCGTGCCGGTCCCTCCTGTCCCTCAAGGTGTGGCGTGTCGGGCGGCCATCACGAACCACTACTACCTCGAGCTCACACCGGAGCAGCGGATGGATCCCCGCTGGCATCCCGACTACCGCCCGACTTGGGACGCCTTTTTCATCAATCGGCGTGAGAGGGCACTCGCCAGGTACGAGGAGGAAGGCCCGCCTCCTTCGAACTTCAACAAGGCCGGCCGTCGGCTGTGGTAGGGTGGCCAGACTCTCCAGAGCGTCATGGACTACATCACGGCCGGCGATAACCCCCGCCTGCGCTACCCTCACATCCAGTCCAGGCGTGCTCACCCGTCGAGGTTGGAGCCATGAGCGCCGTCCGATGACAGCGACGACGACGACGACGATTACGAGGACGAGTATTATAGGCCTAGGCAGGAGTATGACTAAGATTGTTAGGACAAATGATCCACTGTTGTCATTGGTTAGGACAGATGATTTGTATTCGGTCGATGAACTAGTTATTATCAAATGATCCACTGTTGTCATTGGCTCCAAGATTCAGAAATACGCAAAAAAATATTAGTTAATCCATTTTTTAAATTGAAAATGGCAAAATTGTTAATAGTTTGTAGAGTTACAATAATTATTTTATAAAACAGAAAATGGATTTGGATTACTTATTCAAATTCAAGCACTTTTCATGTTGAAAGTTTCTCAAATTCATTCAAATACTCAAATGTTTTGAAATTATGCCAGATTTGAAAAAACAGTGCGCGCGCGTAATTTTGGCCCAGCGCGCGCAATTTCGGGCCTTTTTAGTCGCGGCCCGTACCACCAGCCGCGACTAAAGCTTGTGGTGCGCGCGGGATCTGAACCCCCCCCCCCCCCCGCCCCTTTAGTCGCGGGGCGTGGTTGAACCCGCGACTAAAGACAAGCCTTTAGTCGCGGTTTCAGCCACACCCCGCAACTAAAGGGGTGGGGGGCTATATAAAGTTGGCCGTCTCCCCGGTGCGTGGCTCAGACCGCAACACCGGAGGCCATTTGGAAAACAGAGCGTCGCCAGGCTGCCCAATTTTTCCACCGCCACCGTCGCCTCCTGCCGCCGGCCGCTCTCCTCCGCCACGCCCGCCGCTCACCTCCGCCGCGGCCACCGCTCTCCTTCGCCGCGCGCCCTTCACCTCCGCCGCCGCCTCACCTCCTGCCGCCCACTCCACCGCCCGCCGCCATTGCCCGTGTCGTCGCCTCCTCGCGCCGCCGCCGCCGTCGCCTCCTTCGCCGCCCGCGCCCTCCTCCGTGCCCGCCGCCCGAGCCCGCCCTCCTCCGCCCCCGCCACCGCCCTCCGCCATCGCCCGAGCCCGCCGTATGTCCTCCGCGCCGGCGCCGCTCGATTTAGGTTAGTTTTTTTTGGTATTGATTTTTAGGTTAGTTTAATTTTAGATCAGTTAATTAGGTAGATTTTTAGGGTAGTTTAATTTTAGGTTAAATTTTAGATTAGTTAGGTTATTTTTAGATTTATGTTAATTTTAATTTTAGAAATTTTGCTAAGTTAAATTCGTACTTTAGAAATTTTGCTAAGTTAAATTGGTACTTTAGAAATTTTGCTAAGTTAAATTGTTATTACTTTTTTTAGTGTAGAAATAGAAATTTTGCTAAGTTAAATTGGTATTACTTTTTTAGTGTAGAAATAGAAATTTTGCTAAGTTAAATTGGTACTTTAGAAATTTTGCTAAGTTAAATTGGTATTACTTTTTTAGTGTAGAAATAGAAATTTTGCTAAGTTAAATTGGTATTACTACTTTTTTAGTGTAGAAATAGAAATTTTGCTAAGTTAAATTGGTATTACTTTTTTAGTGTAGAAATAGAAATTTTGCTAAGTTAAATTGGTACTTTAGAAATTTTGCTAAGTTAAATTGGTATTACTTTTTTAGTGTAGAAATATAAATTTTGCTGAGTTAAATTGGTATTACTTTTTTAGTGTAGAAATAGAAATTTTGCTAAGTTAAATTGGTATTACTTTTTTAGTGTAGAAATAGAAATTTTGCTAAGTTAAATTGGTATTACTTTTTTAGTGTAGAAATAGAAATTTTGCTAAGTTAAATTGGTACTTTAGAAATTTTGCTAAGTTAAATTGGTATTACTTTTTTACTGTAGAAATAGAAATTTTGCTAAGTTAAATTGGTACTTTAGAAATTTTGCCAAGTTAAATTGGTATTACTTTTTTAGTGTAGAAATAGAAATTTTGACTTATGTGTTTTTAGTTTATTATTCTCGGCGACGATGTCCCTGTTGGATCAGAGGGGCGATGTGCGGGACTGGGCTCCGCCGGGCTGGCACTGGGAGGTGCTACCTTCCGGGACGCGCAGCTTGGTGAGGAATCCGGGTGATGTCGTCGACCCGGATCTTCTTTGGTGGCAGTCGCGTGGGCCACGCTCGGTGCAGAGTGAGCCGGCCCCCAAGGAGGTGGTCCATCACCTTATCAGAGAGGAGGACGAGCACGTCCGTCGCTACATGTATCTATTGGATAGGCATTATAGCAATAGCTGGTCGTTTCTTCAGAGGGTTCCTTATCATGTGAGCTATGACCCTGTGAGGGTTCCTTCTCTTTGGATGCGCAGCGCCGGCGGCTCAGCACCCCGCGGCTCAGGAACCGGTCGAAGTTAGTTTGAGAGGTTCATGCATGGGAGATGTATTAGTGATATTATTCATGATGTATTAGGTTTAAAAAATAATGGACCCGAGCTATGTAACTAGATTATTCTAGATGTATTTGTGATATTATTGGTGGTGTATTTTTATGTACTAATTGTATGTAGTATTATTTTAGTAGTATTTTTATGTACTAGTAGCAATATTGTATGCGATAATGATATTGTGTGCATTTTGCAGAAACTATGGATCCACCTAGTCCAATCCGCAGAGACCTAACACAAGAAGAAATTCTCGAGGACATAATCCACAACGCCCCTGGTGCTGATCCACCTGAATCTCCCTCGATGTATCTAAACCCATCCGATGAGGGTGAAGAGGTCGACCAAAATGAGGGGGAAACCGACGCCTCTGATGATGGAGAAGGCGACGGCTCCGATGATGGACCCTTAACGAAGTCCGGCGAGGTACTGTTTTGGCAAGATAAATATTTGTATTTATCCTCCGGTGGTGTTTTAGGTGCGGGCATGCCAGTATACTTTTGTATACAAATTAAATGTAGGGGAAACACATTGAAATGGAAAAGAAGTACTTTGTCGGTTATCGACAATTTACATATTTGTATTTCACATGTATTTTGTATCATGCGTCTGAATATTCATCTGACTGGGACGATTGTGAAACTCATGATTCC
Source organism: Puccinellia tenuiflora (assembly GCA_012064385.1). Classification (NCBI taxonomy): domain Eukaryota; kingdom Viridiplantae; phylum Streptophyta; class Magnoliopsida; order Poales; family Poaceae; genus Puccinellia; species Puccinellia tenuiflora. Next base: position 93,565 of record QRDG01001696.1, on the reverse strand, counting down.
CGGAACCTCGGAAGGATTCCAGTTAATTACATCTGCGGATCCATAGTCGCAGAATACCTCCGATTAAGCTGCATAAAATGGTCATCTTTAATCTCTAGTTCACGTCCTCGTATGCTATACATCCAAATAAAACAACTCAAACAAACACACATGAGCGACACACATTTTAACGTGGAAAACCCAAGTCGGGAAAAAACCACGGTGGCACGGAGGCCAAATCCACTATATGAAATGTTTACATGTGAGGGGGATTACAACGATCATTCTATTGCTTGGTGATAATGTAACCGGATCTTATTTCATCAATGAATGAAAATTCAGTCTTGTTTGCCCATGGTCCATCGGTAGCAAAAGTTTATATGAAGTGTGAAACCGGTTACTTGACATCGTCGGTCACGGGAAACAGTATACGTGGCTGAGATGAAATACTAAATAACCAGTCGATGTAATTTCTACCGATGCACATTTAATAATGCTGGAGCTTTGTTTTTTCCAGAGTAGATGCTCATGCCTTTTTTTTCTTTGGGTCGTCACATGTATAGGCTTTGTATAGGAGTACAAATATTTTGGAGACCATCCAATGCCACGTGACCTGATGAGGAGACAAAGATGCACTTCTATTTTTGGAGATTGCCGCGAACGCTCCCTAGCTAACTCTAATTTGTAGCTCGGACCGGCCGTGATGTATCTGTGGCGGCGATATAAAATCGCAAAGAGCTGAGAAACCACCAACTCGTGGATTGAACTGTGAAAGGTCAACGTCGCCGAGATAAATCGTGTAGAGCCAAAACTTGTCGATCGGATCATAAACATCACCGGCGGCGATTAAAATCGCGTAGAGCCGAGACGACTAATCTTGTGGATTGGACCACGAACATTACCGGCAACGATCCAAGTCGCATAGACCCGAGACAACACAATTCTTGAAGATCAAACTATGAACATTACCGGCGGCGATCAAAGTCGCGTGGAGCCGAAATGACACCCATTTTGAATATGAAACCACGGACATCATCGGCGGCGATCTGAGTCGCGTAGAGCCGAGAGACACTCATCATCTTGTAGATCCAACCACAAATATCATCGGCGGCGATCTGAGTCGCGTAGAGCCGAGAGACACTCATCATCTTGTATATCAAATCACAAATATCATCGGCGGCGATCTGATTCGCGTAGAGCCGAGAGACACTCATCTTGTAGATCATACCACGAACATCGTCGGCGGCGATCTGATTCGCGTAGAGCCGGGGCGACACCCATCTTGTAGTCCGTTTCACGAACATCACCGGCGGCGATCTAATCGCGTGGAGCCGGGAGACAACTATCTTGTAAACCGGATGAACATCATCAGCGGCGATCTAATCACATAGAGCCGGAAGACTATCTTGTAAACTGAATCACGATCATCACCGGCGGCGATTTAATCGCGTGGAGCCGGGAGACTATATATCTTGTAAACTGGATCTTGATCATCACCGGCGGCGATTTAATCGCGTGGAGCCGGAAGACTATCTATCTTGCAGACCGCTCCACGAACAACATCGGCGGTGATCTAATCGCGTAGAGCCGGCAGATAGCACAAGAAAAGAAAACATCCGCGGCGGCGATATGAATCGCGTGGAACCGCGAGATGCCACAAACCTGCAAAAAATAGAGGAAACATAATAATATTATCGTCGCATGCTACCTTCATGCAATTAACTCACCAATTGACGCCGTTGATCCACGCCATCGAGCGACGATTGAGAGGGGCGACTAAGTGTGATGCGTGTGTGTATGAGGTGAGCTGGCGTCGAAGAAATGGAGTGTGGGTGGCGGTGATGAAATGGACGTATTGGGTCTCTATGTGATGTGTGTGTCCCACCCCCTGTAGATCACGCGAGGAGCTCTTTATAATAGCAGTAGCCGCAACGGCTTCAGGGAAAGAGATAAACGTTATCAGCGCCGCCCGCCGTGGTTGTAAGCGAGCGAATAGTCTTATCCTCAAGTTTGTTACCCTAGGATGAATCAAATAGCCGTACGTTTCGTTGACCATCCCTGCATGATTACAACTCCACGCCTGAACGAACGAGTAGGCCCAATATTTGAACGTACATGGATCAAGCTGGCTGACCGATAAGTGTCGTACGTATTTACGTATCCTTGCTGCCAAATAAAATGAATAAACTAACGATCCATCCATCTGTACATTACATGTACGTAGCAGCTGGTTGTGATTCCTTACATGCAGTGCTGATGGATCCAGCAGCCAATGCCATTCTACTAGGGAAATTGTCATGTAATTCTCCTTTGCTCATTTCGGTTATCAATTATTAACAATACTCAAGAAAATAATATCGCTACGATTTTCTGTCGGCAGTTCGGTGCACCAGATTTTATAGTGTTGTGTGTCTGACAAAAACATAGTCAAACAAATGCCCCTCGTCAAGCTGAGCTCAAATGCGGAGCAATTTGAGTTTGGCTTGGCGAAATAGATTAATCCATTTCTCGGCCGAATAACTCGATCGCCACAATCTTAACGTAGAGACAAAATCTTAATTATAGAGTAGACCAAATGCCTTGTACTTCTTTGTATGTCAAATGTGAAATGCATAGCTCTTGGGCAATCAGTAACATCAAGGCCGGCGGCCGGCTGATTCCGTATCAGCTACTGCATGTTTGTGTACGATGACACTCTTAAACTTGTGCAATTCATACTGCTCTTAAGCACCTTCATTTTACCAACAGCCATGTCATGCATGTAAATTAGACTCCCCTAAATCAACTAGTCTACCAGGCCACCATTACTTTTTTCTGCATGTAGAACCCAAAATTCAAGCTCAGTGAAACCACCCTTTGCAGTTCAGGTCGTTTCATTACTCTTTATTGTTGTTGTGATGCGTCCATTGCATCCCTCTGTAGTAACAAATAGCATAGGATATTTGACTACCAATGAATAAAATCAGTGTTTTTTTGGCAGGATCACAGCGAAAGTCCATGCCGTGTGGAGGCTCATAGTGTAAGTCCATACTATGAGCTGATCATATACATATATTGGTTAGGGGCAAGTTAGACCTGAATTAGATAAGTCACAGCGAAAATCCATGCTATGTCCGTGTCGTGATAAAAAAAAAATTTGTTGACAAGATCAGGGCGAAGAACCATGCCGTATCGTTGTCATAGTAGAAAAATGAGGGTTGACGGGATCAAGGCGAAGAACCATGCCATATCCATGTCATGATAAGAAAAAGAGAGTTGTCAGGATCAAGGCGAAGAACCATGTCAAGGGTTGTCGATATCAAGGCGAAGAACCATGCCATACCCGAATCCTGATAGAATAGAAAAAGGGTCCTACTGCGACCATGATGGTGCCAGCCAATAGGTGGTTTGGTGGTGTACATAGTAGTATTTTTCTTCCAGTGAGAGGCGAAATACCATGCCACTTTCACGAAATATCCTGCGACCATCCTTGAATGACGGTGCCAGCCAGGATTTTACCACTACATATATGGATCACATTCTCTCTTGAGTTGTAGTGAAATACCTTGCCGCACCTCAAGGTAGTTGTCTCAACTCTATTGCGGTCGTTTTGCTGCTATGATGCCAGCCAATGGAGGTGAAATGTTCCACAGTCTGACATGAACCGTATTGGTATGATTCACTGGCCCTTACAAAAAGGCAAATCAAACATCGGTATGCCAATTCCGATGACTAGACTGTTAGGATAAGCAATGGCGATTGATGTTGCTATATTAGGTATTCAACCATAGAGATGTCATTGGTGGGCGTACGACCAACAAGCCTAAGAAAAAGGCAAACCAACAGCTAGCTTGACGAACCATTGGAAAAAAATCGCCATTGTTATATGCCATGTTGGATATAGCTCTGAAACTGATCTCAAAAAGTGATCATAAGTTCTGATTATTGGCGTCATTAACCATAGAATTTTCAAATGGTAGGCTTGAAATTTGCCCCTGTGTGTAGCCAAAGCAAGCCTTTCTGTAGTCCCAAGCCTCTGCTGACTGATCATGATTTGTTGTTAGATTGGATGAACCCGAAAAACTTGGGCGATTTACCTTTTAATGGAGAAACATCATAAGTCCGATGTGTCTTTTTAACAGACCACACATTGTTCAAACTGTTTCGACCCATCACGAAGCTTAGAAATGCCCCAAACCTTTTTGAACTCTACTTGCATGCCAATTGTCTGAGACAACAATGTGATGCTCAATGGTTGCATGGGTCCAAGCATGAACCTTAGTAAAATGCACTGAGCCTATGACATAATATGGTGAACTGGCAATGTTTCCAAACGTGTGTATGTCTATGTTTCTTTATCAAGTCGTTGTACAATACCTCATAGTGGATTTACCGGAGGCTTGCCGGCAAAGAACGAACATGTACCGCCATGTAGGGCTCCGAAACACGCAAAAAATTGAGGATTGATCACAAAACTATGCGTATCCTTGATGACGATATAAATTGACATGTAGAGCCATGGAACACCAAAAATAAATTTGAAAATTCATAAAAAAAATCGTGCAATGCATCGGTGATGATATAACTCGCCTCCCTACAGCGTCATCAATGATGTTTTATATCGCCACCGTGCAGTACCCCTGGCAGTTATATGAATCATAGTGTAGAGTCGGGGGTCACCCCAATGTATGCATGTACCCGTAGGTCAAAAGCCAGGCTAAATTGAAGACCCAGTTGTTTCATATTCTGAATCCTCGAGTACAACATGTAGCATAGGTGATAAGAAGCTTGCTTCAATACTTGATTTACGCTGTCAACTATGTTCAAATTTAAACTGAACAATATTGTAAGTCACCTTTGATCATATCTGCTCAGTCCTGGCTAACTCTTAAAACAAACATGTCTATAAATAGCATAGGATATTCTTACTTCCGATGAGTACCTCTGCATGTCATGTAGATCATTGTTGCTTTTTTTATGCTCTCTTAGAAATTTTCTTCGCCAAGAACATGCTCAAATTTGGTATAGATCCCACATTATGTACACAACTCAGAAAGTTCAAGTTTCCGTCATTTGAACTAAATCTGCAGATTCAATGTAGTGACATGGCTAGATCGCTAAGTCTGTAATAGCTTTGTCCAAGGATCATTTATCCCACCATATTGTCTGCAGAGTTTTCTTGCAAATTCTTAGGTGACGTACTGTTAAGTGCCATGCTTTAGTGTGTTCAGTTGTTCAACTAATCTTCAATTTTGGACCTTTAATGCTTATGTCGATGCACCAAGTCACATACTGTTGCCCCTGCCTGCTTTTTCACGGGACACAACATTTTGCTTTAATCGAACATAAGCCTGCTATTTTTGTTATTTGCTTGCACGAATTCCAACTAGCATCCATGCATTTAATGGCAGAATATTTCGCACCCTTAGACACTTTATGCGTGGCCAAAGATGTAGCAGGGTATATATGTGCCCCGATGGAGATAAAAATAACATTGACTCTCAGCGTGGCTTATATATGAGTCTCTTGGCAGGTCCGATCTACTGATTATCCCATCAGCCGGAAAAATTCCGTTGGAGAAAAAAAAAACCTTGTATTCACAGAAATCTTGTGGGTTTTTCTTCCAATACGTCCGTCCATGCACAATTGTCACGAGTTAGTACCGTTTGGATTCATTTGCTCATCGACCTCATTTAAGGTCCAATATTTTTTGAGCTCCCAGACGCCGATGAAGCCATAGAGAGTGTGAAACTCAGCAATGATGATAGCCATTTTTTGGGGGTCGTATGGTTCATCGTGTTCGAGTTGTGGCTGGCATCCTATTTTTTTTTTTAAGATGTAAGCAACTCAAGACCACTGCTGAAAATTGTCTGAAGAAGACTCATCAAGCTGCAACAATTATTTCCTTTCAGGTTACCTTGTTATGTGACTTTTGTAGTACTGAAAATTGCTGAGCGCTATCAGTGAGCTGTAATTTTTTCTTGACCATGTCCCTTGAATATAGTTTTGCCAAAGTTCTTCTTTGCTTGTTACTGGAATTTATATTTGTAAGTTTTCATAACCATTCGTGCCATAGGAATGATTTGGACGTAGGTGATCTGTACCCTATGAACCACTCGGGTTTTAATCTCTGCCCCCTCGATTATTAGCTCATGTGCCTTGCCTCGTCATGAGAAGGCGATCAAGCAGTGCTTGTGTCCAAAAACCTAACAAGGACTGTTGTCTGGTGTGTATGTGAGCGATAAAATTCTTTTGTGCACTTAACTCCCTGCCCCATGCATGATCATGAAGAGGTGACATGTTCTGGCTGATGCTCACGAGATTGCGGCACATGATCATGTGTCATGGTCCAGTTGATCTGGGAAATTCTTGTGCTTGCTCGTAAAAAAGAATGCTAAACTGTAGGGGTGTTACATAGACCGTGTATGGTGAACAAGTCTAGATGGACTTTTGGTTTCCACTTATACTCCAGTAAAATAAGCCTTAAATGTGCCATGTATCCCATGATGGCATGTAGGTTAACCGATTGGTGGAACACTTCTGCCTATTTTGCTGCAATTTAGCTGAAACTCCTATGTGTCTCTGACTGTTCGTGATGTGGGTGGTAGCTATTCAGCCCCAACTGTCTGCTAAATCTGTAACCAACGAGTCAAACAACCTCGTTTTCATATCATGCTCACAAGTATGAACCCTATATACCAATTGAGCTTCTGTGCACAGCTACAGGTAATCACTTGCTTTAACTGGTCATGGGTGACATGGTTAATTTGACCACATCATTTATGCACACCCATCAAATGAACAACACATCATTGTGAGTGTATCAGAGAACATACGAGGTGACGTTGATGACCATTGAAGTGCAGCAAAGATGGGAGGAGAATCATGTCCCACCGGGCGTGCCATTTGTTTTGGCAAGATAAATATTTGTATTTATCCTCTGGTGGTGTTTTAGGTGCGGGCGTGCCAGTATACTTTTGTATACAAATTAAATGTAGGGGAAACACATTGAAATGGAAAAGAAGTATTTTGTCGGTTATCGACAATTTACATATTTCTATTTCACATGTATTTTGTATCATGCGTCTGAATATTCATCTGAATGGGATGATTGTGAAACTCATGATTCCCGGAACCTCGGAAGGATTTCAGTTAATTACATCTGCGGATCCATAGTCGCAGAATACCTCCGATTAAGCTGCATGAAATGGTCATCTTTAATCTCTAGTTCACGTCCTCGTATGCTATACATCCAAATAAAACAACTCAAACAAACACACATGAGCGACACACATTTTAACGTGGAAAACCCAAGTCGGGAAAAAACCACGGTGGCACGGAGGCCAAATCCACTATATGAAATGTTTACATGTGAGGGGGATTACAACGATCATTCTATTGCTTGGTGATAATGTAACCGGATCTTATTTCATCAATGAATGAAAATTCAGTCTTGTTTGCCCATGGTCCATCGGTAGCAAAAGTTTATATGAAGTGTGAAACCGGTTACTTGACATCGTCGGTCACGGGAAACAGTATACGTGGCTGAGATGAAATACTAAATAACCAGTCGATGTAATTTCTACCGATGCACATTTAATAATGCTGGAGCTTTGTTTTTTCCAGAGTAGATGCTCATGCCTTTTTTTTCTTTGGGTCGTCACATGTATAGGCTTTGTATAGGAGTACAAATATTTTGGAGACCATCCAATGCCACGTGACCTGATGAGGAGACAAAGATGCACTTCTATTTTTGGAGATTGCCGCGAACGCTCCCTAGCTAACTCTAATTTGTAGCTCGGACCGGCCGTGATGTATCTGTGGCGGCGATATAAAATCGCAAAGAGCTGAGAAACCACCAACTCGTGGATTGAACTGTGAAAGGTCAACGTCGCCGAGATAAATCGTGTAGAGCCAAAACTTGTCGATCGGATCATAAACATCACCGGCGGCGATTAAAATCGCGTAGAGCCGAGACGACTCATCTTGTGGATTGGACCACGAACATTACCGGCAACGATCCAAGTCGCATAGACCCGAGACAACACAATTCTTGAAGATCAAACTATGAACATTACCGGCGGCGATCAAAGTCGCGTGGAGCCGAAATGACACCCATTTTGAATATGAAACCACGAACATCATCGGCGGCGATTTGAGTCGCGTAGAGCCGAGAGACACTCATCATCTTGTAGATCCAACCACAAATATCATCGGCGGCGATCTGAGTCGCGTAGAGCCGAGAGACACTCATCATCTTGTATATCAAATCACAAATATCATCGGCGGCGATCTGATTCGCGTAGAGCCGAGAGACACTCATCTTGTAGATCATACCACGAACATCGTCGGCGGCGATCTGATTCGCGTAGAGCCGGGGCGACACCCATCTTGTAGTCCGTTTCACGAACATCACCGGCGGCGATCTAATCGCGTGGAGCCGGGAGACAACTATCTTGTAAACCGGATGAACATCATCAGCGGCGATCTAATCACATAGAGCCGGAAGACTATCTTGTAAACTGAATCATGATCATCACCGGCGGCGATTTAATCGCGTGGAGCCGGGAGACTATCTTGTAAACTGGATCTTGATCACCACCGGCGGCGATTTAATCGCGTGGAGCCGGGAGACTATCTATCTTGCAGACCGCTCCACGAACAACATCGGCGGCGATCTAATCGCGTAGAGCCGGCAGATAGCACAAGAAAAGAAAACATCCGCGGCGGCGATAGAGAAAACATAATAATATTATCGTCGCATGCTACCTTCATGCAATTAACTCACCAATTGACGCCGTTGATCCACGCCATCGAGCGACGATTGAGAGGGGCGACTAAGTGTGATGCGTGTGTGTATGAGGTGAGCTGGCGTCGAAGAAATGGAGTGTGGGTGGCGGTGATGAAATGGACGTATTGGGTCTCTATGTGATGTGTGTGTCCCACCCCCTGTAGATCACGCGAGGAGCTCTTTATAATAGCAGTAGCCGCAACGGCTTCAGGGAAAGAGATAAACGTTATCAGCGCCGCCCGCCGTGGTTGTAAGCGAGCGAATAGTCTTATCCTCAAGTTTGTTACCCTAGGATGAATCAAATAGCCGTACGTTTCGTTGACCATCCCTGCATGATTACAACTCCACGCCTGAACGAACGAGTAGGCCCAATATTTGAACGTACATGGATCAAGCTGGCTGACCGATAAGTGTCGTACGTATTTACGTATCCTTGCTGCCAAATAAAATGAATAAAGGACTGTGCTACATAGGGCACGTGCCCCAGATGAGACTTTCCTGGGCACGGATTAAACATGGTAATTTAGCCATGCATGCGTAATTAGCCAACCCAGCCCTGTGGACTTGTTTATTGGTTTCCAAACTTTAAAATGTTTTATCTCTTGAACCGTAAGTCAAAACTAAGATCCGTTTTCATGGTTAGCTTAGTCGTGTCGAGATCTTCGAAAGTAGATCCCATATTGATATGTTTTTATTAAAAAAAAAGTCTGACCTTAGTTGCCAGATTATAGTCACTTAGTCACCGGGCATAGTCATGTTGGTCACCAGGTAAAAATCAAATAGTTACCAGGTTTTTTGAACTTCGGTACTCACCAATGTAAGACTTTCCTAATGTTAATGTGATCTTTTTCGTGTTTAGAGTTGATCAAATATCCATTCTCTGGATATATAGATCATCGGTACAAGGAAAAACATGTAAAATATTATCTGGTAATTGTGTGTTTTTTGGATGGTAACTGCTAAAGCAGTAGCATGGCAACTACAGTAAAATAACCTGACAACTGATGATGGAAAAAAAGTTCGTGAAAACATATTAAGATGGGATCTTGTTTTAAAGTTCTCGTCAAGACGAAGCTAACGGTGAAAGCGGATCGTCAATTCGATTAACGATTTAAGAGATAATTCATTTTAAAATTTTAAATCTTGAAAAGATTCCTTTTACGCATGGGGTCGTCAGTATCTCCGCCCTTTATAGAGGCGCAAGCTAACTCTTTACCGCCGTATGGGGAATCATCCGTGGGAACGTCTTCTAAATAGATTAATCGATGAATAAACTAACGATCCATCCATCTGTACATTACATGTACGTAGCAGCTGGTTGTGATTCCTTACATGCAGTGCTGATGGATCCAGCAGCCAATGCCATTCTACTAGGCTTCGTTTGGATGTGTGAAATGAATTGGGTCCGTGGAAATGGAGGCCCAATTCCAAAACTGAGCTGTATTGGAAATGATCCGGAATTCCAATTTGCCTATTTGGTTAACACTAGAAATGCTAGCTGGAATCTAGTGAACATACAGATTCCAATTCCTGTTTGGTTGTGCACTATTGATGAATTGATGCTTTTCCACGATAGAACACAAGCGTACATGAGCGCATACAATACAGGGGTCAATGTCTCAATATGAAAACTAGCAGCTCCACTAGAAATATTACTCAACAAGAAATATTTTGCAGAAAACGAAACATTAACACAGGAAGAATTTACACACATGAATTATGACATAATGACTCAAATGTAATAACAAAAGATACATTGCGATTGTTCATACAGCCAATCCCAACAGATACGCATGTACAAGTACTAAAACCATTACAACTAGGTCAAACTGATCCCAACAGATGATCATGCACAAGTACTACATTACAAGTAACTAGCACAGACGAGTTGTTAGCATAAAACCACCACTTTTGTGGCGAAATTTCGGAAAACCACCACTTTTCGTTTTTTTACAAAATGTGACCACCATGGTGCACGTTTTTTGCAATTCGCACAAATCAGCGGTTTAGGGCGAATTGACACCGTTTCTGACGGTGGGACCCATACGTCAGTCCTACGTGGCATGGGGGGACGGCGCCCGACGACGACCGTTTGGAGCCGTTAACGGCCGTTGACGGAGGCGGTGGGGCCCACCACTTACGACCCGTTAGGGCACCCCTTCGCCTCAGTCAAACACAGTCACCGCGCGCTCTTCTTCCCCATTTCATCGAGCTGCTGCCGCCGGTCGTTCTTGCGCGCCCTCCGCCGGCCGACCTTGCGCGCCCTCCGCCGGCCGACCTTGCGCGCCCTCCGCCGGCCGAGCTGCTCGCTCCCTCCGTGATGCCGAGCTGGAACGACGGCGAGTCCTCGAGCCCGTCGACGCTAGGGGTAAGATCTATAATTTGGGGATTAGGGTTTCGGCCCAGATTTGAGGATTTCGCGCCGCGGGGAGACGATAATTTCTGTGTTGTTCGTGGTTTCTTCAGGACACCGTGGAGAGCGACTACTGTCCAGACACCACTGAGGACGCCGATTTCGACGGTTTGGCGTTGGGTGCGGAGCTGTGTCGCGGGCACCAGCAGTTGCCGAAGAAATGCGTTGCTTTTGAAGGAATGAACACCGGCCGCAGGTTCTACATGTGCTCGGTGGAGAATGTAAGTTAGATGCTAGATTTCGTGCTTGACCTTGTATTGCAGCCCTGTAGTTAGTTGCAAAATTATTATTGCAGCAGATTTGCAATTTGTAGTGAGCTAGATTGAGAAATGTAGCCCTCTCTACTTAGTTGCATTGTTTAAAATAATTAGTTGCAGTAATGTTAAATTATAAAACATGTATAGCTCACTGTTCTTAATAAGTCATAAAACATGCATAGCTATCCATGCAACTGGTTTTAAAATAATTAAGTGTATTTTAGGGTAGCTATATTATAAAAAGCAGAAGTCAGTTACATGTATAGCTCTTGCATTACAAGGATTTGGGTTCTATAGGCTCTGTTTTAAATAATGCATCGTTTAGATAAATGTGTAGCTCACTGTTTTTATCTGAACCTTTTTGCAGCAGGTTGAGAACTGTGGTTTTGTGCATTGGGTAGATGAAGAGTGGCCACCAACAGCTCAGAGAGCAATAGGGAAACTGTGGCGGATGTTTGAAGATAGCAACAATGCAAGAGTTGCAGAAAGGATCACACATGTAAGTCTGATGAAGGAGCTGTCTGAAGAGAAGACCAAGATTGAGAAGAAGTACACACATATGGTTGCTGATGTTAACAGATTCATTGATGACACTGTCAAAGCTGCTAGGGAGGAGAACAGCTCCAGGATTCAGAAGGATGATGAAATGATGAAACAGATGAAGATAACAATTGATTTGTTGGAGGCCAGGGTTGGTGAGCTGAAGCAGGTGCAGAGAACTCAAGCTGATGTAATGAAGGCCAAGCAGGAGAAGTTTGATGAAGAAAAATCTGTGCTCAAGGAGGAAAAGAAAAGGCTTGAGTACATGTTGTATGATCTGCTTAAGGAGGAAAAGAAAAATAAGGAGAAGGTGCAGAGGATCAAGGAAATAGTGGGTTAGAGAACTCATGTTTTTATTTATGTATGGTTGCTTTTTAGTAAAGCAAGGTGTGAACTCTGTTAATTTAGTTTGGTCTGTTTGGAACTATTAGTGTCATCTTATTCTGCTGTTGAACTTGTAATGAATGTGAGCTTGTTGAATTGTTGTTGAATCAGAAAGTGATGCTACATTATTATGTGTCAATCCCTTTTTTACCATTTTTTAAGAAAATGAAAAATTTGGTAAAAATGATCATTTAGGGTTGTCTTGGGGCCCTCGACAACCCATTTTTACCATTTTTGAAGAAAATGAAAAATTTGGTAAAAATGATCATTTAGGGTTGTCGAGGACCCCTCGGGGCCCTCGACAACCCATTTTTACCATTTTTGAAGAAAATGAAAAATTTGGTAAAAATGATCATTTAGGGTTGTCGAGGACCCCTCGGGGCCCTCGACAACCCATTTTTACCATTTTTGAAGAAAATGAAAAATTTGGTAAAAATGATCATTTAGGGTTGTCGAGGACCCCTCGGGGCCCTCGACAACCCATTTTTACCATTTTTGAAGAAAATGAAAAATTTGGTAAAAATGATCATTTAGGGTTGTCGAGGACCCCTCGGGGCCCTCGACAACCCATTTTTACCATTTTTGAAGAAAATGAAAAATTTGGTAAAAATGATCATTTAGGGTTGTCGAGGACCCCTCGGGGCCCTCGACAACCCATTTTTACCATTTTTGAAGAAAATGAAAAATTTGGTAAAAATGATCATTTAGGGTTGTCGAGGACCCCTCGGGGCCCTCGACAACCCATTTTTACCATTTTTGAAGAAAATGAAAAATTTGGTAAAAATGATCATTTAGGGTTGTCGAGGACCCCTCGGGGCCCTCCACTAGCTCCTTGGTTGTAACAATGCATCTGCTCCCTGGATTTGTGTCTAATATAGCCTGCAGGTAGTCTCTCAACCTTGTGTACTGCTTCTTCTGATCACCAATTACTACATCAAAGGCCTTCTTCCTTGCCCTATAAGCCTTGCTTCTTGGAACTTCCACACCAAATTTCAGTTTTGCTTGCTCCATCAGTGTGTCAACACAAGTATTTGGATCAGTTCTCACAGCTTGCTCAGATTGTTGGGCCAACCAATCAATGCTGACTTTTGTGTTCTCTCCATGGGGAATGCAAGTGTGCAAAGCTCTCAGTTTTCTAATGCAAAATGTTTTCTCATGTTTAATTATAGATGCAGTCATGTAGAATGGACACCCTTCTTCACTGCATTTAACAATAATCCTATCAGGATTATTTCTGTGCAGCTGATAGTTCCTTAACTGAGCAATGTGGTAGTTCCTAAGAGCTACCCTAAACTGCTGAACATTTTTGAAACACAACTTGATGGCAAACTGCTCATGTGCATCAGCCCTAAACTCATCATACCAAACCCTCCTTTTCAATTTTTTGAGCCTCCTCTTCCTCCCACTGGGAAGGGAATATTTCTCTACAAATCCATCATCATCACTGGATCCCAAATCATCAGGGCTGCCATCTTCATCAGATGTGGGTTGGAAAAAAAATGCCTCCTCTTCATCTGCCTCATGGTGACATCTGCTAGTTGGCCCTGGCCTCTTAACAGATTTCTTCACTGCAATGGGAAATTCATCTTCATGCACCTCCTCTGCCTCTGACTCCTCCTCCTCCTCCTCTGAATATAGTTCTCCAACATCTGTGTCCCCTTCAAAATGTATAGCCTGTTCTTTCATCCTCTTCTGTTCCCTAATTTTCTCCATAAATAGGAAATCTTCAGGATCTTCTCCTCTCTGCCTCTTCAATTTCTTGATTAATTCTACCTCCTCTGGCACTGCATACTCAGCATCCTCTTCAGAGTCTATAATTTCAACACACACTGAAACACCAGAAGGAACAACTGATTTCCCCTTATCCATATTGCAGCTCTGTTGGGTTCCAAGGCATACAACATCTGAGTAGTCTACTGGTACTGGATACACTTCTTCATCCTCACTAATGTATGTCAAACCATCTTTATCCACAGAAAGGACAACTGGCTCATCTAATTGCACCTGAACTTCCCTTGCATCCTGGTTGATACCTACTGGTACTGGTTCTCTATGTTTCAGTACAGTGAGCAACAACAATTTGTCCTTGCCAAACAATTCTAACATCTCTTCTACCTTCTCCATATTGGCAACAACCTCCATGCCTCCAAAACCTTTTCCTTTTTCCTTGACATAATAAATTCTATCATTGTAACCATAACCATGTTCTTCAATCAGTTGCATCAAATTCATAACAGTTATATCTGATCTTGATAGAGTTCTCTCTAAATTGTCTACACCAGGGAAATTGAACCTAATTTCCCATTTTTCATCGTCCAAACTGCAAAACCATGACAGCATACAAGACCTAATTAACTTACAGTGTACCCTAAAAAACAGAGAAGAACTAAACCCTAAAACCTAATTCCTCTGCTACCGGATGACAGAGATAAACTACACTAAGCTATAGCAAATCAAGATGCAGAGAGAGCACTTACTCGACGCCAGAGTACCTCCTCTTCTCCGGCGAGGCCAGAACCGCCGCCGAAGAGCACATCGGCGACAGATCGCCCTGGACCCGCGTCTCCGGGCTGCCAGTCATCTCTGCGTCGCCGCCCCCAACGCCGCCGCCCCCAACGCCGCAGCCCCCAACGCCGCCGCCCCCGGCGCCGCCGCCCCGACCACCGACCGCCGATGCTACGCCTCCGTCGTCGCCTGAAGTGGCCGCCGCCATCGCTAAGTATTGGGGGGAAGAGCGCGCGGTGACTATGTTTGACTGAGGCGAAGGGGTGCCCTAACGGGTCGTAAGTGGTGGGCCCCACCGCCTCCGTCAACGGCCGTTAACGGCTCCAAACGGTCGTCGTCGGGCGCCGTCCCCCCATGCCACGTAGGACTGACGTATGGGTCCCACCGTCAGAAACGGTGTCAATTCGCCCTAAACCGCTGATTTGTGCGAATTGCAAAAAACGTGCACCATGGTGGTCACATTTTGTAAAAAAAAACGAAAAGTGGTGGTTTTCCGAAATTTCGCCACAAAAGTGGTGGTTTTATGCTAACAACTCAGCACAGACCGATCCCAAAAGATGAGCTGGCACAAATGTGCTACAACCCATACAAGTAGAATACTAGTTTGTCTTCCCATTCTCACTACTAATCTCCATCAACAACCAAACCTTTCTCACATCCATGGGAAGCTCCATAAGCGCTTTGAAGATCCGATCATCACGATTCAGCATACCATAAGCTCGTAACATATCATTTTGAGACAAATCTGGAATCTGCTTAAGTGCATCAAGAATCTCACGTGGAGAAGTAGCCTTCGGTAGTTCCAAAGGTTCAGTTGACTTTAAAACGGAGTCAAATGTTGTTTTGATGTCTCCAAGCAAAGACACAAGAGTTTCACCTGTTCTAGGCCTCTTCCCCAGCAGAGATGGTGTGGTGGGACCTTCAGGTGAGCCCTCTTTCTTATTCTGATCAGTACCAGCTGCCATCTCTTGAGCGCTTTCAGCCCCTGTCCGAGCAGCTTGACCGGTGGCATGATCTTTGGAGTAGATGGTGCAGATGTCCTCCCAATTATGGATCCTTTTGGTTTTGTAACAAGCAGCAGATTTATTAGCCTGTAAAACAATTGCAATAATCAATATCGAATGCGAGCTAGTTTAAGTTATCATGTAAATGGTTCATGTTATCATAGTACATACCTCCACATATTTAGACCAAACATCATCACTTTCAATTGAGAGTATGTGATTTTCCCAGTCCCAGCCAAACCCACTTTGCGAAAGTATCTTGCTAATTACTTCATAGTGCTTGTCAAAAGTCTTGCATCTTGCAGTGATATTGTCTTTTGTGATATCCACATTGCACTTCTCCTTCACATTTCTTATTGCAGCAGTGTATACATGAGGCTTCCACCCATTTTGGGCATGATCACCATTGTTGTGATGCTCAACAAGTACTTCTAGGAGTGCACTGTCCATTTCTTTTGTCCAAGTAAGATAATTCCTATGACCTTTCTTTGATTTTGGTAGTTCCGAAGGTTCAGTCATGGTGCTAGAATGATATGTATAACAAAGGTGGCAGTTAGACAATTATTTAATCAGTGAAACACCAGAGCTATGAAAGAACACGAAATGTGAAACACCAGAGCTATGAAAGAACACGAAATGTGACATGGTAAATATAATAATTTGATTTCGGTAAGCACAAAATATCACAAAAGCATGCAACCTATCACACAAAATATTTATCCCATCTGCCTATCACACAAAATATGTCCCATCCGCCTAACTGACAAAATACCCCAGCAGCTAGCTATAACCAAGCCTTGCTTGGTAATCAGCAAACATATCATTAGCTAGTTTCTCCCTAAATTCGGTCCACTCAGTTGAGACCTCAACACTTTTAATTAGAACATAGCAACTTTCTCCTCAACGTCAACAAACACACTGCCGCGAAGCCCACACCTCTCACGCAACATGGTACACAAGTCATGGAAGTTCCTTTTAGTTAGACGCAATTCATCATAGCATGTAACTTCAGAACCATCATATAGGTTTTTCAGCAAATATTTTCTAAATGTATGGATGTGCTCCTCGTCACTAAACACACCCAGATCTCTTGGTATCCTCTCCTTACTGACATAATCTACCACCAAAACAATCATCGCAAAGTACAGTTCTGAAAATAGCATCCTTCTCTTCTTTCTCCTTTTATTTTCTTCGGTTATGCAAGATACCAAATCTAATTGTCGTTTCGACATTGTCCAGCTACACACAATTGCAAACAAAACATACAAAAAAAATCAATGCTGAAAATAAACAGGACATCATATCATAGTGCTAATCATAGTTTGTGTCAACCATCTGCATCTACAATAATCAAATAACTACGGCTATAAAATAAACACATGACGTATCTCGCATACGTACATCAATCAGGCTATATGCACTATGTATTAGTGTTACCTTTTCTTGATTATTGCAGATCTGCTACAATGAAGTCCAATGGACCTGCAAAATGAAGAGAAGAATTAGCATTTAAAGATCTGTTTCAAGTTCTAGAGTACAATATACAGGGGAAGGGAGAGGAGACTGTGAGGGGTCGCCTGGCCTATTGTACGAGATGGGGATGGGGCGCCGTGGGATGGGGAAGGGGCCGGCCAGGGAAGAGGACTGGGAGGGAGACAGGAGGGAGGTGGGGGTCCGGTCGAGAAGAGCTAGAGAAGGAGACGACCATGCGAGCAGACGGGAGGCAGCTCCATTGGAGACGAGATGGGGAAGGGGGCTGCCATGGAAGAGGACTGGGAGGGAGACGAGATGGGGAAGGGGGCGGGGTTACCTGCAGCGTCAACAACCAGAGCTTCGCCGTCGTCGCCGCCTCGGTCCGCCCGGATTTCTCCGCTGCCGCCGCCGCACCTGCTCGTCTCGCTCCCGCGTAAAGCTTCTGGACTAGTCGAGTAAATGGCGCGAAGGGGTAAGTAGTAGCGCGGGTGGACGATTTCGGCCAAAACCGAGCGCGCGAGGTCGGAATTGTGCGCGGGCGCGGGTAAGTGACCGCGCGCGCCGCTTGGAATTTGGCGAGGTTTCCGAGCGACGATTCCGTGGACGTCCAAACGCGTGGTATTGGGCCGGTACAATTCCAATTCTCCAAATATGGGTTGAAATCCAACATCCAAATGGGGTGCTAGGGAAATTGTCATGTAATTCTCCTTTGCTCATTTCGGTTATCAATTATTAACAATACTCAAGAAAATAATATCGCTACGATTTTCTGTTGGCAGTTCGGTGCACCAGATTTTATAGTGTTGTGTGTCTGACAAAAACATAGTCAAACAGGTACATATATGAAGTCCGATGGTCAGTAGATGCATTAATTGAGTTGTATATATATGAATTGACGAATGTTTCTTCTCTTAGGCCTCCACATCGAGCAAATGTTCCAAACGAGGCCCGGCCAAAAAGTTGGCCCTATCTGCGCATTATACAATTACAAAGATATCACCACTGGGCGAACCGTTGGAACCCATAAAGGTTGTAAAGAAATTTGTAAAACAATGCGGAGTTATGGTTAGGGATCGCGTCCCGGTCACCATTCGAGAGTGGAATAAGCCCAAAGGGGTGGAAGATAATGAGTATGTCGCCAAAAGGTACAAAGATGGTCTTTGGAATGACCTCATGGCACATTTCACCCTCCCAGAATGTGAGGAAGAGGACGACACAGCTGCATTGAGGGACAAAGTCAAGGTGTTTACTCTTAAGAAGATGGCCGAACTATTCTGGCAGTGGAAGAAAACATTATGGCAAGAGTATCAGAAGAACAATATTGCTCCAAAATTCGAAGGCTATCTAGCGAAGCAGAAGGCTTACTGGGATGCATTTGTGAAGTACAAGCAATCAGAAATTGCTACGGAAAAGTCAACACGAAACAAGACAAATGCTGCGAAAAAGAAATATCACCATCGCCTCGGGACAGGGGGCTACATGACTGCCATGCCAAAGTGGGATAAAAAAGAGGAAGTGCTGCTTGCTAAAGGGAATTGAGGGAAAGAAATTTTTTCCTTGCGCATGGGAGTGAGTATGACGATGAGACAGGGGACCTTGTTTGCAGTGACGGGATTAAGGTACCGAGGGAGACATGGCTGAAAGTGGTGAAAGAAATTAAAGAGGGGAAAACAAAGTTCCGTCCCGATAGAGAGAAAGACTTGCTGACAAAGGTCCTCGGGAATGACGAACACAGAGGATGAACACGAGGCCTTGGCCCTAGTTATCCCTGGGAGATTGGGTTTCCCAAAGACAAAAATACTTATAGAAGCCGATCGAGAGCAAAGAAGCGACGGGAGGAGGAGGGAGACATGTTCAACCAGTTGTTAGCAAGAATTGACAAGCAGCAGCAGCAGATTGACGAACTTAGAGGAGAGCGCCTGCAAGATCCTGCACTCGATATTACCGCCGGCCCATCTCTACGGAGAAGCAGCGTGGCTGAATTGGAGGTCCCGTCTGACGGTGCACGGATGATAGATGGCGGTCCCGGCTACCCCGTGGATGGAATCAAGGAGCAGATATCTTGTGAGCTCCATCAGAAGGTGAAGAACATATCCCTGAAGGTGGCGGTCGGATGTGCTTTACCTTGTCCATCTGAGGCACGTTGGCATGGCCGTGAGATTCCAGCTGGCTATGCTAAAGTCGGGGTGGATGAAATCGTAATGGGGTTTGACTCAATGGAGCTTGACATCGCTGGACCTGAAGGTGAGAGGACACTCGGAGAAGTACTGGGTGGTATCATTCTATGGGACAAGAACAACATCAAGCTTCCAGGCTCGGCGCCAAGGCCAACACCGCCTCCGAGTCGTCGCAGGTCACCATCACCTACAAAAAGCCCACCCCAAGACTATGATCACCACAACGCCAGTCCATCTCGATCTTCGCCGCCAGACTTGGGCCGGCCGTCTTCGCCGCCGCCTTTGCCCGCTAAGGACAATAAGCGGAAGCGTGCTTCGTCGCTGAGTACTAACTGACGCAGCAGCCCAAAATGAAAAATGTCGCCCCTCCCAAGAGTACCTCATAAGAATCTTCCCATCAGAACTTACGATCGTACTGACGAGGAAATCACAGCGGTTGCAAAGGCTGAAAAAGATGCGCATTTTGCAAAGAAGAAAACAGAGCCCGCCCCGGTATACACCGAGAAGCAAAAAGCGTGGGCACTTGATTTTCTGAACACAAAATCACAATATGAGTTGCACCATAAGCCAGATGACTATGTACGCACACTTCAGAAGGAAGCGGAGAAGAGCAAATCAAGTAAAAGTGCAAGCGGGAGCAAATCAAGTAAAAGTGCAAGCAAGAAAAGAAGGGACGTTCCCCAGCTCGGAGAACAGGCCAAACAATCGATTCCACCCCTCAAGGTGTTATCCAAAGATGTTCCCCAGGTGCTGCAGTAGGATATGGGAGAAGCTACAAAGTTGGCGGCCGCTATGGGTGTGAGTGTTGCTGAACTGCTAGGTTCCCAAGACGACAAGTTACCCACAGCTGATGTAGTCCCTACATATGTCCCAGGGAAGCCTTTGGTCAGCAAAGAGAAGTTGAAACAACTGCCAACACACATGCGGAATTTGCATGAATGGTACTTGAGAGAGGTAAAACAGGACAGGATAATGATCGTGGCGAAAGTCCCACAAGACTACTTCTTTCGAGCCAAAGAGGTCCATGTTGACTTTTCAGAACTCTTCCAGTTATACAATTTCGACGCTCTCGACAAATCTCTCATGAGTTGCTATTGTCTGTAATTTGTTGAATTCATTGTCTACATATAAGTTGTTCAGTTCATTGCATGTGTAATTATTCTCATTATATCCTTTTATACTCTATTATGTAGAATGAAGACGTAGGCTTGTAAAAGAAAGATCTATAATGTTAGGTTCATTGACCTAGATAAAGTACATATAGAAACGCTAATGACGAAACCGAGTCAACGCGGCGGACCGGAGTCGACACGGCGGACCGGAGTCAACGCGGCGGACCGGAGTCAACGCTAACATAAATACACTTATTTATGTTACATATGTAAATATTTACGTCATGTTGACCCACAATAGAGAAAACCGACATAAAAAATGAGTTAAAATGACGTAAAAGTCATAAAAATAACATAAATAAGTGTATTTTTGTCATATTTTTGCAACGTCACGTAAATAATTTTTTTTTGTCATTTATATTTTTATGTTACATTCTCCTTTACTTAATACATAAGACAAAATTTACGTCATATAAAAATAATATGCGGTTATAAAAATAATATGCGGTTGTATATATATATATATATGGACGCGCTATTTGACTCCCAGGGAGTAGAATAGTTATTCTACACCCACCCCATATCTTTCCAACCGTAAATGATTTTTACGTCACGTAAATTTTGTATTACTACGTAAGTCAAGAAGAACGTAAGAAAATATTGATATGAAGTAAAACTTTTTTTTACATGACGTACAAAAAATAAACGTAAAATACGCATTTTTTATGATTTTTACACTATTATGACTTATAAAATGTAATTTTTTATGTCAATTTTTTCTTGTGGGACTATATGAATGTAATTATTTATATATCAAACATAAATTCTAAATAAAAGAACGTAAAAATACAACGGGTACAAAATAAGGTATTATGCACCCTGGGTGTCGAATAGGGTTTCTATATATATATATATATCTATATATATATATGTTTAGAATATAATTCTTTTGTCTACGTTGCAAAATTTTGCGATTAAAGCAAATAAATAAAGTTATTATAACCAGCAATCGCTTGATCCGCTAGGTACGTGCCATCAATGTCTGATAACAAAAAATACTTTCACCATATCTTCTTATGGCAGACTACACTTCAAAATTCAAACAAAAGCATTAGACGCCATGAAAACATATGCACGTGAAATACTGCTACAGTGCTACACACAAGTTCTTGCATCATGTAGAGTATATGCACATGCAAATAATATTCTATTGAATAAGTCACATTAGAAATGGACACTAAAGCTATTAGTAATTTATTTTGTCTCTGTGAAGAAACAACAGTGATAATGGCATGCCCTTTCTAGCAATTTGTTCCCTAAGCACCTTGGTGAAGATGCACCAGAGGCCTGATTATGTCCACATCGATCACATCTTGGAGATAAACAACACAAGTTTAGAAGGTTGTCTGCTCTACAACGGAAAGAACATAAGCATAAACATTACACTTGATCAGTTGCTAATATATCTAGACGACAGCATTGGTAAGCTGCCCAGAAGAAGTTGGCTTCTCAAAACAGGGATTGTGATATTTGTGCTGAAAAATACACCCTTTCCTTTTCATTCAAGTATCAACATGCTAATTTCAGCACAAACCTGAGTCTATAACGGGTTACCAGCTGTGATGTTTGAGATTTTTCAGCATGCTTCTTTCTTGATGCTTTACTTGTGATTGGTGGCCAACAGGTTCAGGAGGCAGGGAATTACTTGATGATCTATGACAAAATTCCAGGAAATCAGATATAGATAAATGTGTGTTCAGTTTGATCGGCAATGGTGTACCAGCAGACTTTTCAATTGCAAAATATAGGATCTTCACAATACAACATTTAAAAATTCTGCATACAGGAAAAAAAATCAGGAATGGTGGTTAACAAAAAAGAGATGTAATTATCCAAAGTATGACTAATTAGTTCGAACTTTCAGATTACCGTTATTTAATTGTTTCACTGACTTAAGAGTGGTACACCTTGTTTCACTGATCTCTGTAAAATTTACAAGTGCAAATATAAAAATGATTAGAATATTTTGTTGACGGCTAAGTTATGCAAGTCTGACCATTACTACCATATGGCAACCAGAAGTATAAAAATGAGCAAATATCATTAATGGAAGAGAGCCTAAAACAAAACTGTAAATAATCGTTCAATATTGACATGGAGTTTCGTAATATTCAGAATACGTTCTCTGTACTGAAAAGAAGAGTGCAAAGGGAAACATAATAAGATCTAATTTTTCAGACCAAAACTTCTTATGATAAGCATATTGTGAGAACAAAATAAAAATGATATATAGTGTAGTGCACGCGAAAGGCATATTCACGAACCCACTAACATGAGTAATACTATCTTTTAACCGTGCAGGATGTGTAGTGCAATGCTGTTTAGGATGAAAATGAATAAGCTGGTCGGATACAGAAACACATCGCTTCAGAGTATACATAAGATGGATGAAACACCTTGAGGATTGGAGGGCGGCGCATGGCACCAACAACCAGCGGCAGATGAGAGCTGGCATGCAGCGCGGGTACGGAGGGTAGGGACGACGTGGTTGCTCGGGGTGGGGAAAAATCAGTCGAGGACGTGGTTGGAAAGGCTGGATGGATCTCCACCATGCAGGTCGTGGCGTCCGTGCGAGGAATTGCGGCATCAGCGTCCAGGTCGACACATCCACGGGTTGCACCGAGCCAGCGGTGGGGGAGAAGAGGAGGCCTCGGCGTGGGATCGCGCGGGGTTCTTCCGGCCACGGCTCTGGCGGTGGCTCAGATGGCCATAAGGCAGTGGCTCCGAAAGCAGGCTACGGATCTGGCGGTATCTCCGACGGAGAGAGCCAGCGAGGAGGAGATTGCGGGAAAGAGAGAATCTTGGACACCGATATTTTGGGTGGGACGAAGAATCCGCCGCATCCGCCGCCTCCGACTCGTCGTCGCGGCATCGCCCCACGTCCAAGGGACCGCACGGCCAACCGCAGTCCGCAGCGGGGGCAGGAGGAGGAGGGCAGCTTCTCCGGCGGTGTGGCGAGAGGCGGCCGCGCTACCATCACAGGGAGAGGGGTTGCAGTGGCGGCGATGGCGGAGCGCTTGGGGAAGCAGTTAGCTGCGGCGTGCGTGCTATTGTTTAGGAGCGTTTTTTTTTCAGCGACGATTGGGACGATGGGAGCGATTAGCGTCGTTCGGCGGCAGAGTTTTCGTCTGCCTGGTTGAATTGCTACATGCACACAGTGTGGGGGGGGGGGGGGATTGGTTAATCTGGGTGGTTAATTTTAGTTAGCCAGGTCAGATCGTGTGGTGGGAGTCTTGCCGTGTACATTTGTTGGGGTGGCTGTAGAAAAGAATATGTTTGCTTGTTTAATCTCTATCTCTTCTCTACTACTTAAAAAGAAAGTTAGGTTCCTCAATCTGGCTCTCAAGCGTTCTGCCTCTCTCTCGTCAACATCGTTATATGTCGGCCCCACCTCATACTAATCCCGCTAATCCCGCAAGAAAATAAAGGGGATTCACGCTTCCTCCGCCCCTCTCCCTTCATCCCCTAACGACGCATTCTCATGGCAAATTCTCTCCCTCCCCTGGATCGAGTTCAATGGCGGCGCCTCCCCACTCTTACCTCGATCTCCACTCAGACACCCTTCCTCCCTACCTCACGCGTATCCTCCATCCTCTGGCGCGGCCGCCCATCATGGCATGCCGCAGCCGCGGCCGTCCTCTTGGTCGAGAAGGGAACATCCCTCATCGTCGACGCAGCGTACCGCCGACGAGGCATGCCGCGGCCGCGGCCGTCCTCTTAGTCGATAAGAGAACAATGGAACATCCCTCACCGTCGATGCAGCATACAGCCGATGAGGCATGGCGGCTCAGAACTCAGAAGTACCATGGAGAACATCCCAACTTCTATTGCGTACAGGATTGAGATCAGGATACGAGATTTAGGTTGATTTGTTTGATGTGATTTTGCAGGGGGTGGTTTCTCTGTTCGGTTCGCCGACCGGCCGTGCTTTCTGTATCGACCTTCATGGGAGCCGGACAGGTACGGATTTGTACGCCAGAGGATGGAGGCACATGCATGAAGTGACGAGATCGACTTTGCTGTCAAGATAAGGTTGCGTGCATCGCGTATGCCTAGGCTGTAAGATCTAGAATTTTGCTGATCTATTTTGTGATTTATCTTTGTTACAAATTATCATGGTGCTTCGGTTTTCTGTAGGTCATGCAGAGTTCACAACCTGCCATGACAGATTGTTTAGTTATTTTAACACGACTTTGTGACGCGATGCAGGCGAGAAGTGGAGGAGACCATGGAAGTGACCAAGATGGCGGCCGGCAATGAGGAGTTAGATCATGTTTGTCTTCCTAATAGGTATGCTATATGATATCTTCATTTTTCCGGCAATGGCGGACCGGAGTCAACGCGGCGGAAGTAGTCGACGCGGCGGACCGGAGTCGACGCGGCGGAAGTAGTCGACGCGGCGGACCGGAGTCGACGCGGCGGAAGTAGTCGACGCGGCGGACCGGAGTCGACGCGGCGGAAGTAGTCGACGCGGCGGACCGGAGTCAACGCGGCGGAAGTAGTCGACGCGGCGGACCGGAGTCAACGCGGCGGAAGTAGTCGACGCGGCGGACCGGAGTCGACGCGGCGGAAGTAGTCGACGCGGCGGACTGGAGTCGAGCGGCGCGGGCAACGCTCAGCCCCCGAGTACCTTATTAGACCGGCGAAGGGGAGTCGATGGTGCCGGGTCGATAAAGGCACTCGAGTCGTGTGTCGAGTGCAGCGATGAACTTGTCGTTGACGAAGTGCCAGCCCCCGAGTGTCGATGGCGGAACCGAAAAGGCAATTCCATAGCCAGCTTGGCGCAGCCCTCGAGTGTCAGGGTCGCAAGACGAAATCGACGCGGCGGACTGGAGTCGACGCGGCGGAGGGAGACGACGCATCGGAGTCGACAACCGCCTGCCCCCGAGTGTCGTCCATCCGGATAGCTTGCTCGTGCGACGCTGAGCCGATAAGAGTTGACGTGATGGGCAAGTCGACGCGGACGGAGTCGTCGATGTGCAGTCGATGAAGACACCTGAGCCGAGCCTGACGAGTTGTCGTAGAGGCTGTCGAGCCATGGACTCCGTTCCTGTCGAGCTGCCGTAGTGGTCAAGCCGTGGATGATCGCCTGAAGCACGGTGGCCAGGTTAGAGTCGCAAGACTTAGATGCGATGTATTGTTGTCGAGGTGCTGCTGCACGAGCGTGGCCTGGCACCTTGATTCTCCTCGTACATGCACACATACGATTTAGGAAAAGAAGCTATTAGTAAACAATAATAATGTAATAGCTGAACGAGTAAGAGAAAAATATGATCATGAAGATCGGTCGCCCATGTGCATGTACTGCAATCTGCAGGGTGGCGAGGAGCGCGTAGGCGCTTCCGGCCGTGGCGGCCGTCTTCCGGGCATCACTGTCGCGAGAGAGCAGTGGATCGATGAGGCGAGGCGCCGCACGGCCGTGCTCGTCGACGGCCATGGCGAGTCTCGTGTGCCACATACACGCAGGAACGAGGAGGTCGACGCGAGGGAGCCGCAAGTCTAGGTCGCCTTGCCATGGTGATCTCTCAAGTGTGGTCATATGGATTTGATCGTGCTCGGATGCTTCCGGCCTTGATGGATGCATGTGATCTGCACTCTTGGGAGCCGTGCTGCATGCATGCACTTCCTGCGCCGTGCTTGTAAGCTGTCTCGGCTTCATACTTGATCCAGCGAAAATTCTTCTAAGGTTGAAGTCGACCGCGACGGATGATGCAATCGGATCGGAATCAGCATCCGCATCCGTGACGAGGAAACCTGAGCAGCAGAGCCACTCGACGGACGCGCGCAACGCTTTGTGATTTTCCAGGATTCGCATGGAACGTTGCCGCCAGATTGGATCCGACGAGCATCTGCACGGATTCATCGCCAGATTGGATCAGGCGGTGCACACGGATTGTCGATGAAGATTTGATCGCGCATGGCACAGAACGCCGCCGCAGTTGTCGATGATGCCGCACGTGTCGAAGTAGATGCGATCTAGTCGCTGTTGTCGATGGAGATTTGGAGCCGCCGAAACGTTGAATCCAGCACGCGTTCTTTCCCACAGACGGCGCCAATTGATGATGTTAGGGCTCGGCAAATCCCTGGGTCGAGTACCCCGGGTTGATTGAGGGGGAGAGAGATGCGCGCTGGTAGTTCCGTCGGCTGACAAGCAAGGATTTACCCAGGTTCGGCCCCTCGTGGTGAGGTAAAGACCTACATCCTGCTTGTCTGATCTGTATAGATGATGATGTGAAATTACATGGTGGCCGCAAGGGCAATGGTGTGAGACGTGGTCTTGTATCCCCCCCCCCCCTATGGGGTGCTCCTGCCTGGCTTTATAAAGGGAGCCAGGTAGGGTTTACATGAGATTCTTGTATTGTACTCCAAGTCGTGCTTCGTGGGCTTCTTTGGGCCTGCCAGGTGGGCCGTAGACTGGATCGCACCAGGTATACCAATGATAGGGGACCCGAAGGGTATATCCCCGTCACGACGAGACGGCGGAAAACCTTCTAAGGATTCTAGCGGAGCAAAATTTCTGTGACCACATATTGTTTCCTTACAACTTTAAGTGAGAGTCTTACTCTGTTGTACACATTCACTTTTGTTTACTCGATGTTAAATGTAATTGATGAGTTACTGACGTATATATAAACATGTGCAGCTTCCACTGGATTCTGCTAAACATTCGAGTTGATAAGGGAATAGTTGAAGTCATGGACCCATTAAAGAGACACCTGGAAGAGTTCCGCAATATGCAGGACATGCTCTAGAGGTTATTTTCGCGCTATATCGGTCTCTTTCGTTGATTTCATGAGATATCAGGTAATGAATAACGCATTCATTAATTCATTTTCTTTGCCGGTCAGGGTTTGGAACCGGTTCAAGAGTCTGGTGAAGGGTTCCTTTACTAAGGAGCTGACATTTACTCCGATCTCAGTAAGTAGTACGAGATATGTCTGCGCATCTCTTTACTTCTAGTTTCAATAGAGTTATGATGCTAGATTATTATTTTTACTGAATTCTATTCTCGTAAAGTGCGCGAGACAGTCACTGGGGACGCATCTATATGGATACTACGTTTGCGAGTTTATTCGCACGTTTACCACTAAGCACAAAGATTATAGAGTCGACGTAAACAGTACATTCATAACATTATTTTATTACCATCACTTTTTGTTATCATGATTGATGTTCATATTGATCTCCTTTTCTTATATAGTTCGACAGAATGCGGGAAAAGGTTCTACCAGAGCAGCGCGTAATAGGAATTGGAGAGGAACTGGCGGGATTTTTTATTACCAAGATGGTAGACGACGCCGGAGAATTTAGTGTGAATAATAGGCGCAACCGATGATCCCCGACCATGTAATCGAATAGACGGGCTTAGTCCCGGTAATTGTGATCTCCATGTAACTATCAAAGTTGTATATATTTGTATGCTCGATCGTAAGACAAGTTATTTTATGTATACACGAACATGTACGGTATGTGGTAGCGTAAAAATATACGAAAACTATTTTGAAATGAAGAAAAGAAATAAATAAAAGAAAACAAAATGAATTCTCTGTCGCGGCACAGAAAGTGCCCAAATTTCTGCCACGGTGATGACGGGATTGATGAGAGTGTTCTTCTCCCTCAACTACGTCAACAAATACTCTTGATACCCTGAAAGGAAAATAATATATAAGGGATAGGTTGAGCCTCCAAGTGCAGAGTATGTAGGAGTGGAAGTCTTTTTTCCCCAAGAAGGTGACTCGAGTGTTTAATATCGAACTCATAGAAAGATCCACCACAATGGTAATACAACGGTGACCGTAATCATGTTCAGCAGCTCATACGGTGCTATCTAATGAAGCTCAAGAGAGAGAGAGATACATATGCTACTGCCACAAACCCATAGTCCAACGGTGGACTACTCCCTCTTCATCATGGAGACGGTGGAGATGTCGATGGAGAAGAAGGAGACCTCTCCGGCAGGGCTCCGCCGGAGTTTCCCCCCTCCAATCTTCAGCCTCCTAATCTCTGTTTTCTGGTTTCTCTTTTGTGGTGGCTCTCCTCTGGAAAAACGTCGGGGGACCTCTTATATAGGCGTTTTTAGGTCACGAGGATGCTTATGGGCGAAGGATCGATGCAAATGGGGCCACGAGGGACAAGTTGGATGGGCCCACGCGGCCTGGTACTATAGCCGCATGGGACCCTCCCTTTTGGTCCTCCGGCCTCCGTTCGTTGACTTCTTTCGCTCCTAAATCTTCTCCTTCCAAAATAATGAACCTCCTAAATTTATAGCTCATTATAACGTCGTTAAGGTCCTGAAACAAATAAAGAACGAAAAAGGGGTTTTCTGCTTGCGCAGGATTAATTCCATAAAAAGGGGAAATCATTATAAATTACCAAAAATCATTAAATAACAGTAATATGCCCCTTATATGATGCAAATATGAATGGAATATAACTATTATAGTGCAAAGTTCATATATGCATTTTAGATGCATCAACATCACTAAGCTTAACTCATGCTCGTCCTCGAGTATGAAAGTGATAAAACTAACATGAACTTTGCAATATAATAAAAACATGGATATAAAAGAAGATTGCTACTGCTACATAAAGTCAAATGATTCATTATTTCAAAGAAGTAGCAACATGCAAACAGTTTATAAAGTGATATCAAGTATTCAATGAAAAGATGATCAATGATAGTTCACAAAGTGCAACATAAAAGATAGTACTATGGACATTCTTACTTTGGCATACTTGAGGTCCATAGAGTGTGGTGAAAATCTGAATATAAAAGGTGGACACTTTGGAAAAGATGTATAAATAAGTAGAGGTAAAGCATGCATAAGTTTCATCTATCCTCCAAACTATTCTACTTTAGTTATTGATTGCAATGGTAATACTTGGTGTCAAGCTCTCATTCCCCTATCATAGCATCTTGAATGATTAAAGTTAAATGTGAAAGCAAATATGAGTAGTGGCCTTGATAAAGTAAAGGTTAGATGTCTCATGCCCCTTGAATACAAGTACCTACACCATGATTACTCAACTTAGGAAACAAAGCAAGTTTAAGTTATCTATCATTGTAAGTAATAATGGTATCATCAAGAGTCTCATCTGGGGTACCTCTTGTCCCATGATATGGATCAAGCCCACATCAAAACAACAAGACAAACAAACATAATGAACAATCTCAACACCATCTTTATTTACCACTTGATATAGCTTTTTATTGTAAGGTGTATCACAGAGAGTTCAAAATAGCATGTAAGTAAATTTCCACCATGAATGATGCATGGCTTAGATTAGCGGCCCAGGTTTCTCTCTAACCATTTATACAAACTCATTCAAACTTAACTCTATTTCCACATTATTTCGTCATGATAGGCATCCATAAACAAAAGTACATGATATCAACTAAACAAATGATGGAACATGTTGAAAGCTTTGCATGTGACAGCACATATGGGCTAACTCCCAACCTTAAACATTTATCAAGCCACTATCTTCATAATATTAATCACAATGGTTCATCTTTATTGAATGCAATAAAAGTAAGGTGTGCATCAAGTTCGTGAGAGCTTTTTAACCAACTTTTCCCATTACAATAAATAACATCATCATTTTCATTTAGAGGTATAGATAACACAAATAACATGATAAACATACTTGGATTAGCATAAAGCTAATAGGTAGATATGGTGGACTCACTGGAAAAACTTGGGTTGAAGGTGTTGGAAACAAGTTTTTACTTGTTGGAATTTTTGGGCTAGCAAAA
This sequence comes from Puccinellia tenuiflora, assembly GCA_012064385.1. NCBI lineage: Eukaryota > Viridiplantae > Streptophyta > Magnoliopsida > Poales > Poaceae > Puccinellia > Puccinellia tenuiflora. The sequence continues at coordinate 63,134 of QRDG01001696.1, read as the reverse complement.
TGGAGAAAGATGACCATCTAGATGCATGCATGAGTGTCCATAGAGCTAACTAATTCATGTAAAACAAGGTGAAATAACATACAGCATCAAAACATGAATAAAAGATAGCTCATGATAAACATTTGCAAATTATTACTCATAAAGAAACTCATGAATCATGCAACTATATGTGTCATTAAAAATCAACTTAGACATCCCTTTTCCCAATACAATAAAAGCATGCAAGATAATTCAACCCCTATTTCTAGTAGCATTCTCATATATAAAAGATAGTGTGGTGGTCTCACAAAATAAAAATCAAATCAAAACAAACAAAAAGACGCTCCAAGTTTATGCGATAAAGTGCATCGATAGAAAAACAGAAGTTAGACGTGTGCAAACCGAGAGTGTTTTGGTTCAGTGGGGATGTTCACATCCCCAAGCTTATGGTTTTCACCATCCTTGGATAACTCATGGTGCATCTCTTCCAATCCCTGTGAAAAAACTTCAAAACACAATTTCTCCCATTTCTTTTCTGTGGGGTGATATTAGTAGAGATAAATAAACAAGTTTCTTGCTGCATATAATCCATGAACTAAAATTCATATGAATGATCTGAGAATGTATAATGTTGTATGCCTACTCATAAACAATTGGATCAACTCAAAAGTTCAAACTATGCATAAAACAATATGGAACATAATCTGTCCAGAAAAACAGCAGCAGCAAAACGTATTTTTCTGTCCTACTTAAACTTGTCAAAAAAATCTGAAAAAATTCAGGCATACAGAGGATGAAAAGTTTCATTACAGTTAAAATCTCAGCTCATTCGGAGTTACAGAATAAAAACTAAAAATCAAACCGTGCACAGACTCCATGCAGAAATAAAATCTCCGAATAGAAATAGCAACTTTTTCAATCAAAATGGGTGAAACTTGGCACTTTATTTAAAAATTCCAGAAACTAAACTAAGAAAACAATCTCTTGTTACAGCAAGAGGACATAAAGAAAATCCAAATAAAAAAAAACAACCGGGTTGCCTCCCGTAAAGCGCTTTCTTTATAGCCATATAGCTAGTCTTACTTACTTGTTGTTTACCGAAGATGAAGCTCATGAGGGAGCTTAAAAGTTGTACCCTTTATCCTTGGGAAGTGTTCCATGCATTTCTTGTGTGGAAACTGAAACTTCACATTCCCTTCCTTTGAATCAATGATAGCCCCTGTGGTACGAAGAAAAGGTCTTCCAAGAATAATAGGACCAGAGGTTTTATTCTCCATATCCATGATTAGAAAATCCACAGGTACAAAAGTCATATGTAACTCTACCATAACATCACTTACTTTTCCTAAAGCATGTTTAATGGTATTATCAGCAAGTGCAAGTCCAATAGAGCATTTTTCAAGATTCTTCAATTCAAGTGTTTCATATAATTCTTTAGATAAAACAGAGACACTAGATCCTAGATCAAGTATGGCATGGTGTGTCTCTTTTCCAATAGTTACTAGCACCTTGGGGATCCATACATCCCCAAGCTTAGGTGGTATCATAGCTTCTTGGTTGTATCTAGCATTTTTCTCTTTCAAAACATGATTAGCAATATAGGAACCAAAACCAGATTTGTTAACATCAATAGAGGGATCACTTGCAAATTTTTGTAAGATAGATATTAATTCATGCAAGCTACTATTCTCTAAATCAAGCAAGGGATCTTTAACTTCACTTAGCATCTTAACTTCTTCAACTTTTCTTTCATCATATTCAGTTTTACTAACTTCTTCTTTTGAAACCATAAGATGAGACATAAAAGGCAACAAATATTCAGGATATTTTAGCAATTCACTCAGAGTTTCCTCCAAAGTAAGAGGAACATTTTCAGCAATATTAATAGAATTCAATCCAACCACAGGTGGTGCTTGTGGTTTTCCAGCAGACATACTCAATAAAGTGGCTTGATTATCAGCAAGTTTTGAAAGGGCTTTGTCTAGTCCTGCAGCTTGGAGTTGTAAATTTTTAATATCAGAACTAATAGATGCCACAGACTTATTCAACTCTTGTATCATGGTATTATGACTAGCAACTTGTTCCATAAGAATTTTATTAGCTCCAACATTATCATTACTTGATGACACAGGCTTCCATTTATCATTACCATTAGGATATGGAACAAAAGGACGATTGTTGGGAACATATGGAGGTTTATTATAAGAATTATAATTGTTGTTACCATACCCATTGTTTCCATAGTTCCTAATGAAGTTGACATCAATATTTTCAGAATTATCACCAACTAGTTCTTGCAAAGGAATATTTTCAACACTAGGTTTATTAAGCAAAGCAAGAATGGTATCCATTTTAGATGACAAATCATGAGTTTCTTCTATGGAGTTTACTTTCTTAGATGAATTAGGTGCTCTATCAGTATGCCAATGACTATAGTTTTGCAAAATGCTTTCCAATATATTCTTAGCCTCTACTATAGTTTTTCCCATAAAAGCACCTCCAGCAGCAGAATCAAGTATATTTCTAGTCATGTAATTCAGACCATTATAAAAAGAGTGTAATATGGTCCATTCATTAACTCCATGTGATGGACAAGTTCTAAGCATGTGTTTTATCCTATCCCAAGCCATAGCAACATGTTCATTTTCATTTTGCCTAAAAGATAGAATATTGTTTCTATTTTGCAAAATTTTAACAGGAGGATAATATTTCTCAATGAAAGCTTCTTTCAGATCATTCCAAGTTTTAATGCTATCAGTAGGTAATGAATGCAGCCACTCCTTAGCTTTTCCTCTAAGTGAGAAAGGAAATAATTTCAGTTTTAGAATATCACTTTCAACATTCTTAAATTTTTGCATGTCACATATTTCAACAAAATCATGAAGATGCATAGAGGCATCCTCCATAGCACTACCACCAAATTGCTCCCTAGTTATTAAGTTCAACAAACTAGGACTTACTTCATAGCTATCAGCTTGTATCTCAGGTGTGGTCATAGGTTTAGCCATAAATTGATCATTTGGAGTATTTGTATAGTCACACAACTTAGTCCTATCACCCATTTTAACAGATTTTTATGTGTTTTTAAATTTTTTATGCAAAACTGAAAATAAAATGACACTAAAACAATGCAAACCGAATTAACTAATGCAAAACTGAAAATAAAATATGCAACCTGAAATCTAAAAATGATATGCAAGACAAAAACAAAACAAAATAAATTGCTTGAAGGTAAAGATGGACAAGATGATGCTCACGTAGGTGCAACCTCCCCAAGCTTAGGTGTTAGCACAAGTTGGTGATGAAGTTGACTTTGTTGTGATATCCTTGGACAAACCCTTCCAGCTATGATTCCCCGGCAACGGCGCCAGAAAATTGACTTGATGACGGGATTGATGAGAGTGTTCTTCTCCCTCAACTACGCAAACAAATATTCTTGATACCCTGAAAGGAAAATAATATATAAGGGATAGGTTGAGCCTCCAATTGCAGAGTATGTAGGAGTGGAAGTCTTGTTTCCCCAAGAAGGTGACTCGAGGGTTTAATATCGAACTCTCGGGGAATCAGTAGTGTGGGTTTTATCTTCTTGTCCTTCTCTAGATTTCCTGCAAACAAGTAAATTGCTTTGTGCCGTCAACCTCACCAAGTGGTTGTCGAGCACAAGGTGTGAGAATGATATTAAGATAATAATGAATGCAAAACAGTAAATAAAAATGCAATGATGGTGAATAATAATGCAAGGATGGTAATAATGATGATGGAAGGTATTTTTTGGGTTTTTATATGTGAATGCAAGAAGTAAAAGTGTTTTTGTATTTTCTGATTTTAAAATGGCTGAATGTAAAAGATACTTAAATATGGTTGGAAAAGTGTTTCTTATGATTAAAAATGGACCGGGGTTCATGGTTTCACACATGCACTCTCTCTTTAATATAGTGTGGCAAACAAGTAGACATAGACTTAACATATGAGATTGCAAACAAGTTTAATCATGTTACTAATTATATGGGCATCACGTCCTAACATAGAGACCTTTTGGTTATTAGTCTCACTTATACTCTACCAAGATGTGAACTAAATCATGCACTATAGTAATTAAGATAACATCAGAGTATAGTTTTAAGATCAATGACATGAAGTTAAAATAAACACATGATGGATCTAGTCTTAGGTAGAGGCATGTCACTCCACCTACCCTTCAACATGGTATTTTGGTTTATCCCTAGTGAGGCAACAAAGTAAGGTAAACACCCAATGGATCATGATATTCAAGTTGTCATCTTATCACTTCACCACCCCCGTTACTCCAACTAATGCACACGTTCCCCCACACATGCTCTCATAAACATGCTTGATCATAACAAGGATATAAGAACTGGGTACATAATATGCATCAACTTTCATAACTGAAACAAACATTGCAATCTCAACATATATTAACTCATAGAAAGATCCACCATAATGGTAATACAACGGTGACCGTAATCATGTTCAGCAGCTCATACGGTGCTATCTAATGAAGCTCAAGAGAGAGAGAGATACATATGCTACTGCCACAAACCCATAGTCCAGCGGTGGACTACTCCCTCTTCATCATGGAGACGGTGGAGATGTCGATGGAGAAGAAGGAGACCTCTCCAGCAGGGCTCCGCCGGAGTTTCCCCCCTCCGATCTTCAGCCTCCTGATCTCTGTTTTCTGGTTTCTCTTGTGTGGCGGCTCTCCTCTGGAAAAACGACGGTGGACCTCTTATATAGGCGTTTTTAGGTCACGAGGATGCTTATGGGCGAAGGATCGATGCAAATGGGGCCACGAGGGCCAAGTTGGATGGGCCCACGCGGCCTGGTACTATAGCCGCGTGGGACCCTCCCTTTTGGTCCTCCGGCCTCCGTTCGTTGACTTTTTTCACTCCTAAAATCTTCTCCTTCCAAAATAATGACCCTCCTAAATTTATAGCTCATTATGACGTCGTTAAGGTCCTGAAACAAATAAAGAAAGAAAAAGGGGTTTTCTGCTTGCACAGGATTAATTCCATAAAAAGGGGAAATCATTATAAATTACCAAAAATTATGAATGGAATATAACTATTATAGTGCAAAGTTCATGTATGCATTTTAGATGCAAATATGAATGGAATATAACTATTATAGTGCAAAGTTCATGTATGCATTTTAGATGCATCAACATCCCTAAGCTTAACTCATGCTCGTCCTCGAGTATGAAAGTGATAAAACTAACATGAACTTTACAATATAATAAAAACATGGATATAAAAGAAGATTGCTACTGCTACATAAAGTCAAATGATTCATTATTTCAAAAAAGTAGCAATATGCAAACAGTTTATAAAGTGATATCAAGTATTCAATGAAAAGAAGATCCAATTCCCGGCCGAGCGAGGGATTTTGGCTTGCGTCGACGCTTCGTCTTGCGCCGGGCGCTTGGCCTAAATTTTCCTGCACATGCTCGATTGACCAGCGGCGGGCGCTAAAAACAATTACAGATTGGTTTTGGCCTGGTTGGGTAGGCCTCTCACGTACCAGCGTAAACTAGGGATGGCAATGGGTACCCTGTACCCGTGTACCCTGCGGGTAAAAACCCCATTAGGGTAAGGGTTTGGGACTAAAAAATACCCATGGGTATATAAATAGGAAAATTTTGTGCCCATCAGGCAGAGCGGGTACGGGCATGAGATTGCATAACCCATACCCGCATGCCCTTGTACCCGTATAAATTATGTCAACTAGGGCTTAGTTTAGTTAAACCTAACCTAATTTTTAATCCCGCATAGGAACTAGGCAGGTCAACTCAAGGAGAGCCACGATCGATCGGACGGTATAGCTTCAACTCCATTCCATAATCCCGTGACCTAAAGCAGTAAATAACGCTAGATTAAATCCCTAGTAGGTAATCACTGCCTGCCATACGCAGATACGTTGCGCCGCTGCTATGCATCTCTCCATCAGGATCTCTATATTTTGTGTGTTGTTGTTTATGACTATGTATGGTCATTATCTCAGCTCTTTTTTTGCTGAATTGATATGTGTTGCAAATGCGGGTATTTTTACCCGCGGGTATCCCTTTACCCTGTCGGGTGAAGGGTATGGGAAAAAATTGTACCCGCTTGCGGGTATGGGTATGGGTGATGGGCAAGCTCGAGGGGCACGGGTAAGGGTATGGGGTGGCTCCACCCGCACCCATACCCTGCGGGTGCCATCCCTAGCGTAAACGTCTCGCGTTGGAAAGCCAAGACGCTAGCGATGGCCTTTTCTACCTTTTTAAGCGCTCCGCGTTGCTAGGTAGCTAGGACGCTTAGCTAGCTTTTAATTAGATTTTGTAGCAATTATTTTATTAGGCTTAAGCGCCTCTCTAAGCGTTCACCGTTGTACATGCCCTAAGGCGCGCCACTGACATGCTATCGCCGACTGCAACCGTGTACTAGCGACGAGAGTCACGAGACATGGTCTCTCACTAGGTCGAGCAGTTTGGTCAACTTTGGAGCACAACGTCCATGTCTGGGTCCACATAAGCATTGTCTATGGGCACAACGGCCCAATTGGGTGCCGAACCTGCTAAGGATGTTATAAGTGTTTTGTGCAATAATTACAACTAAATATGGTTCTTTGTTCAAAAATATCCATGTTGTGGTTCTATGAAAAAAGAAGTCCCAACATGTGGTGCTATGTATGTACAATTTTGTCTTCTGCTTGCGGAAGATAGGTCATTTGATCTGTTAATTTTGCGGACGATCGGGGGTTAGCAAGCGTCCACATTCTGCTAACCGAAGAAACCTCATCCGGTCTGTTAATTTTGAGGACGATTTGGCTAGAAAATAAGTGTATGGGAGTGAAATAGTGGATATAGCGGGTTCTTTTTTAGGATTGGGTGCTCTTTAAGTTCTGTAGAGGGTGTGGAGGCGTCGAACTCCAAATGTCGCCGTAACTGTTGATCTTTTAGGCGGATGGGGAGGATCTGGTGAAATTTATCTTCTAAACGTTGAAAGCCAATAATTTCTGTAGAGGGTGGATTTCCCCAACATTTATTTGCGGTGGAGGCACCAAACTCCAAAAGTTGTTGTAGGTTGGCCGGCGGTAGGGCCGGCATGATAGATGGCTGTCTTTTTTTTTAAGAATGGGGAGTTGTCTCGGCCTTTGCATTGAAAAGAGCATATTGTTTTGATTTATCTCATTATTTAACATAGACTGGAAAATAACATTATAAACAATGGGGCTTATTCTCCACCACGGTCATCGCTGGCTCACCAGCCGACTCATGGCCTCCGCCATGTGTAGAACGAAGCGAAGACCTTCGTCAGTCCTGCCATCTATGCCACCACGACACCAGACAACCCCATCGTCATGCGCGCACACATCAACACGCGTCCGTCACCAAAACCCGCCCACTCCGTCGAAACTCGCTGTAATCAATGCGGAAGATGTAACAACAACAACAACAACAACAACAACAACAACAACAACAACAACAACAACAACAACAACAACAACACCAGCAACAACAACACCAGCAACAACAACACCAGCAACAACAACAACAACTGAGAGGGTTCGCCCAGTGGTGATATCTTTGTAATTGTATAATGCGCAGATAGGGCCAACTTTTTGGCCGGGCCTCGTTTGGAACATTTGCTCGATGTGGAGGCCTAAGAGAAGAAACATTCGTCAATTCATATATATACAACTCAATTAATGCATCTACTGACCATCGGACTTCATATATGTACCTGTTTGACTATGTTTTTGTCAGACACACAACACTATAAAATCTGGTGCACCGAACTGCCAACAGAAAATCGTAGCGATATTATTTTCTTGAGTATTGTTAATAATTGATAACCGAAATGAGCAAAGGAGAATTACATGACAATTTCCCTAGCACCCCGTTTGGATGTTGGATTTCAACCCATATTTGGAGAATTGGAATTGTACCGGCCCAATACCACGCGTTTGGACGTCCACGGAATCGTCGCTCGGAAACCTCGCCAAATTCCAAGCGGCGCGCGCGGTCACTTACCCGCGCCCGCGCACAATTCCGACCTCGCGCGCTCGGTTTTGGCCGAAATCGTCCACCCGCGCTACTACTTACCCCTTCGCGCCATTTACTCGACTAGTCCAGAAGCTTTACGCGGGAGCGAGACGAGCAGGTGCGGCGGCGGCAGCGGAGAAATCCGGGCGGACCGAGGCGGCGACGACGGCGAAGCTCTGGTTGTTGACGCTGCAGGTAACCCCGCCCCCTTCTCCATCTCGTCTCCCTCCCAGTCCTCTTCCCTGGCAGCCCCCTTCCCCATCTCGTCTCCAATGGAGCTGCCTCCCATCTGCTCGCATGGTCGTCTCCTTCTCTAGCTCTTCTCGACCGGACCCCCACCTCCCTCCCGTCTCCCTCCCAGTCCTCTTCCCTGGCCGGCCCCTTCCCCATCCCACGGCGCCCCATCCCCATCTCGTACAATAGGCCAGGCGACCCCTCACAGTCTCCTCTCCCTTCCCCTGTATATTGTACTCTAGAACTTGAAACAGATCTTTAAATGCTAATTCTTCTCTTCATTTTGCAGGTCCATTGGACTTCATTGTAGCAGATCTGCAATAATCAAGAAAAGGTAACACTAATACATAGTGCATATAGCCTGATTGATGTACGTATGCGAGATACGTCATGTGTTTATTTTACAGCCGTAGTTATTTGATTATTGTAGATGCAGATGGTTGACACAAACTATGATTAGCACTATGATATGATGTCCTGTTTATTTTCAGCATTGATTTTTTTTGTATGTTTTGTTTGCAATTGTGTGTAGCTGGACAATGTCGAAACGACAATTAGATTTGGTATCTTGCATAACCGAAGAAAATAAAAGGAGAAAGAAGAGAAGGATGCTATTTTCAGAACTGTACTTTGCGATGATTGTTTTGGTGGTAGATTATGTCAGTAAGGAGAGGATACCAAGAGATCTGGGTGTGTTTACTGACGAGGAGCACATCCATACATTTAGAAAATATTTGCTGAAAAACCTATATGATGGTTCTGAAGTTACATGCTATGATGAATTGCGTCTAACTAAAAGGAACTTCCATGACTTGTGTACCATGTTGCGTGAGAGGTGTGGGCTTCGCGGCAGTGTGTTTGTTGACGTTGAGGAGAAAGTTGCTATGTTCTAATTAAAAGTGTTGAGGTCTCAACTGAGTGGACCGAATTTAGGGAGAAACTAGCTAATGATATGTTTGCTGATTACCAAGCAAGGCTTGGTTATAGCTAGCTGCTGGGGTATTTTGTCTGTTAGGCGGATGGGACATATTTTGTGTGATAGGCAGATGGGATAAATATTTTGTGTGATAGGTTGCATGCTTTTGTGATATTTTGTGCTTACCGAAATCAAATTATTATATTTACCATGTCACATTTCGTGTTCTTTCATAGCTCTGGTGTTTCACATTTCGTGTTCTTTCATAGCTCTGGTGTTTCACTGATTAAATAATTGTCTAACTGCCACCTTTGTTATACATATCATTCTAGCACCATGACTGAACCTTCGGAACTACCAAAATCAAAGAAAGGTCATAGGAATTATCTTACTTGGACAAAAGAAATGGACAGTGCACTCCTAGAAGTACTTGTTGAGCATCACAACAATGGTGATCATGCCCAAAATGGGTGGAAGCCTCATGTATACACTGCTGCAATAAGAAATGTGAAGGAGAAGTGCAATGTGGATATCACAAAAGACAATATCACTGCAAGATGCAAGACTTTTGACAAGCACTATGAAGTAATTAGCAAGATACTTTCGCAAAGTGGGTTTGGCTGGGACTGGGAAAATCACATACTCTCAATTGAAAGTGATGATGTTTGGTCTAAATATGTGGAGGTATGTACTATGATAACATGAACCATTTACATGATAACTTAAACTAGCTCGCATTCGATATTGATTATTGCAATTGTTTTACAGGCTAATAAATCTGCTGCTTGTTACAAAACCAAAAGGATCCATAATTGGGAGGACATCTGCACCATCTACTCCAAAGATCATGCCACCGGTCAAGCTGCTCGGACAGGGGCTGAAAGCGCTCAAGAGATGGCAGCTGGTACTGATCAGAATAAGAAAGAGGGCTCACCTGAAGGTCCCACCACACCATCTCTGCTGGGGAAGAGGCCTAGAACAGGTGAAACTCTTGTGTCTTTGCTTGGAGACATCAAAACAACATTTGACTCCGTTTTAAAGTCAACTGAACCTTTGGAACTACCGAAGGCTACTTCTCCACGTGAGATTCTTGATGCACTTAAGCAGATTCCAGATTTGTCTCAAAATGATATGTTACGAGCTTATGGTATGCTGAATCGTGATGATCGGATCTTCAAAGCGCTTATGGAGCTTCCCATGGATGTGAGAAAGGTTTGGTTGTTGATGGAGATTAGTAGTGAGAATGGGAAGACAAACTAGTATTCTACTTGTATGGGTTGTAGCACATTTGTGCCAGCTCATCTTTTGGGATCGGTCTGTGCTAGTTACTTGTAATGTAGTACTTGTGCATGATCATCTGTTGGGATCAGTTTGACCTAGTTGTAATGGTTTTAGTACTTGTACATGCGTATCTGTTGGGATTGGCTGTATGAACAATCGCAATGTATCTTTTGTTATTACATTTGAGTCATTATGTCATAATTCATGTGTGTAAATTCTTCCTGTGTTAATGTTTCGTTTTCTGCAAAATATTTCTTGTTGAGTAATATTTCTAGTGGAGCTGCTAGTTTTCATATTGAGACATTGACCCCTGTATTGTATGCGCTCATGTACGCTTGTGTTCTATCGTGGAAAAGCATCAATTCATCAATAGTGCACAACCAAACAGGAATTGGAATCTGTATGTTCACTAGATTCCAGCTAGCATTTCTAGTGTTAACCAAACAGGCAAATTGGAATTCCGGATCATTTCCAATACAGCTCAGTTTTGGAATTGGGCCTCCATTTCCACGGACCCAATTCATTTCACACATCCAAACGAAGCCTAAACGGAAATGCTTATTAAGTTTTCTGTTTTCTATCTGCAAGACAAACTGGGATTGTAAAATGGAGCCCCTGTCTAAATTCTTTTGCATGGTGAATGCATTGAAAATGTCTAAATTCTTTTGCATGGTGAATGCATTGAAAAAGTGGCAGTTCTATAATCTACACAGATAATAAAAGGACGGCCAACAAAACAACCCCTCTATCAGCGATTAACCTGTGGACAAGCTGGTCCTTGCTTTCAGAATACACAACACAATCTACAGCAACTAACAATGTCGACTGTGCCCAAGCAGAGATTCTTAGAGACATGTAATATGTAACAAACAGGTGACACGGAAAGAAGCTTGTGTAAACTGTAGAATGACTATGTGCACAGGCTTAATTACACAACACAGTCTATTGAATTGAGCGATTCGCACTCAAAATTGGCTGAGAAACAAAATTCACAGGACTCCGACAGAGCTAATTAAGAGGGCATAAAATTGGAAGAAAGAAAGAACGAATTAGCCGTGCGCATGATCAACTCGTCGCCGGGTTGCAGGCTTGCACTATTCTATGCTTTGTCTGCCGGTACTGGTCGAACCGTTGCTTGGCGTACTCCTTGTACTCGAAGTCGATGTTTTTGTTGACATGCTCCTACAACATGGGGAGGAATGGGAAACCAGTCAGCCTTGATAGATTATGGCTAATTACATAAGTGTCTCTTTTTATGTTATGGAGCTTACCGAAACGATTCCCCATAGACCCCAGAAGAGATGGCTTGCAAGAGTGTATTTTGCAATCGAGCCAAGTAATGTTTCTACTTCTGTATCTGATGGGTTTTCACCTGACAGACAGAGGAAGCACTTAAAAACAGCACACTTGATCAACGTATTAAAGTAGGGTTAGCATGCATTCCGAACTGAAGTGTTTAATATTCTAAGTGCAGCAGAACATGGTGTTCCAAGGAACTTTCCAATTACCTGAGGAACTAAGGTAAGTCTGAACAAATCTCCTCTGTTCATCCATGTCTGGGGTTATGCAGGGGAATCAAACAAGTGATCAACATAATAATAAAAAACACACAAGGCACGTAACATTGCTATAATTCTCTACATTTTGGTCATCAATAGAACTAACCAGGGTATCTTGTGAAGTCCATCACATGTGGTGTAGCAGTATGATAATCAGCAGCCATCTCACAGAAGTGATTAGCAATGTCAAACGCAACTGGGTTAAAACTGGCGTACTCGTAGTCCTGGAGGATAAAATAGTTCAACAAGAGCCCAATCCGGTAGAGAAAAGTAAAGAGGCACCAAAATTAAGCATGTTCCTGGAATAACTAAGCTACACTAGCAGTAACTACAAGTCGACTATCCATAATGAGGACTTTTTGCCATACTCTTCAATCTGGTAACAAAGTGTTAGTTTGTCTTTCAGTAACGATTCACAGATATTCATTGTAACCATTATAAACAGGATCAGTAAGAACTATACTTACAATCAAGGTCACTTGTCTGGTCTCTTCATATATCATAATGTTCCCATACTGCAAATCATTATGGCAAAACACAACTCTCTGATCGACCGCCGACAATGCTCTCTCCAGCTCCGCAATCTCATCGCCAAGCGACTCCAACCGGAATTCCTTACACTCATCAGCCGAGCACCTGCTACGAGCTTCCTCAAGCCACCGCCTGATTGATACAACACTGTGAATTAGCCTCTGGCACATATGCTGACATAGCATTGGAAGGAATCAGAATTCACCAAGCGTACCTCAGCCTCTGCCACAACGACACGTCCTTTGGTCCAGGCATGTCTAGCTCGTGGAACTCCCGCAGCTTCCTGGCAATCAGCGCGGAGATCTCCTGGTCGCGCAGATCCGGCGCCGAGAGCGTCTGAGCGAGCAAACAAAACGGTGACGCGTCAGAAGGAGAAAATGACGTCAGTAAAAGCCAGCCATTGCCACATATTGACATGGATGACGATGCGTGCGTGCGTGCGTGCGTGCGTACCCTGGCGTTGATGAACTCCTCGACGCGGCCCTGGGGGAAGCGGCCGAGGAGGCGGGGGCCCTGGCCGTGGCGGGACATGCACTCGAAGGTGCTGACCTCGTTGGCGCGATCGAAGAAGACGTCGACGCCCTGGCCGTAGATGCGCACGAGCACCTTGCGCGGGTCGCCCTCGCCGCCGGGCCAGGTGACCCGGAAGACCTCGTTGGTGAGGGCGCCCTTGAGCTGGGACACGACGAGCGCGGAGGGGTCGACGTCGGCGCCCCAGAGCTCGCCGGCGAGGCGGTGCAGGATGCGGCGCGCCTCAACCGGGATGCGGTCGATGCTGGAGCTCCGGTTCAGCGCGGGACCCGCGGCGTCGTCGGCGGCGGCGGCGGCCATCGGGGGCGCGCGGCGGAGCAGGAGGAGGCGATCTGCGGGTTTGAAGGGTGAGCCGTTTCGCTGTGTTCGTGAGAGTTGTTTGATGGGGGAGGGAATGGGGTTTGGGATTTGGAATCGGGATGGGATGGGTGGGGAAAAGCAGAGAGGCAGGAGAAGCTTCCAGGAGCCACGTCAGTTGCTAGGGTGCTAGTAGCTGTACGTGTCACATGGACACGTGGGAGAGAGAGACGCAAGTTTCAATTTGGTTTGCAGAATATTCAAAATGTAGAAACACAAAACGTAGGATTCTTTCAAAACCCCGAAATTTGTAACAGACGTGTGAGCGTGCCGTACTGAATCTTGTAGGAATCGAAGACAGAGTAATTCGTAATAGAAGTTCTTTGGTTAAACCGCAGGAAAAGATTAAAAAAAATGAAGAAATGTGGGGTATAACTGAGCAAAATGTCGTCTATTGGAAAGGTCAGTATGGGACGCTCTCGTGCGACTCACGCGGATCGTCCTTGTGTGGGTGTACTTTCGAAAGTGCGGCGGACATGTCCATGACATGCGCCCCGTTACTTTAAATGAATTTCGTAGAATTTTGGAGGATTCTAGCTTGTTTGATTGGTAGGATTGAAAAATAAAAATCATACAAAACTTTCCTGTTGGTTAATTTACATGCAATTCTTTGGAAAAAATTCTTTATGTCTAGCCAAGTGAAATTTTATTTTCTTTCAATAATAACTACGACGTGCATTTATTCCTTTCAGACAGATTCTTGACTTTTATTATTTTTGTGCAACCATACATCTTCTATTATAGATTGATGTGTTCTCGATTCATGTTGGAGGACGTAGATAGACGGTCGAGACCGAAGGCATCACGGCAGTGAGCCTGGGGCCGTCGGCGACCATCCATGCAAACCACGGAAGAGCTAGCAGCTGAAGCCTGAAATGAAAGGTGATGGCAAGATGCTGATATCCGTGATTGCTCCGGTTGGATGCGGACAAAACTCTTGTCGGCACCAGACAGTGGAACAGTTTGCAGCAAAGAACCTCGCACATGCAGCTGCTCCTGGCTCCAAGGAGCAAGGAGCGCCGGCATCAGCAGGATGCAATACTTTCAGCCGTTGAATGGACTGCGATCATCACAACCATGACATGGTCTGACGGTTGCTGGAGAGCGCCTCAGATATTTAAATATCTCGCAGCAATCGCACCAGCTTAGCAAACCCTGCCTGGAGGGAGAAGACGGAAACCACCAGAATAAACCCAGGAGCGATTCTTTTTTTTTTTTTTGAATTGTTTGTGTTCTAAACAGTTGTAGCACAAGTTACAAACAAGTCAAACATCATGGTCCATGGAAGATCACCATTTATTCCATTCCAGGGAAAATCGTCTTGGGCGGATGAGCTGCAAAACTGAATTCCATCGGCTGTGTCCAACGCCTCCAACCTATACACTCAAAATGCTTTACATCATATACAATCCGAAAGACCCAATGGCCCTCATCCACGTCCGAGAATTTACAAGAAGAAAAAAACTAATTGCCAGGCAACTGGGCTAGAGAAAGCGTAAAACATCGCCGTCCTCCTATACAGATGTATCCACCATTCAGAGCCACCAGGCAGGAAGTAGATAAATCAAAGTGATGATTTACATGAGAGGGAGGTATGCTCCCCCATGGCCCTTCCTCAGGATTAGCGGGCCAGCTTTCTCCGGGACCTTGTCCAGAACCCCATTGCAGACGTCAATGACATCGCCGAACCCCGTTGCAAGGGTTGCCAACTGCAGCCTCAGCCTCACATCCCTCGCTCTACGCAGCAGGCTCCTGAATGATCTGCCGAGATTCACCCACTCAGCAGGCAAGCCTACAGGCGAAAGCCAGGCGGAGAAGTGTGGCTGCTCGCCCCTGGCTGCAACCCCTGCACGGTAAAACCTTGCAAGCTCGACGAGCATTGGTGGCTGCAGGGGCAAAACCAGTACAAACTCAGCCACAAATAACTCGATCAGGTCAGGTCTCGGCATCTGGTTCCAAAAGACGGGGGCCCATTCCATTGGCTGATTTATGCTGTATGCTTCAGCAACTATAAGGGCCTCCTGGAACCTAGATTGATCCACAAAAATCCGTCGCGCGTTGGTTTCTGTAAGACCAATCCATTCAAGATCGGGTATACGGATCTGAAGAGATAGGAGGGAAGCACGAGCACAAGCACGATGTGTCCGCTGGCCAGCGTCAATTGTTGAAAGAACCTCAGCCGTTTGTACAAGGTCATGCATAGCCTTAAGGAGCTCATCATTCCGCCGTTCCTTATCTTGCCGAAGTAACCAGCTTTTCATGTACTGCTCTGCTCGTGACTCGAGGAGAGAAGCAGCCTCATGCTTCATGTCAAAGTGCTTGTATACCTGCATCAGACACATGATTACATGAGAGGCGAAAGGAAGCAGCAGGAAGTCCTATCTTGTCACAATAAGAGCCAAGTTGTAAGTAACTTGAATTCTGGTATAGTTTTTGTACTTCACGTAATTGCAACAGATGGTCCTGGGCACCAGGCAAACAAAAGCTACTAGTGCCCAGTACATTTCCATTCCGTACTAATGAGAAACTGGCATGACATGCTGCTAATCAGCAGATTTTATGCTTAGGTCGTGAAGTCTTGCTCAAAATGTTCCATACATTGTATTTTCCATCTATTCTTCATAAAAAATCAACACAAACAACAATCAAGTAACCAAGATACTCAGAAGTGTTTACAGGTTAATAAATTGTTTTATTGAATGTGTTAAACATGCCTTTGGACCTAAATCTACTCCCTGTCTCAGGGCCTCAGGGGAAAACATTAACAAACATACGTAACTGGGTGAGAGAACAAGAGAAAGAGAGGGGGCAACATACCAGAGAGAGCGCTTCATCATCATCAGGGTTAAAATGTTTGAGTGATGTAATAACTGCTATCCTGAACCCTCGAACTGATGCAGGTGTCACTGTGGCTGTGTCAGTGGAAGAATACTTTTGAAGTAGCAACTCCAATTGGCCATTTTCTATAAGGATGGAAAGAATGAAGCTCAAGGAGTGAAAATTGCTCACTCCAGTGATCAAGCGAGCTAAACAAGAAAAATCCCCCTCTGAAACATATGAATCCACTCTATTAGCCGCGAATGTGACAAGAACATCCACACCGTCAAGACAAGACGATGACATGTAGAAGTGATGTGACAGTATAAGGAGTTCAACCTGCAACAGCATTAGGCATGAATAACTTTGATACAGTAAAGAAACAGCAAGCAAACAGTAAATTTCAAACCAAACAGAACCAATTTATCTTTTCTATGTTGGGAGTTTCTATACAACATCAAGGATATAAATGCTACTACAGCTATGGAAAGTATGCGTAGTACTATTCTACAAAATAGCTCCTGTAAGCAAACCATCAACTTCTAGCTATAGAATATTAGAAATACTGGAATGAATATAGAGCAAGCTCATTAAAAAATGTAAAGCTTCCGGGTGACACTGAATAAGTCGTTTGAATAAGGAAACTTGGTTCTCCACTTCACTCTATATTAGCCCAATCATGATAAAATGGATACAGCCGGGGCTTAGAAGACCACCAGTTACCGAACAAGAAACCAGGAATGAACGATTGAAGTTTTCCAACATCTCGGGAAAGGCCCTAATTTGCCACCTAAACCTCGTCATCTCTTTTCATTAACTTCAAATGTTAAATAGCAGGATAATGGAACACCATAAGACAGCAAAATCCAATGTTCCAGCTTCATCTCCTACACATCACTCATCACTCGACAACACAAACACCGCCATCCAGCACCAGCACGTTTGCTTGTCTCTGCCCCACCCCAACCAGAGTTGCAGGCACCAGCACCACTCACCAGACTGGCTGCCTGCATTTTTCAAACTGCCATCAGTGCCATACCACCTCCCCTCAACTCACTGTCACCGTCCAAATTCATCCGCTATAGCCACATCCTCCTCACACAGTTGGTCTTGGTCGCCAACCCCACTGCAGGAAGGCTATCCTAAGTTCCTAACTCCCAAGTTCTATGTTGGAGGATGGGTCAGCCATGAGAGACTACAATGTGCACCTCTAGCTTCGCCAGTTCCAGTGTAGTTCCTATTCCATTCCACTAATCCCTATTTACATCAGGTTTGGTGATGATCCTATATTGTTCTTAAGCACATCTCTAAGCCAGTTACAGCCAGTCTCAGCCATGCAAGTCTGGCGGATGGAAGCAATGCTTGCAAACATTGAATATATTATGAAACTGAAACCTGAATAAAAGAACGAGAAGGTAACACAACCTCACAAGCATGTGGTACATCATGCCCAGTCATTACCAAACGCATTAAAGCATGGCCAATTTCTGGTTCAGATGGGCATAGTTTTGCCCACTTCAAGAAGTCACTTGATCTCCATAATAGTGGTGCTGGGCCTTCTTCCTTTTGGGAGTCTAGATAACCTCCACGATGTGCAGCCAAAAGACCCTACAGTTAATGGACGAATCAGTAAAGATATGTAACATAACACATGGGTGTTTTCCTCTCCAATAACAAAGTGCACTAGAAATGATGGTGGTGCAGTGGACAGACCTTTAGAAAGGAATCCGCGAGAATTCTTGCAATGCTAGATGCAGGCATGATGTGTGTCTCCATCAGAAATTTAGCTTCATCAAAAGAATCCTGAGCTTTCAGGGAAAGCAACTGCAGAAGTTCAATTGGCTGTTTCTCAAACGCTTCAGAAAATGAGAGTCCCAGTATTTTCGCAGTCTGCACAACTGCAATTATCCTCCTAATAAGAGCTCGTCCACGGCCCTCACCACATTTCATGGCTAATTTCTCCATAGCCTGACATGAAATAACATTCTGATTGATGGACTGTTCACTAGTCAACATTTACAAACAAAATTTACCATACATTAATAGTAAATCTGATATTCACCAGATCCTAATGACCTAATCTCGCAATAACTGTCACGCCTAGATTAGGAACTTCTACTCACTTCAGGCCAACTTGCTCAAAGTCACAAAGAAAAATCTCGCAATGGACTAGTTAAGACCAGAATCTGGTAATAACCATCTAACTAGATCAATATGTCTTCCAAACAAATGAGAACTACTTTGATATACTCCCTCCGCTCCTTAATATGAGACGTTTTAGGAAGGTAATTTAGCTTCCTAAACCGTCTCCAAGGAACTATGTTGGAAATTCACACCATTATTTAATCTGAACAAAAGTTTATGACGTGCATTAACTAGAGAAATTGTACACGGCTGCCAGCTTGCCATACATGTTTAAGAATTATTTGTATATTCTCGACATAAAGATTGTTTGTTTCCAGCATACTGTCAGCAATTAGAAATAATATCACTAACTCAATTACAAACTTAGTGCATAATTTACAAGAAAAAATGGTCAGAAAGTTGGATAAAAACTTTAGCTTTTAGACCTTATGTATATTTTTGTGTGTAAACCACATAAACTAGAGAAAATATGGTGTTATTTTACATGTTCCTGGTCGGCCCAGTGTTTCATAACACAAATGCTATGTAAATTTTTTGTATCATGTCAGGAGCAACCATTCTATGTAGATTACCATGCAACATGCCAAAAATATACTGAAGCTCCACCCTAATCTTTACGTGTGCATAATCGGGTAACTGTTTTCAGAATACTAAATTCTACAATTTGATTGTATCATGCCAAAACAAAATTGAATCTCCAACCTAGAACTCGTAGACGGGACAGAACACCTGAGCAAATGTAAATGTGTAATACATCCATGATATTGATGCGCTTTGTTTCCTTCGTCCAGAAGAGAAATATTGCGAGTAGACACATTAAACCGTAATTCCACAATCTATGTTTAACTAAAGTGAATAATCAGTGTTGTGACATTTGGTGAAATTCATGACAAAATGAACACAACAAAATGACCAGACCTGTGATGGATCTATCATATTGCTGCTACTTGATAATTCTAGTGATTGAAGTATTGAAAGGGCTTCCGTGTCAAAGCATAATAAACTGATCCCTCCATTACTGTCGTTATCTGCAACTCTTAGCGCAACATCAACAAGAACAAGTTCTTCAGGGACATATGATGGAGATAGCTTTTGTTGGAGCTGCTTCGCAGCAGTTATTTGTCCAAATTCTAACAAGGAGAGCACAGCCTTCTCCATATCTGCAGGCCTGACATGTTGCTCCCAACCAGACAAAGATGCTTCCATCTTTGCAAATTCTTCTTCAGATAGTAAATTTCTTGCTTGTTCGGCAATCTTAGAGCGATGGACAATTTTCGAATTATCACCAGAATCATTTGTGCTACTTTCAAAATTATCATTGACACCTCGTCCAAGTGGTAGATTCGTTTTTCCTCTTCGCTTTGCTCTTGTGTTATTTGTTGTTGTTGGTTCACTGTTATACTCAAAGAGTTGCAAATGTTGATGGCGTGATAGGTTACTATCCATCATGCCGTTTCTTTCTGCAGCTCTCATGCTTGGCAAACTCATACTATTGTCTATTTTAGTGATAACATCAGCAGTCTGTTCTATAATACTGGTACTATTTCCAATAGCTAGATTCTGAGTAACAGCAGAAGGTGCGCATTCACAATCAGCCTTCAAGTGAATCTCTGACTCGACAGCCAGGAGCCAAACCCTAGTCTCAATTTCTCTGAGAAGATGAAGAGGATACACCCTGCAAAAAAATGTATATATCTGTAAGGAGAAGGTGAGACCAAACATAAAACCAAAATAGATTACAAGGGAGCTTACGGAGAGGATTTAGTAATAGTTCCACTAAGCCATTGTAAAGATAACAGGAGTACTTCATGGAACTCTCGTGCTGGTATCTCTTTTCCTAATTCTTCAGCATGCTTAAGGAAAAATAACCCAGCCTGCACATATACTTGAATTGGTAAGATAAGTAATCACATATATAATATCTCAATGCATTCACAATACCTGTAACGGAGGCAAAGAATATCTCATGAAAAGTGACTGACAGTGGCCCCACAAAGCTGCACGTTCTTGTGGAATATCCCAGAGAAACTCCTTCCATTCGGCAACCATAGCTTCTGCCTGAAACATTGGACACATGGATGTCGGCATAAATCGTAAGCCATAGTTGAGAATGTAGAAATTATAAGCTATGTAGGAAATAAAGGATACAAGACAAATACCTGTGATTCCGTCACATGATCAAATGTTGATTCCCAAGCTATGTCACCTGATTCAAGTTGTCTTGCCCAAGTGCGAGCTTCTTCCCATCGGCCATCCTTTTCTAATGCTGCCATGAGAGAAGCATCATCCATGGAATCACTCCACTTGTACATATCACCTTCTTTGTATAAGGAAGGTTCAGCCAGATTAATTTTCCAATAACTTCGGCGAAAGTAAGCTGATGAAGAGCCCCCATCTGCAAAATCAACCGCTGCAAGGAGCTGTAGCAAACACCTCTTCTCATATATTGATGGACAGGTTGAGAGTACTGCATCTGCGGCTTTTACAGCTGTAACAACTACCCATCCTGTTATAGATGATGCTTCTTTCGATGAGTTCGACTGAGAGGCTTCATCTTTTATTCTCACCGAAAATGATGTCAAATGTGCAGAAGCCTCGGACAGACGCATTTGACAGAATGCCTTTCAATGGTAACACAAACAAAATGCTCAAGTTAGTTGGTATTACGTTAGTAAACTAAGGGCTGCTTGGTTTGGTGCCAAAAATTGTCTTGCCAATATTTAGGCAAGCAAAATAATGGCTACCAACTTACCTTGCCAATCTTGGAGTTACCAAATGTTGGCATGCCAATTTTTGGCTGTCAACCAAGCATGCCCTAAATGACGTATTTTTACTAACCTGAAGGGAACGAATGAAGGGGAGAAGGGAGCAGGATGGCAGAAACATTTCAAAGGCTCTAAGTAATGGTAGGAATAGCTGTTGTTCACAGAGCACCGCTACTATACTTGATAAAGATGTAAGCCTCTCATCAATATCAACTGGAACTTTAGTCTCTTCGGAGGTGGGCTTTTTGTTTTCCTGCTGAGTGTCAATATTGGAAGGATTGGAAATTGTAGCAGCATTTGGCCCACATGTGATGTCCAGCGAGCAGCCTGATGTGAAACTATCTGGAGAGACCTCTAAGAACCGTCTTCGTTTTGGGTTCTTTCTGTTGTAACGGAATTCAACATTCCTACTTGTGTTTGGCAATTTATTCGTGGCCTCAACAGCGGATCCAACATTCTTAGCTACTTTAGAGGAAATACCATCCACCTTGATCAAGGACAACTCCCTGAAGACAAAAAGAAAATGTCAAGGCAACATAATTACACAAGAACAGCAATGAATCTTGCAAAATGCCATATACATCACAAACCGCTACAATACCCAATGTATTACCTTGCAGCTGTAATCTCAAGCCAACAACTTAAGCATGAGAGAATAGTCACATCTGGAAAACATGAAGCAATCAATGCCAATAAAGACCACTGCATTTGCTTCGCTTTATTCAGAAGTGCCTCTCCAGGGTTCTTTTGCTTTTCACAAACAGCAAGTATGCAGAAAAGTTCCATGGGGTTGTCACCATCAACAGACAAGAAAGATGACTCCCTACTTCCTGAGGGTATATTACTAGAAGATTTCCTTCTATTTGACAGCGTGTGTTTCAGAACTGTTAGTATATGAGTCCTCAATCTTGAGTCTCTTATCTCCTTGGAAGCCTGAACACAACACCAGGGAGAAGCGATCAGTATAGTGTTTTCTCAACTACAATTATTAACATAGCTCCTACTATTTACAATAAGAAAATGTACCACTCCGATAACAACTTCGATTGGAAAACCAGCCCTCTGGGCTTCTGTTAGAAAACCAACCTGACAAAAGCATGATCAAATCAGTGGGAGGACATATAAATAGCATAAGTACAAGCTAGGGAAATAAGTGTGTCAGTACCCAATCATTGTCATTAGCCAGTAAAGCCAGATATTTTGTACTTAATGGGAGATGGTGTGTCTGACAGAAATCTGTGACCAAATTCCAATGTTGACTGGCTTCATTTTGCTGTGACCGGTAAACAGATGCATCACCAATGCCACTCAACAGCCAAAATCCACAGGTTTTACCTTCGTCTAATAATGGCAAACTTGCTTGTTCCAGGTGCTCCAATATAGCAATAAGAGGCTGTGATGGTTGTTCCCTTTTGGGAGCCCTGGAGTTTTGCTTTTGCTCCAAAACATAAAGATGATCCGACTGGACATAATCTTCAGCT
This sequence comes from Puccinellia tenuiflora, assembly GCA_012064385.1. Classification (NCBI taxonomy): domain Eukaryota; kingdom Viridiplantae; phylum Streptophyta; class Magnoliopsida; order Poales; family Poaceae; genus Puccinellia; species Puccinellia tenuiflora. Next base: position 40,497 of record QRDG01001696.1, on the reverse strand, counting down.
AATGCTCGAGCAAGAGCAGGAGCAATATCAGCTCCATGTGAGAGCACATGTAGCCCAGGGCTCCTTGCTGAAGAGTGCTCATATTGTTTACTTTGCTGAGCCGAGCTATAGTAGGAAGAAATGCGCTGAAGAGCAGCAATATCTAGACGAAGCATGTTGGCACACATGCCACAGAGTTCCAACAGGAATGTGCAGGAAGCAACTAGTGTTGAGTCCCCAAAGTTTGTAATAGCTAGTGGAGCCACCTGGAGAAGTTATAACTTATAAGATATGGCAGCACATCCAAGAAACTAAAGCATTCGAATTTAAAGCATAAAACTGAAACCCTAATTTCTAAATCAACAAAATAATAAATAATATACAAAACTTGTTCCTGAAGGTTATGTTATTATATGTCCTGTCATCCAGGCATTCAGATAAAACTTAGGGAAACAAACTTTGGCATCAAAAGTTAGGGAAACAAACTTTGGCATATCAAACATTGCAACCTCATAAGTGATAAGTGACACATGTGTATTTCACTAGAAGTCCACCTTTCCAATATTCTATTATCATAGTGCTCAGATAAACAAAATCTGAATGATGAATACAGTACTTTATTTATATTGCAGTGTAGAGTTTAGATGGATATTAGACCAGTATAAGTAGTTGTTGGAGAAAAAAGCAAGTCAGAACATGAACATACCGATAGAAGAACTGATCGTTCAGTTTGACTTAAAGAAGCTAGGATCAGCTGTACATCTGCTTGAACATCAGACTGTGTGGAGATCACTTGGCGTGCATTGGCTGATTTCAACTGTGAAGCTCTTTTACCAAGAAGATGCCTGAAAGCGGCTAGTGCTCGACCACGGTGCAAATGATGCTCCACCCTCAAGTCTTTCTCCTGAAGTGGGGGAACTAACTAAAGTCACTATTTTGAATGAAAACCTATAATACCGTAATAGAATACAGCAAGAATATGGGCGATAACCCTAAGTTCAGAGTATTGCATGCAGTGCCGATTTAAGAAACATATGTCAGCGAAAAAGCATTCAAGTTTGTGCTTATCCACTATAGGTGGGTTTATGCTATATGGATAAGTATCCTTCAAAACGACCCATTCAGAAGGGTTCAAGCTTGTCAGGGCTTAGGTTTATCAAGCAATTTTGCCATGATGAAATGCGTGTTCTGCATATTCTTGATCATTGTCCAAGTACGTGTATTAGCACACATTGAAGATAACATATGAAGTGTTTGGATTTAAAAAAAAAAACATGGCACAGAAGTGATGCGAGATACAGAAACAAAGAACTTTATTCTAATAAGGAATTGAGTATATTCGTTGCAAGATGAGCATACCTCAAGGGATGAATATAGTTCTTCTTCAACACTTCTTTGAATGGATGCTTCTAAGGATAACGCATTGGTTTCACTATATCCAGTGGTAGTGTATATGTAATCCGTGACAGTGTGAGTAAATAACTCTTCAGATGATGGTGCACTCGATATCATTTGCATTCCAAAAGGACCCTGATCACAGATGTGGTCAATAAGAAGAATTATCCTAGGGAAGTACGTTTGGCATCCCAAATACTCTTTCTGCTTATAAGTTAGCCATGCATATCTCAAATACTTGTATAAGTTACCCTTCATGGTAAGCATGATTAGACACTCAATTAAACTAACATGTCTAACGCATAATTGAAATAGATTGGTATAGAACAGTGCTGTATTGGTAAATGGTAATATGCAGGAGTATGATTAAAGTTTTAAATGCCCTCCACAGAGAAACAACGGAGATACTGAGAACAAAAATACATTTTCTGATCTACTAGAAGTGCTTTGGAACAACCGAAAAGATTGTTTCCAGAAAGAAATTCAGGAACATTTCGCATATATATTTATGTAATAGGAACATAAACTCGAGTAATATCATGTGGGGAAGAGCGTAGAGCTATAATACATAGTCACTCAGAGCAAAATGCAAACTAATGCTGATATTAAAAAAAATAGCTGCAAGATGTTATCCAAAAGACAGAAAAAACCTGTTCATATAGTTGAATTAATCTTCTAATAGACTTTGGGAACCAACATGGAAGCATTTGCAACAATGAAGTGTCTCCTCCAGCAGAGGAAAAAATGTTATAGCGCCAGCACAAGTACTCTGAAATTGAGAATTTCCCAGGAACTGAAAAGGAAAAGTTTTTTTTTTTACATTCGCTTGTTTCTTAAGAAAGGAAATAATGAACTGTTGGCTTCAAAATCAATAAGGGAATGAAGTTGTATCTTGATTACCATTAGTCGGAGAATAATTTAGACAGCCATACCCATCTTGCCCAAAACAAGTGGAACGAAGTCTCTTCCATAGAGTTGGAAATTGCTGGAGACAAGGACCTAGGTTCTCTAATGTACACTGAGAAGACAACCCACGATTTCTGTTCACACTTCCGGTACATATGGACTTTTGAATTGGTAGTGAAGCATACATTAAGGTGGCAAGTGCAGACATTTCCCCGATCCGTTCAGCCATATCATCAACAGTATACAATATCTCATCTATCTCAATTGCAGTTAGATTGCCATGATTAACCATTTTCTGTGACAGATTCCAACGGGCGTTAGAAAAAGACGCTTCATACTCATAACCTTTGACTCTGGAGAAGAGTAACCATTGTGCCCACTTGCAATCACCCTGAACAATTACACGTCATAACAACCAAGTCAGATTAATGCTTATTAAACTGGGAAAAAGGTTGAGCAGCTTAATCTTGCATCTGTAATATAAGGCAGCATAACAAGTACTTTGTCTACCACTAGCATAGTTTAATAAACCGGACCGGTGATCGAACCGGTGAGGCTGTCGGTTCAGGTTTTTACTGGTCGAACCACTGGTTCATTGGTTCACTGTCTAGTTTTTTAAGATATAATTAATATATTTTTAATTATAAAATATTACAATAAAATAAATTATATATGCAAATGGGTAGTCAACAATGAGCAGTGTCTTGCATTTTGTATGCAGCGCAAAGCTACAAACAGCAAAATATGACTTTGCATTGGCCGTTAGTTCGTAAAAAAAATAGCAAAGCCGTGAGATATTACAAAACTTTCTAGTGCTACCGTGGAGATACTACTAGAAAGCGAAATTCTCCTCGTATTACAAAAAGCTAGCGTAGGTCAGCTGGTAAGAGGAGCGTTGCGCGTAGTTGAGGTGCTGAGTTCGATTCCAAGCTGTGAATTAAATTTTTCAGAGCACTATGACAATTGAACCGGTCAGACCGGATGTCCCGGTTTAATAAGAAAACCGCCGGTTCAACCACGGTTTGTCTGGTTTTTTCCGGCTCGCCAGCGCGACCAGTCCAGTGCGTTTAACCAACCGGCTGAGGAACCGGTTCCGGTTTTTTCTGGTTGAACCGGCGGTCCGGTCTGGTTTTTTAAACTATGACCACTAGTGGTAGTGGACAAGTGGCCATAAAGTAGTTATAACAGCATGTTTCTAGTATCAACAAATAAGAAAAATCTCTAGGCCAATAATGGTTTGAATATCAATGTAGTAGTTGGTTATTAAAATACCAGGCATGGAGGTGTTAAGATGCAGGGTAGCAAATGCCACACAGTTACCATTCAATGGAGGTAGAAATATCTACCAATATTTATTTTTTTGAAATGAGTAAATATCTACCAATAATTGGTCCTCTGTTAGACAGAACAGATTGGCAAAGAAAAGGGGCACTTTGTCATCTGCCAGGGAACCAGAAAAGAACAGGTGACAAGCATGCATATGCAGATTCACACTGAAAATGGAAGGTTTGGAACTTTGAAATTTCTGATATTTTCCAAACAATAATAAAAAACTGGTTACTAAAATGCTAAATTCTTGAAACAATTGATCAGGAGCAAACCAGCCATTACTTATCATAAAACTCCACATAAACACTAACCATGTAACAGCCAGGTTATCAAAATTGGCAACAACCAGCTGGTTCCCCACTGCTGGGGGTTACAAAATTGGCAAGTTAGGTAGGTTTGAATCAGAGGTGAACACAAAGAACCACAAGTATCATAAACTAAACATACTGTGTGACTTACCGCGGCTTGTTTGAGCAAAGGGACAGAGTCTTCTTCGAGAACTAAATTGCAGTTGTCCAGATAAATATCAAGTAGGTACGGAGAGTCATATTGCACACAGAAACGTATGACTAGTTTATGCAATGCTCTTTCACAGGCCCGGTGACGATCATCATCTGGCATCTCTGGAGCATAAAACGGCATAGAAGATTCTTTCTTTAGACCAATGTCTGTATTAATAAGTATGCCAGCACGAGCAAGTACAGGTATAATTTCAGTAGTACTTTGCCAGTACTCTTTGATAAAGATGTGTTTCTTTGCCAGTTCTTTCTGCATTAGCATTCTCATCCATGATGTTGATTCATGATTAGACAATGATCTGAATACTTTGACATGCGGTACCTCCATACAAACAGGTTCTAGCTCCTCTGAGTCACATATATACATTTTATAATCAGGGACGGTCACATCAGACACGGTGCTGTAACCAACTCGTGAATTGTCCACATTAACTCTAAGAATCCCTTCTAGAAGTACACTGTCAGGAATCATGTCCAGAAGCTTGCAGACTCCTCCGACATCACTATGAGCAACACAATATTCAAACTGAGATTCCCATGGGAGATCGGATTGAGCGGACATATGGCAAGGCTGGTCCAGTATTATCTAGAGAACATAAATAAAAATCTTAAGTCTGCAGTAAAGAAAATAAGTAATGCATGCCCTAATTTAGAGTTTGGTGTGCTGAATTCTATTCAACTTGCCAAAAAAAATTGCCACAACAAATTAAATGTACACCATACATTTCCAAAAAGGAAAAAAGAAAGAAAAAATGGTGAAGGAACAAGAAAACCCCCACACTTCTATAGATGAGCTACAGCACATGGTACTATCAGAAATAAGGTGCAATCCCCCAGCCAACAAGTGAAAGGAGAAGTCACGACTTACACGGTCCACAGTTCTTTGATCCCAAGCATCAGACCACACAGCAGCACAGGCCCAATAGCCATCGGAAAGGTTGCTTTGAGAGAACTCCTTTAAATCAGTGTAATCGTCAACATTCACCCAAGAACCAAGCACAACTCCATCAACATCACCACATTCAATAGCAGGGTGGTTACAGATTTGGAGAGTTAACACTGGTTTATCGTCCCCTGGAAGTGTAACAATATTTGCAGCATCCTGAATGATATTCTCCCTGCCAAGATAAGTGTCCCAGAAGCTGCTGCTTGGGTAAAACCGCTTTTCCACAGAGGAAAAAATGTCGATCAGCACGAAAACAAACAGCATGCAAGCATTTATTTTTTTCTATATGTGTTGAAAACGTATAACAGAAACAAAATACACTGTAAGAACATAATTTTGTCATTTAGCTAGAGCAGGGTGCAGAAGCAAACCTCAATCAGTGCTAAGGTCTCCAAAATTGTCCACTCATTTGACCTCATGTACCCACGCTGCTTCATCTCCTCGGAAACTTGTAGCCTAAGTGACCTTCTGACAGTACCTTGCATAAGCTGTCTAAGGTCCGACTCTATATCATCTCCTAGTCTTTCTAGCGTTGCCACAGCCAGTCCACTCTCACCCTGTAAATTATGTGTTAGATAACAGGAAATGACGGGGAGATACATTTCCAAGCTAAGGGTAATAAATTACCTTCATTAACAAATCATAAACAATGGATCTTCCGATCTCACGAACTTCGGAAAAAGCGTCTTCAGAATCATCACTGGAACATGATTCCCTCTGGCGCAATAGTTGCAGCTGAAGAACTGCCAAAGGTAGTCGGCCAGATTGTAGTGCTTCTCTGACTACTGTTTTCAAGTCAAGTTTATTCGTTTCCCAACGATTCATCATATCCTTGACATTTCCTTGAGTAACCAGTCTTCCAACTTGAGTTGTTCCTTGATCAGTGTTATTGTCGTGAAACTGAGAAGTAGTTAGAGAGGATTCCACTGGTGTTAATGCTAACCCATTGCTACCAGGAACAAACTCAAACACAGTAGATGCTGATCCTTGTCTGTCATGAGCATCTAAACCACCTGATAGTCCTGATGAAACACCATCCACTACAACAATTGGGAGAGAAGAATCATTTTGCAGCACTTCTTTGCCTATTTTCAGTGAGTTTTTATCATCTCCCTGCTATAAAGCATAACATGCCAATAAGAACAATCGTTCGATTGGTATATTTCAATACAGTGCGTAAGAAAACATTTGAAGGTAAATGGATTGTAAAAAAAGCAGCTATCGTTCTTACCATCCGCGTAGAATTCTGGCTCTTTGCAGTGATTCGGCCCTGGATACTTCGAATTACGCCCAAGAGGAAAGCCATTTCATGAAGCTTTACTAAATTGTCTGGCATGTCAGAGAAACAAAGAGAATAAACCTCACAAATTAAAAAGTGTGTGTGTGACAGGTAGAGAAGAGATGTTACCTTTCTTTTGCTTATTAAGTCCATAACCCTTGATTGTTCTCGTCGCAAAGCGGACAGCTAAAACCATTAACCTGTTTTCACACTGTAAGCTTACAAATTACATGAAGCTAAAAGCTACAAGCATATGCCATATTGAGAGCTTCGTCAACAAAAGAAGTCTAAACTGTTCTTCAGTGCGATTAATCTATTCATTTAGCAAAATGCTGAATATCTGAAAAGTTCCGCTATGTGATACTCTGCTCACAAATTTTAACTAGTATGCAGCTCATGCAATTTCCTTCCGTTGAGGAAGCAGATGAAGATAATGAAAATCTGAAATGACAAAATTATTTTCGTAGGATTTAAAATGAGCTCAATCAGTTAAAACTGATGCAGTGGAGCTTCAGGTTTCATGTTTATATCTAAATAAAACATCATATTTACATCATTACTAGGACGCTGCCAGGGCAATGAATCCTTAATTTATTGGATACTTACCCAGTACTCACTGAGGTAGCGAGTGAATTTTTTGTACTACAGCTTAAACAGACAATAGACAGAGAACAGCATATTTCCTAGAATGGATCGTTTTGACAGAAGAATCGAATCCTAATTTACGAATATGGCTAGTTATTCATTATAAATATGCCATCAGAGAAGAAATATACTTGGATGACACTGCAGCCTCATAATCACTTCCTCTTCTACATAATAGCCGATACACAGATGCCAATAGCAGTTGCAAAACACCTTCTTCTGCAAGATTGACCTCCGCGAGCATATTTAATGATCTAGCAATGATTCATGTTAGACATTCACGCATGCAGAATAATCATATAAACATCAAGTGGAACTTAGAAGAATTCTTCTACAGAACAAAAACATGCATACAGCGCAAAGCCAGAACTATACACATATAACTGTATTGGGACATCCGAGTTACTAAAGGAAGATCCAGGATAACATGCAACCATCTATTTCAACCTTGGAACTTCAGAATAATTCTAAGAAAATCTTACGAAGTGAATTCTATCTAGAAATTCAGGTTCATTCTAAAAGTCCAAATATTTTATCGACCTCCAAATAAACCATAAAGGTAAGTAAATACAGATTAATCATTTTCACCATTCTAGTACAGATGCACTTAAATATGGAGCTAGTTTCATCCACTTGTATATTAAATGTTGCTTTGAATACAATATTTGGACTCCAAGGATCTTACTGCTCCAGATCACTGATATTTGTGTAATGCAATGACAATTGCACCCAACGCAGCCTAGAGAGTTTCAGATCCCATCCTGCCAATAAAATAAATAACATTAGAGTGTATGATGCATTTTCTGAAGGATATAACTGTTGCACAGAGTATCCAAGTCATCAGCATCAGGAGGTCATAAGCCCACTAAACAGAATATATGAGTTCTTGGGGGGCAAAACACACAAAACCTTCAATAAAACATCTGATTTAAAGATTAAAAGCAGAAGCAAATTTGAGCTATTCTTTCAATACTCAATAAAAAGATTACGTCATTCCCATAAAATAAATCAATGAAGGTACTAAATAAATAAAGAAAGACAGGACACAGCATAGGACTGGCAACTCCGCAACTGAAATACTGAAAATAGGCTGGGCTGTTAGAGCTAAATGTAGCAAGAATAGCAGGATGACAGACAAGATGAAAATAGAAAGACAAAACCAACTGAATGGCAACATACCATTCTCCCAGCAGAGCCTATCTGCTAATGAAGGCCCTTCATACAACAATGCTCTATCCAGAACCTCTATTTGCCACGTCTTCCACCTTGTTTCAGGTCTATTTACTGATGTCAGATTCAGAGCATTGTACGCACTAAGACCAGAAAAACCTGGTTGCCAAAATTGGATGTCATCAATGCAAGATGAAAAAGACGAAATAGACACTGATGGAAGGACCACAGAAATGCTATCTTGCGAAATCAAATATAAATATCCTTGAAACAAGCAAACAGCAGATTCTCCGGCAATCGAAAAATCCTTCTGAAATGAGAGCCTTTTGTCCAGAAAACCATCATTAATATCTCTCTCATCAAGTAGACATGAATCCATAAGCAACTTCGTGTGAACAATTGATACATGTTTGTTTCCATCTGCACTGCAACCTTTAAAGATCCTTGTTAGTCCAAATGGAGAGAGGCTTATTATATCTTCCTGCAATCTGTATGGAGGAAGAACTACTCTTCGCATGACACTAGAAGCTGCCATTGTGTAAGGATAAGTTACCACATCTTTCATCTGTGATGTAGTACTGAAACCACTTGGCCAGCTATCCTCTTGATTTTCATAACATTTATAGTACTTTCTTCTTTTCCTAGCTCGGACAACACCAACATTGTCTCTTTCTGAAAAATCATAATCCAATTTGTCGGGATTAAGTGTCTCTCTTTGACTGGACTGGTGACTGCAAAATGTTAGACTCCCGATCCCACGGCCAGCAGTTTCCCAGGCAGCACAACTGTCACCATAATGATTCATAGAAGGCTGGCCAAAGTTTTCATGTGCATTGCCTTTGATTAATATATCATCAGCATAGAACACATAGGCTACCCCGATCTCATCTACGGCAGCAACAAGTAGAGAATATGGTGCCAAAACTAACCTCCTAAAGATTCTGCCCACGACATTCCCACCACAGGTGCTTTCTCCATCTAAATTTGTTACAAGGGGTATGGTGCTCCCCAAAGGAATCTCCAGATCTATTCTGCACCGCTGAAGAACACTAAAGGAGGTGACAGGGTGACCAGTTTTAACATTCCAAATGGCAACAAGACCCACTGCGTTAAGGGAGGCAAGAAACATATCTGACAGTTGGAAATCGACCCACTGTGGATTGGACCCTACATCATTATATACATTCTGAAGGTCCAACACAAAGTTCCACTGTATACCCCAAGGGTTTAGCTCAAGTATAGCCACCAAAATATCCTTGGCGTTGCGTTCATGGACCTTGCAACTTACTGATTCATTAGGAGTTAAGACTAAACCAATCAAATAACCAGAAGAACTTGCCAAAACTTTTAAACATTCCCACTGACAGCTGCATGATGCTTCAGCTACAGGTAAGTGATTAACAAGATCTTCTGGAGATCCACTGCCGGTTTCCATCCTAGCCTTCATGGTACAATTGCTAGACCAGAACTTCAAAAAGGACATGGTAATGTCATATATGCTAAATGATACCACCTCTGCTGAATGAGGTAATGAAGATTTCAGAGGAAATTTGGCTTGGTATTTTCCATTACAAACAGATCCACTGATCGTAGTCAGAAAAGAACGAAAGCAGTTTGTTTGACCTGACTCACCATCCTCTGACAATGAGCACCCAGTAGGAAACCATTCTTTCCAGTCCCCATGCAAATCTTCAGTATCACAATTAACTGTTACTGTGCTTTTGTACGGATGACAAAATGCATGAACTGTGATGGAATCATCACTAGATAAAACAAGAAACTCGCTGAAAGCCGTAACCTCAAGTTCACTAGAAGCATCACAGCAGTGTCCCCATGCTAAAGACTTCACTCTGGGAATAGAAGAATAACACTTAAAGACTGGCATGCTATTATCTGAGAGAGCCACGGGTGATTCAGCTTGTGATGGTTCGACATTGACTGTTGACAAGACAAGATCGCCTGGGTTGCAAAGTAAAATTGTAATCAGTAGAAAAATAAGGCGAGGATGATTATGAACCCAAGAATAATAGAGCATAAAGGAAAGCAAGAAAGCTTCACCATGATCCGAGAGCAGTCCAAACAGGCGCCTTGTAGGAGATATGGAAGCTTCCCGAAATTTTGATAGTTCAAGATCGGGCTGGGACTTTTTCCATTTATATAACTGCAGTACAGTAGGCCCATCATCCATCTCGCCAGATATGGACATTGCTATTCTGCTCCGGTTCACCTGCTAAGGGTAGCAGCAAGCAACATTGCTTGCACAAACAAAAAGGGACTTAGCCAGCGTAATTACAGGAAGGAAAGCTGCAAGGAAAACACTATAGCTCACAGTTGCATATACCCAGGGGCGGAGCTACATGCATCTAAGGGGGTGCACAAGACACCGGGTAGATGACAAATTCTTAGTAAAATAGTATTTTTCCACCATGTATGCACCCCCAAAAAGATGTTTTTTTTCACTTGGTGCCCCGGTAGGCACCCTGGAGCTGTAAGCTCTAGCTCCGCCACTGCATATACCAACACTACTCCACACAGATAATGAACCACTCTGAAACCGGTTCCTCCTTCAAAAACAAAAGCTCTGAAAATTTAACAAGACAGACTTGTCTGAGCTTTTTATTTTCATTCTCTGTTTTCAAAAGCCAAAATATTCCCTCTGCGGCCTGAATTAATTGACGCAGCCCATTCGGTATGCCAGTAGTATTTATCGGGCTAGAGGGAGTATCATAAATGCAACAGAGAATTGCAATACAAGAGTAGACATGAATGGGACTAAAAAATGCCTGTAGAGTGTGCTAGAATAAAATAGGGAACAATCATATGTAGCATCCAAAATGACAATTCGGATGATCAGGCAAGGGCAGAGTGCACTGGAAGTCAGACAGAAAACGGAGAGGGTTATCAAGTCCCTCGACTTGATTAGTTGATTGATTAATGAGGTGTCAGCAGAGGCAACATGCTCAACGCAGCAGTATACCCAACCAATGCCCAATTCAACTGAAATTCGCTACTGTTATAATTCAGGGGCGAATCTAACTAATTCAGTATGCCCAGAAACTGCGAAAGTTCAGTGGGGTTTATTCAACTAATCACTGGATGGAAACAGGCTCATGCGTACCTCAAAGCCATTGACTGGGACGGGGTGGGGACTGGGGACAGCAGGAACACGACGTGACGGCGACGCGCGTGAGAGGTGAGAGGCGAGGGTGTTGGGGTGGGCGCGGGGGCGGGATGGAGGCGTCGCGGCGGCAGCCGTTAGGGCACGGCGGTGAGTCAGAACTCCAGAAGGGAGAGGCACGGGAGAGGGGAGTAGAGTCCGTGCGTGGAGTCGCCCCCGGGGCCGGGGGAGGGAGGCAGACGCGGCGGGGGGGCGGGAGCTCACCACGGAATCCGGCGAGCGCTCCCCGGCGGTGGTCGCCCGATCTCTCGCTGCGGTCAGTTCTCCTCCCCGTCGCTCAGCTCTGGGCTTCGTGCTCCTTCGTGCGGGTGCGACAGACACACACACATCGGATGCCACCGCGCGTCCGTCCGTCCGCACGTGCCGTCACGTGAGAGTGAGAGACGGAGTCGTGGGCCGTGGGCCTGGGTAACTCGACACGACGTCGGTTTCCAGTCCGTTGGAACGAATCGGTCCGAATTAAATTGGAGGCCCATCGCTCGTCCGTTTCGCCTTTATATAGGGCAAGACCACGCACGCACGCACGCAGCCGCCTCCACACCAGAGAGCCCCAATCCGACGATCCAGGAGGAGAGCGTGATGGGTGGAAAAAGGAAGGCGGAGGACGTCCTCTTCGACTGCCAGGAGCGTGACCTAGACGTAGATGATGACGACGAGATCAGCGAAGAAGAATTCGAGGAGATTAAGGCCGCGTGCGAACTGTTGGAGGATCACGAGAGAATGCGTAGTGAGGCGTTTGCTCGCCTGGGAATTGAGGAGGACGCCGGCATTGGCGAGGGGGAAGAGGAGGACGGGTGACTACGAAATCGATGAAGACGAGGACGGCGACAGCGACTCCGATGAAGACGACGACGACGATGGATGAGTCTGCACGGGGATCATCAACTGAGAAGATGGGGGTAACGATCGATGTGTGGTGATCTTGTACTACTACAGCATGTTGCTGCCTCTTTGTTCTGATAGATTGTTTCGACTTTCGAGGATGTAATCTTTCACTGAGTTCGTGTTTTCTTCTGGTGTTCTTTCTCGTATGTTGGGATCGTTGTATTCTAGTACAACCCAGGGACTCGTTAATTTCTAGCGAGTAGAAGCAAAAACAACCCGAGGCAACCTGCTACAAAGTACAAACAGCTCACCCTCGGCCACAAAACGATGAATCATCGTCAATATCAGTTGATGCTCTGTCTATCTCCCCACCCACATTGCATTTACAATGCTCTTTTCAGATTTCTTCAGAAAGATTCTGAGATGAAAACAAAAAAGTTTTTTCCCACCATGGCAACTAAGCAACTATTCCAAATTGGATTTCAAAGCATACAGAGGATGACTGCTTTTAAGATGCAGAGAAACTATTCCAAATTGCAACGACTTGTTCAGAAACTTCTTCTTTTTTTCGAAACGAGGCAAAGATTTGCCTTTTATATTGATATAAATTAGAAGCAAATATACAGGACAAGGCCTAAAAAGAAAAGAAAAAACAACTCGATCCACGCCAGGAGGCCGCGCCCCACACGAGCCGATGACCAAATTGCCCAAGCAACCATGGCCGACACCAAAACCCCTAAACAGAGGGGAGAAATCCGGAGCCGCCGCTCCGACATCCACGCCGGCCCCAAAGCCGCGCTCCACACAGGTCGACGACCAAGACGCCCTAGCGACACAAGCCGACAACAACGACCTCGACGCAACATGGCGGAGGTGACCTCGACGCAATAACAGCGGAGGTGAAGCATCCGGAGCCACCGCTCCGGCATCCACGCCAGCCCCAAGGCTGCGCTCCAAACGAGTCGACGACAAAGACGTCCAAACGACTAAAGTCGGCGCTCCACGGCCTCAACGCAGCACGGCGGAGGCGAAACCCGGAGCCGCCGCTCCGACATCCACGCCGGGCGCCCCAGCTCCGCGCACCCCCAAGCCGAAGACGAGAACTCGTCGTCGCCAACCACCAGCTCTCCACAGGTCCCACTGGCCAGTGGACATCCAAGGCGAGGCCCCAAGAGGCAAGCGACACAGGAGCGCCGCCCTCGCCCGATCCCGCGAAGGATCTAGGGTTTCCCCCGGAGAACCCGACATGGGGACGCGACCACCACAACCTCGACAACGCCTTCAAGAAGGGTGCGGCGTCCGAGGACGTCGCCGTCGTCGGCCCGGCCGACAACCAGGGCGGGACTTTCGTCCGGCGATGGGTCGCAGACCCGCAAGCCACCCGTCGAGGACCGGCCAGACCAACCACACGCGAGCCGCAGACCACCGCAGCACCTCACGCCACGGTCGGCGGCACGCCGACATCGACCCGTCGAGCCGCAGGAGTTACCACTATCAGAAACTTCTCCTATAAATACCACTATCAACAGGAGTTACGATCATTGCAAGCACCCTTCCCTGGGAACAATCTAGAGAATATATGATCTACTTCAAGCAGCGCACTGCACAAACCACGTTACGACACTCAGCTAGCACGAGGAACCCCTGCTACCCTGGGATCACCGGCTGGATATAAGTCTAGGAATTTGGATTTATTTTATCCATGGAAATGGACTTGGATAGAAGAGTACCACTAGTAGAAAAAGAGGCTTTGGGAAAGCCAGAAAAAGGCATTAGGCCCGGTTCCCATACAAACCGGGACCAATGCCTGGCATTGGTTCCCGGTTTGAGCTGCCAGGAGCCCATGGAGCATTGGTCCCAGTTCGTTTGGGGACATTCGTCCCGGTTCGTGCCACGAACCGGGACCAAAGCTGTCGCGGAGGCTTGGTCCCGGTTCGTGTCACGAACCGGGACTAATGCCCCCCCCTGCCTATATACGTAACCCCCCCCCCCCCTCCTTCTCTGCTCTGTTATTTTTTTTTGCTTGATTGGTGGGAAGTGTGTGCTAGTTTTTTTTCCTTTGCCATGCACAAGATGTGTTCGATGAAATGACCGAGCCACACTTAAGTTCACACAAAATGATATCCTCGACCAAGGTTAGCAACTTTATACTTTTGCATGTGTCGATATACAGTGGTCATTTCAGTATTTAATATGTTATTCTAATGTATTTGATAAACTTAATTATATGATATGCAGATGGATGAACGGCAAGCGATGGAAGACAATGAAGAAGAAGGAGGTGAAGAACAACGGGCGTCAGATGAGCCCGATGATGGTCTTGGTCGGGTCATTTCTGATGCAAAACGAGAATGCGATACAGAAAAGGAGAAGCTGAAGTTGGAGGTCATGCTAGAGGATCACAAAAGTTGTTGTACCCAAATTACGAAGATGGCAGCACAAAGCTCGGTACCACACTGGAATTGTTGAAATGGAAGGTAGAACTGGTTTATCTGACAAGGGATTTGAGAAGTTATTGAAAATAATGAAGCCGAATCTTCCAAAGTATAACGAATTGCCCGAGACTACGTACGAAGCAAAGAAGACTATCTGCCCTCTAGGATTAGATGTGCAGAAGATACATGCATGCATCAATGACTGCATCCTTTACCGCGGTGAGGAGTACGAGAATTTGGATGCATGTCCGGTATGCACTGCACTGCGGTACAAGATCAAACAATGACCCTGGTGATGTTGAGGGCGATGACGATCCCCCCAGGAAGAGGATTCCTGCTAAGGTTATGTGGTATGCTCCTATAATACCACGGTTGAAACGTCTGTTCAGAAACAAATAGCATGCCAGGTTGTTACGATGGCACAAAGAAGAGCGTAAGAAAGACGGGAAGTTGAGACAACCCGCCGATGGGTCGCAGTGGAGAAAAATCGAGAGAGAGTTCTCGGACTTTGCAGGTGACGCAAGAAACTTATGGTTTGGTCTAAGTACAGACGGTATGAATCCTTTTGGGGAGCAGAGCTGCAGTCACAGTACCTGGCCCGTGACTCTATGTATCTACAACCTTCCTCCTTGGTTGTGCATGAAGCGGAAGTTCATTATGCCCGTTCTCATCCAAGGCCCGAAGCAACCCGACAACGACATTGATGTGTACCTAAGGCCATTAGTTGATGAACTTTTGTAGTTGTGGGCCATACCAAGTGTACGTGTGTGGGATGAGCACAAACAGATAGAATTTGACCTACGAGCGTTGCTGTTCGTAACTATCAATGATTGGACTGCTTTTAGTAACATTTCAGTACAGTCAAACAAGGGATACAACGCATGCACGCACTGTTTAGATAAAACTAAAGGTACATATTTGGAAAATGTAATAAGGTCGTGTACCTGGGGTGTCGTCAATTTATTCCAGGCAGAGAAGGTCGTGTAAGAAAGAAAGGCAAGCATTTCAATGATGAGGCAGATCACCGGAAGAAGCCTAACCTCCCTGATGGTGATGCTATATTTGGTATGGTCAAGGACATAGAAGTAATCTTTGGAAAGGGTCCTGGCAGTCAATCTGTTCCGAAAGACGTCGCTACCGGACACGCGCCCATGTAGAAGAAGAAATCTATATTTTGGGAGCTACCCTATTGGAAAGTCCTAGACGTCCTGTCTTCAATCGACGTGATGTACGTGACAAAGAATATTTGCGTGAACCTGCTAGGCTTACTCGACGTGTATGGGAAGAAAAAATATACACCGGAAGCAAGTGAGGACCAGCAGCATATGAAAGACCCAAACAACGAGCATACGGATAAAGGACGTCATTACTTAAGCAGCTACGCTCTTACGAAAGTAGAGAAGGAATATTTTTTGAATGCCTAAGCAGTATCAAGGTCCCGGCTGGCTTCTCGTCAAATATAAAGGGAATAATAATATGGCCGATAAAAAATTCCAAAACCTGAAGTCTCATGATTGCCACGTGATTATGACGCAGTTGCTTCTGATTGCATTGAGGGGCTTCTATCGGAAAATGTTCGAGTACCCATTGTGAAGCTATGTGCATTTCTCAATGCAATATCTCAGAAGGTAATCGATCAAGAAAGTCTGACAAGGTTACAGAAGGATGTGGCCCAATGTCTTGTTAGTTTTGAGTTGGTGTTCCCCCCATCATTTTTTAATATTATGACGCATATCCTGGTTCACCTAGTCGACGAGATTGCAATTCTCGGTCCTGTATTTCTACACATATGTTCCTCTTCGAGAGGTTCATGGGAGTCTTGAAGAANAAATTTTTTTGAATGCCTGAGCAGTATCAAGGTCCCGGCTGCCTTCTCGTCAAATAT
This sequence comes from Puccinellia tenuiflora, assembly GCA_012064385.1. Taxonomy (NCBI): domain Eukaryota; kingdom Viridiplantae; phylum Streptophyta; class Magnoliopsida; order Poales; family Poaceae; genus Puccinellia; species Puccinellia tenuiflora. Next base: position 24,007 of record QRDG01001696.1, on the reverse strand, counting down.
AAAGGGAATAATAAATATGGCATATAAAAAATTCCAAAACCTGAAGTCTCATGATTGCCACGTGATTATGACGCAGTTGCTTCCGATTGCATTGAGGGGGCTACTATCGGAAAATGTTCGAGTACCCATTGTGAAGCTATGTGCATTTCTCAATGCAATATCTAGAAGGTAATCGATAAGAAAGTCTGACAAGGTTACAGAAGGATGTGGTCCAATGTCTTGTTAGTTTTGAGTTGGTGTTCCCCCCATCATTTTTCAATATTATGACGCATCTCCTGCTTCACCTAGTCAACGAGATTGCAATTCTCGGTCCTGTATTTCTACACAATATGTTCCCCTTCGAGAGGTTCATGGGAGTCTTGAAGAAATATGTTCATAACCGTGCTAGGCCAGAAGGAAGCATCTCCAAAGGCTATGGAACAGAGGAGGTCATTGAGTTTTGTGTTGACTTTATTCCCGACATTAAGTCGATTGGTCTTCCTGAATCGCGGCATGAGGGGAGACTTAGTGGAAAAGGCACGCTAGGAAAGAAAGCAATGATATGTAGGGACGGGCATTCTTTCACTCAAGCACACTACACAGTTCTACAAAGTTCCACCTTCGTGGCTCCGTATATCGAGGTACACAAGAATATTGTACGCTCCAAAAACCCAGGGAAGCCTGACTCTGGATTAAACAAAAACACATGGAGACTTTCGGCAGTTGGTTACGATTACATCTCATGATTGACACCGATGTTGGAGATCAACTCTACTTATTGGCCACGTCACCATCTTCGACTGTATTGACTTTCCAAGGGTACGAGATAAATGGGAATACATTTTACACGATCGCCCAAGATAAAAAGAGTACCAACCAAAACAGTGGTGTTCGCTTTGATGCAACAAACGAGAATGGACAAAAGGACACATACTATGGTTACATAGAGGAGATATGGGAACTTGACTATGGACCTACTTTTAAGGTCCCTTTGTTTCGGTGCAGTTGGGTCAACATGAATGGAGAAGGGGTAAAGGTAGACCAGCTGTACGGAATGACAACAGTGGATCTCAAGAATCTTGCGTACAGAGACGAACCATTCGTCCTAGCCAATGATGTGGCTTAGGTTTTCTATGTGAAGGACATGAGCTCCAGATCGAAAAAAAAGAAAAGATACGGAAACAAATACATCACACGATGAGCCAAAGCGTCACATAGTTTCTTTCAGGAAAAAGAAACATCATGGGAGTCGAGGACAAGACAGACATGTCAGCAGACTATAATAAGTTTGATGAAATTCCGCCCTTCACAGTGAAAACTGACCCAAGCATCCCGTTACATAATGAAGAAACTCCATGGTTACGGCCGAAGAAGCGATCATAGAGATCATGTCAAATGCATGAGTGTTCTCAAAAACTTTTTATGTATGAGTGTTTGTCAAATGCATTACACAATATATGTATGATCGAGTGTTCCCAAATGCATTAAACCTTTTATGTAATTTGTATTCGGTCGATTATCTGAAGGATTCTGTATAGAACAAAACACACAGTTTCACCCTGCATGTGGCTGATCCACACTGGTTTTGCCCATCCGGAAGCTTTGCGCATCCGTCTCGCAGCCGCAAGACTTCTCTGATGATCTAACGACCGTCGCAAAAAGTGTTGGGAATGTTGTAATCATCATAGAGCGCCTTGCAGCTTCTTGGATCCGACCGAGGGGCATATGGCTCCCACTTCCACCCACCCTCACCACTCCCACCTCCTCGGCAATTCATCATTGTGTCACCCTAATCCAGTGGTTGGATTCAAACCTACCTGAGGGCTTGTGTTTCCAACAGCGTCGTTGTGTTGTCCTTATTCACCGACCTACAGGAGGTGGCCCCAATGGCTGGCCCGAACGAACAAGGACAAACACAATAATGCCAGGGAACATGCCAGCAGGTAGGCTAAATCCAACCATTGGGTTCGGTGGAAAAGGTAGACGCTCGTTGTGTGCCGTTCCCTGCAGGGACGTCGCTATTTATAGGCGATTAGAAGGTGTAACCTGTGGATGAGGTGGGAGTGCAGATCCAACAGCTCACAAGCCCTCAAAAGAAACCCAACCCCTGATCCAACGGCTCACAGGCGCTTGAAAAGAAACACACGATCCGTGTACTTCTTTAGGTCCCGGTTGGTAACACGAACCGGTACTAAAGGCCCTGATCCAACAGCTCACAAGCGCTTGAAAGAAACACAACGATCCGTGTGCACACGATCCAACAACTCACAAGCACTCGAAAGAAACACAACTCTGATCCAACGGCTCACAAGCGCTTGAAAGAAACACACGATCCGTGTGCTTCTTTAGTCCCGGTTGGTAACACGAACCAGTACTAAAGGCCCTGATCCAACAACTCACAAGCGCTTGAAAGAAACACACGATCCGTGTCCACACGATCCAACAACTCACAAGCACTCGAAAGAAACATAACTCTGATCCAACGGCTCACAAGCGCTTGAAAGAAAACACACGATCCGTATGACTAAGATTGTTAGGACAACTAATCCACTGTTGTCATTCTGTACCGTATCAAATGCACCGTGTTGGAGCTCAAATTTAAACACTTTTCATGTTGAGATTCAATAATATGGAAAAAATAGATATGAATTAATTCAATAGATATAAATTAAATGAATATATATAAATTATATAAATAGATAGATTATATTTTTATCAACAATTTGATATTTTAATTGCATTTTTCTGATAAACAGATGAAAAAATATTGAATTTATAAGTTTAATTAATGACTTAATGGAGTTCAAATTCCAAAAAATTTAATTAATGAATTCCCCTATAATCTCAAAAAAAATGAATTTTTCATAAATAGATAGATTACATTTTTATCAACAATTTGATATTTTAATTGCATTTTTCTGATAAACAGATGAAAAGATATTGAATTTATAAATTTAATTAATGATTTAATTAATTTCAAAATTCCAAAATTTTAATTAAATGAATTCACCTCTAATCTCAAAAAATGAATTTGTCATAAATAGATAGATTACATTTTTTATCAACATTTGATATTTTAATTGCATTTTTTCTGATAAACATATGAAAAGATATTGAATTTATAAGTTTAATGACTTAATTAAGTTCAAATTCCAAATTTTTTAATTAAATGAATTCACCTCTAATCTCAAACGAAAATGACAAATGGTTAATAGTTTCTATAGTTAGAATAATTATTTTAGAAAACCGAAAATGGTTTGGATTATTTATTCAAATTTAAACACTTTTCATGTTGAAAGTCTTTTCAAATTCAAAACCATTTGAAATTCATATTCAAACACCTTAATAAGAAAAAAAGGCGGGAACAACATTCAGAACTGAAAATTTTCAGGGCATTGGTCCCGGTTCATGCCACGAACCGGGACTAAAAGGTATTTTGGCGCGCGCCTTTTTGGTGCCGCCGAAAATGACCTTAGGTCCGGTTGGTACCCCCAACCGGGACGAAAGGCTAGGCCTATAGTCCCGGTTGGTGCCTCCAACCGGGCCTAAAGACCCTTTGGTCCCGGTTGGGGGTACCAACCGGACCTAAAGGCCTCTAGTAGTCACGCCGGAGCCTCTCTTCTCCCCCAACTTCTCTCATTCTCGCTAAGGACCGGAGCGCGGAAAACCCAATCGAGCGCCGTCAGGCTGCCGAAATTTCCCGCGCCGCCGTCCGCCGTACGCGCCGCCCTCCGCCGCCCGCTCCTCCGGCCGCGCCTCCTCTGCCACGCGCGAGCCTCCTCCGCCGGCCGCTCTGCTCCTCGGCCGGCCTCCTCCCCCAGCCGCTCCTCCGGCCTCGCCTCCTCCGTCGGCCTCCACGCGCCTCCTGCCTCTCCCATCGCCGGTCAACGCCACACCGCCTGCCTCTCCCGTCGCAGGTCGCCGCCTCCTCCTCCCGTCGCCGGTCGCCGCCGCGCCGCCTGCCTCTTCCGTCGCCGGTCGCCGCCGCGGCCTCCCGTCGCCGTTCGCCGCTGCATCCTCCCGTTGCCAGGCACCGGCGCTAGTTCTCCGGCCACGTACAATACGTACGTCTCTCCTCCCCCTATTCAATTTAGCAATTTTAGTTTAATTATCTATTTTACTTTAGCAATTTTAGTTTAATTAGCAATTTTACTTTAGCAACTTTAGTTTAGCAATTTTAGTTTGCCATTTTCAATTTTAGTTTAGCAATTTTAGTTTAATTAGCAATTCTAGTTTAGCAATTTTAGTATAATTAGCAATTCTAGTTTAGCAATTTTACTTTAGCAATTTTAGTTTAATTAGCCAAGGTATAGTTTAGTTTTTTTTAAATTTAGTTAGTTAGTTTTTTTCGAATTTAGTTAGTTTTATTTAATTTAGTTAGTTAGTTTATTTTTAGTTAGTTAGTTAGTAATTTAAATTATTAGTTGGTAATTTTTGTTAGTTAGTGCATTAGTAATTTTAGTTAGTTAGTTTTAGTTTTAGTTAGTTAGTCTTAAAAATTTAAAAATTCAAATAATTGATGGTGGTGTAGTGTAGGTTTGTTAGTTAGTTTTAGAAAAATTCAAAAAATTGATAGTTAGTGTAGATTAGTTAGTTAGTTATAGAAATATTTAGTTAGTAATTTAAATTGTTGAATTTGCTGCTGCTTTTAGGGTTAGTAATTTAGTTAGTTAGTTTTAGTTAGTAATTTAGTTAGTTAGTTTTAGTTAGTAATTTAAATTAGTTAGTAATTTTAGTTAGTTAGTTAGTTTTAGTTTTAGTTAGTTAATTTTAGGCTTCATATTTATTTATGATTTTAGGCTTCATATTTGTATAAATAAATATTTATCCAAAATCCAATAATTTTGGGCTTCATATTTATATGTATGATAGAATTGGATTTGATACAGTTATTTATTTATTTATTTATTTACGATATAAGTGGATTTGATACAGTTTTGTATGAATTGATGGAATTGATAGAATTATTTGTATGAATTGATAGAATTGTATACTCTGATGTTTTTAATCGGTGCACCGTGTAATTGGAGCTGTGTACAATTTTGCTCAAGTGATGTTCATGTGAAGTACAATGATATCGAAATGTGTAGTTAGTTAATGATTCCTATTTCGTAGGTGTCATATTATTACTACAATTCAAAATTTGTTCCGTTTCAGACAAGATCAAATGCTGAATTATTTGTCATATATATCACCATGACGACGCTTAGAAACAACGGGCACAGCAACGCGCGCCTTTCCTTCTAGTACCATTCTATCCCTACAAGTTTTCTGAACGACACGGCAGAGACGGCTCCGAAAATAACTTTCGTATTTTGCAGAAACTATGGAACCACACGGCAGAGACGAAAATGAGGAAAATATCCTCGAGGATATGATCCGTGGCGAGAATGACGCAAGTCACTTTCTGAACGACTCCGGTGAGGGGGATGAGTCTCTCAACCGAGGAGACGGCGTCTCCAACGTCTGGGAAGAGGCCGAACTCGGCGTCTCCGATGAGGGAGAAGCCGACAAGGCAGAAGCCGGCGGCTCCGGTGCAACATTGATTATTACAAACTCCGACGAGGTGCATATATATTTATATTAATTAATTTAGCCTCCGTTGTCTATATACACATACTAATGGTCTTTCTTCTTTTAGCCATCCGGATCGAGCAAATCCTCTGTGAGGACGAAACGAGGCCCAACCAAAAAGTTGGAGGACCATCTCCGGTACAGGATCGAAGAAGTCGCTGCAGACGGCGAACCCATTGCTCCAATTGATGTTAGAAAAAAAATTGTGAAGCAATGCGGTGTTGTTGTTAGGGACTACGTCCCGATCACCATCCGAGAATGGAATAAGCCAAGGGATCCTAAAGTTAGCTGGCTCGGCCCCGAAGGCAAAAAACGCCTTTTTCAAAAGGTCATGGTTAATTTCACCTTGCCGTTGCCAGAGGTGGATCCAGAGGAGGGGGAGCCAGATGAGGAGGAGATGGATGCCCAAAAAAAGCTCTAGTAGATAAAGTCAAGGCGTGGGCTCTTAAGAAGATGGCCGAGCTATTCAACAAATTTAAGAAAAGATTATACACCGACTTCATCTTGAAAGATAAAACTCCGGATTTCGATCACGGGTATGAGAAGATAAGAGACTACTGGGAAGATTTTGTGGCGTACAAGAAATCGGAGGAAGCTTAGTTAAAGTCTGCAATAAATAAGGCAAATGCTGCTAAAAAGAAGTACCACCATACTATGAGGGCTGGTGGCTACGCCTGTTCCATGCCTAAGTGGGACAAACTTGAGGCCGACCTGCTGGCTAAAGGGATCGTTCCAGAGCCTATAAAAGAAGGATGGATCGAACGGTCAAGAAATTGGTTTTACGGGCATGGGGGCACATTGGACGCAGAAGGAAAGTGCATATATACCAGAAGACACAAGGATAATCCCCTACTACCCATCGAAGACATTAGGAAAGCACACAAGGATGTTGAAGAGGGACGGTTCCGTCCCGATAGAGAGAATGACGAGCTTGCACGTGCCCTTGGGAATCCCGAACACGAAGGACGAACACGAGGCACCTCAGGCTCCAAGCCGTGGGCACATGGGTTTTCCGCAGAAAGGAAAATATTTCCCGATAAAAGTCATATGAGGAGAAAGGAAAGGGAGGCAAGCGCTGCTGCAGACCAGCTGCGTCATATAGAAGAAACAACGAAGCGGCAGCAGGATCAAATTGACCGACTTAGAGGCACTGCCGGCCTATCTCAGCAGCACGTTGTAGAAGCTGCAGTCGATGCTACCGACCCATCATATTGGAAAAGCAACGTGGCTTCGAGCATGGTCCCGGCTGGTGATGATGATGCACTGACGACGGATCCTCTTCGTCGCTACCTAGTGGATGATATCACGGAGAGCACACCTTGTGAGCTACATGTGAAAGTGCTCAACTTAACCATGAAGGTGGCGGTCGGCTATGCCATACCAATTGGGCCTACACCAACTTTCCATTGCTCCCCGGTTCCTCATGGCTACGCTGTTGTCGGGGTGAATGAAATTAGTAAAGGATTTGAGGAGCTGAAGCTGGAACACCCTGCAGGTGAAGATGGGGAGGTGGTTGAACTTGGAGAAGCCAGGAAAGTGCTTGAGGCAGGGAAGTGGGAATCATTTATGTGGATACTACGGCTGCGAGTTCATTCGTCAGACGTGCTGTGAGAAGGGCAGAATCTTAAAACAACTTGAAGTGCGTATGCAATATTCATAATTTTAGTTTATTGCCATCAATTGTGTTTACTTTCATTCATATATATTGACCCTTTTTTAATTAGATCGAACGGTTGCGAGAAGGCCTTCTACCACAGGATCGCGTACGAGCAATTCAAGAGGAATTTGCCGGATTCTTATATGCAGAGGTCCTAGATCCGAAAGGAGAATACTACTATAAGCTAGGTTGAAATTAAATAGTGAGTGTAAAAGAGATGTATATATATAAGAATGAAACTCGTGTGTACTACATGTACCGTTTGTAATATGTTCGACCAAGCACAACGAATGAGATGTGTGTAATATATTCGTGACGATATGTGTAATAGTGGTTCACCATATTTCACTAGTAGTGGCATTTTTGTAGTTCTAAAAAATATTTAATTTAAGTTTTTTAAACATGCATGCATTTGACATAATCAAATAGGTCTTATTTTTCTGAACATTTTGGTATTTTATTCATATTTTTATGAATTACAGAATAAGCATTATTGATTTTACAAATTTAAACAATTTTCTGAAAAAAGTGAAAAAAATCTGACGGGACAATAGTCCCGGTTCGTAATACGAACCGGGACGAAAGACCCTCCCCATTAGTCCCGGTTCGTAATACAAACCGGGACGAAAGACCCTCCCCATTAGTCCCGGTTGGTGTCCCAACCGGGACTAGCATTCGTCCCGATTTGCTAGTCCCGGTTGGGGAACCGAGACGAATGGCCCAAACCAACCGGGACTATAGGGGGGTTTTCCACTAGTGCAAGCATGGCAGCCTAGGCAACAATTATACGCCACCTTCATGCCCTCCAGAGCTTGTGTGTTGTGCGGGATGCAAAGCGGCTGCCCCTAGGGCAATCAGGTTGTAGGGGTCTCATTTTTTGTTTAGCTTCTTGTAGACATGCTTATAAGCCATTTAGTATGATTTTATTCCTACTTTTCTTCCCAGATCTTTATTGACAATCTGAACCTATGTAGTTTATTGTTAGTATTTGATTGCCTTACAATATGATTTGACTTCAAAATATTTGTACACATTAACCACCTACGGACAAAGGGTTGCAAGGTCGTAGCAAGAATCACGGGGCACGAGTCCCATTTTTGCAGACGTTTAGTATGATGTTATTCCTACTTCTCTGTACAGTACTTCATTCATAATCTGAACCTATGTAGTTGATTGTTAGTATTTGATTGCCTTACAAGATTATTTGGTTTCAAAATATTTGTACACATTAAGGATAATGAAGACCAAGTTTTGGTTGATGGTGAGATCCACCTCTCTTTCCACAGATGTTTTGATAACGCTTTGATGCGTAGATGTCATGAGCTTTGCAACTTGCTTCAATCTATATCTCTATCCGAGGAAAAGGATACACCTGTGTGTGTGCTTGATTCCTCCAAAACTTTTCCAGTTCACTCATTTTACCATTTCATCAATGATGGTGGAGTGATAGTACCTTATTTGGAAGCTATTTGGAAGATACATATGCTGGACGGGTGTGAGTTTTCTTGTGGCTGCTTAGTCAGAACAAGCTTTTAACTAGAGACAATTTGGCTAAACGCCGGGTGGTGCGCGATGACACTTGCCTTTTTTTTGCGTTGCCGGAATCTATTTCACATTTTGTTCTTTAAATGTGTGGTGTCTAAACGAATCTGGGCTTTGATCAATGAGATTTTCCCATGTGTTTACTTATCTGACCTCAAGGCTTTACACCTTTTGTGGCTGTCAAATGAGTCTGCAGCTCAAATAACATCTGCTGCCTTTCTTTGGTCCTTATGGAAAACTCGGAATGACATGTGTTTTCAGAAAAATCAATGGATCAGCTTGGTGGTGGTCTGGGACCGTGCACTGGCGTTGCTGAGAAATAGGGCTCCGCTCTACAGCGAGTCCCATTCTCGGTTAATGGACAGAAACATGCTGCTACTCAACTACAAGCGGGGCGACTTGCTGCGAATTGCATGGCTGGTGTGAAGGGGAATGCATTACGCTGGCAGATCTTGACCAGCAACATCAAGATGAATGGACTAGGAATAGCTCACCTAATGTAATAGCCGTGCGTGCTGCTGTGCATCAGAAAAACCTGTAATAAAAAGATGAACTATCAGGTGAAAGGACAAATGATGTTGCCTAGAAGGGGGTGAATATGCGATTTAAACTTTTTACGATTTATGGCTTGATAATTGCGGAATAAAACTAGGTGTTTAAATTAACAAGCCAACAAAATCTAATATACTAGGTTCACCTATGTGCACCAACAACTTATGCTAAGCAAGATAATAACAAGATGATAGCAAGATATAATTTCAAGCACGAAGGCTATCACAATGTGAAGTGCATAAGTAAAGAGTTCGAGTATAGAAGTAACCGAGGCACGCGGAGACGAGGATGTATTCCCGAGTTCCTCCTTGTTAAGGGAGTACGTCTCGTTCAAGGGGTGTGAGCTCGCTACCACAGGCCTACTCAACGCCACAAAAGGCCTCACCCTATTCTCCGATGAACCGCACCACAAAGGTGAGATTCACCTTCCACTATCGGAGTCCTTCTAGGCGGAATCCGGAGCCTTTACACCACTAAGCTTGGGGCACGCATCCACAACCGAATTGGAGGCTCCCAAGAATCACCACAACACCGTCTAGGGTCCAATGACCCAAGAGTAACAAGTTCCCAACTTTCACTTCCACGAATCTTCGTGGAGAGAGCAAACCGATGCAACTAATGCAATGGCAAGAGCACAAGTGCTCAAATCCTTCACTCTCAAATTCCAACAAAGCAACAAATGCTTATGGGGGAATAAGAGAGGAAGAACAAGGAAGAACTCAACAAATGAATCCCAAGATTTAGATCCAAATGGTCCCCCTCGCAAAAAGGAGAAAGTGATTGGTGGAGTTGTAGATCTAGATCTCCTCTCTCATTTCCCTAAATTTGGGGAAGAATCATTGGAGGGATTGAGAGGAATCAAAGCTTTGGAGGTCAACAATGGAGGAGTGAGAGAAGCTCCAAAACTTGGGAACCATTGGGGAAGAAGACCCCTTAAATAGGTCCCCACCAAATCCAACCGTTATGTGCAGTTTTTCCTCGTGGGCCGGAACTTCCGGGGTTAACCCCGGAATTTTTGGACCCCCTCCAGAGAGAATCACCAAAATGACTTAGCCAAAATCCTCGGAAGAAAAACATGGGCCGGAACTTCCGGTGCATGGGACGAAACTTCTGGAGGCCGGAATTTCCGGCCTCCGGGCCGGAACTTCCGCCTCACTGAAAAACTACAGAAAATGCAAAACGAAAACGGTCATATCTTTTGCATTCGGACTCCATTTTCGATGATCTTGGGCAAAACGACGAGCTCTACAAGAATATACAGATAAACATCATAGTCCAACAAGGGAGGATAAAACAAAATGGGGAAAGGTAAAACCTCTCTATAAAAGACGAACTGATAAACCTCCAAAACCAAAAACGTAATAGGATATCCATACGAAAACCGTTTTTGGTGAACTTCGACTTGTCATGACAAGCACGACAAGCACCAAGACCTCACCACGATAAGATCCAAATAAGAACCAATAAAGATGATTGCAAAGATGCAAAGGTTTGAGCTCTCCACGAACGATACGATCAAGATACTCGGTCGAGAGCCCCTCTTGATAGTACGGCTATCTACCCTATAACCCGGTCTCTCCACTAACATCATGAGACCGGTAAAATAGAAACCCTATCAAGATCATACCTTTGCCTTGCGCATAATCCACTTGAGGTCGACGATGACGATCTTCATCTTCTCAAGATGGACCATCTTTCTTGATTGCGCTTCGCTTGGTGAAGACTCATATGTTGCTCCCCCATACACCAATATGGGAGAACTTCTTCTTCGGCATATCTTCACTTAGCCTTTATCTTCAAGTGGATGGCAAGCCCCAAGCAAATGATATCTACTTGTTGATCATCTTGTACTTGCACCACACCACTTGACACCGTCCTTCATGAGCTACATGGGATCTTCCTTTTGATGCAAGCTCGTGACAAGACACCTTGTGTGTTGATCAACTCGCACTTAGCCTTGATCAACATATAATCTTCTTCCCTTTGCCTTGACTCCAACAAATGGAGATCAAGCAACGCATATGGACACAACCTACAAGTAGCTCAATACAAACATTAGTCCATATAGATTGTCATTAATTACCAAAACCACACATGGGGGCAACCATGCTCTTTCACCAGGGGGATGACTCTCTTCCCTCTCGCGTGCCATGTGGACTGCCTGGCTTCATTCAAATATGATGGAGCTGGGGGTTTTCTGCCCCTGTTTTTCTAAAAAAAATGAAGACATTTATAATATGTATAATAAAATATTCGAGGCCGAGGAGGAGGACGTGGCCGCCGACCACAATAACGACAAGGAGCACTTTGCCCTAGAGCAGAAATTGAGTTGAGTAGAGTACTCAACTGTATCTTTTTATTTTGATTCTGTTCGTTTCACTGTATTTGTGTTACATTCTAATTTAAATGGTGGCTCATTCGAGAAGCAAATTTAATTGCCACATTTTTTTTATGAAGGTTGGAGGGCATACATTTTTTCTCTGACTGCTTAGCAGAACTGATTGGTCCATAAACAACAATTTAAAGGACGCAAATGCTTCGGGGCTAATTCTTTTTACTACCATGATATTTTTCACCAGTCTATATGGTTCGTATTAATGAAGAGACGTGCATGGCACGTGCACGCTAACTAGTATTAAAAAATAGAAAAGAAATAAACAGCAAGCAGAAATAAAGAAATAAAAACAAAAACAATAATGGGCCGGTCCTAGGTTGTTGGCTGCGCGTGGGGAGAAGTCTTGCGAAGAAAAAGAAAAAAATGAAAAAAACCCGTATATGGGCCGGCCGATGTGGAGGTCGGACGCGCAGGGTACGAGCGCGAATGCTATATGTCGCCCGTTAGCGACGTTGGACGCTTGCGTCGCCTGAAGGCGCAGCACTGATGGGCTGGCCCGTTTCGAAGATTTCCATTTAGACGTTTTTTCTTCCATTTTTCTTCTTTCTTTTTTCGTTTCCTTTTATGGTTTTCTCTTTTCTGTTATTTTATGTTTTCTTTTTTCCTTTTTCTTTTCTTTCAAAAATGTTCAGATTTCAAAAATGTTTAAATTCAAAAAATTCCGATTTTGAAAATTGTTCAGATTCAAAAAGAGTCCAGATTTTGAAAATTGTTCAAATTAAAAAAATAAATTTTATTTCGGATTTGGAAATTGTTCACATTTTTAAAAAATCTGATTTTCCAAAAATGTCCGAATTCAAATTTAATTTTTTTGTCTCTAACATTTTCCATTCACTACTGAAATCGTTCAAAAATTATTTTCGTTCACCGACATTTTCCGTTCACTTTTAAAATCGTTCAAAAATTGTTTTTGTTCAGCGATATTTTTCTGTTCACTTTCAAAATCATTAAAAAATATTTTATGTTCGCCGACATTTTCTGTTCACTTAAAAAGTCGTTCAAAAATAATTTATGTTCACCGACATTTTCTGTTCACTTTTAGAATCGTTCCAAAATAGTTTCCGTTCACGGATATTTTAAAAATGTCAAAATAGTTTCCGTTCACCGATATTTTCTGTTCATTGTTTAGTGCTGAAAAATGTTCAAAGTTAAAATTTGTTCAATTTTAAGAAATGTTCAAATTTGAAAATTGTTCACTTGAAAATTGTTTTTAGTTTTGTAAAATGTTCAAAATTTATTTTTTTCAAATTTTTAAAATGTTCAAATTTGGAAATTGTTCACATTTTAAAAATCGTTCATATTTAAAAAATATTTCCAATTTGAAAAATATTTAGATTTACATTTATCTTAAAACTAAAAATAGAAACAACAAACAGAAAACTAAAAAACAGGACTTTTTTTATTGGGCTGCTTAAAAGCGCCCATGAAGAAACTGCTTCAGGCGACGCGCGTCCCGGGTCGCCACGAAGCGCTACATAGAAGCTCCTGGTGATTCCTATATATCGTCCAAGGCACGCGTCGACGCGGATGGGTCGGCCCATCAGACGATTTTTTCTTTCCTTTTCTTCTCTGTTTTTTTGTTTGTTTTCGTTTTCTGTTTTCGTTTTTCTTTTTTTTTCTTTTTCTTTTATTTTTCCTTTTACGTTTTGTTTTATTTTCCTGTTTTTATTTTTTTGTTATTTTAATTTTCTTTTCCTATTTTTTTCCTTTTCTCGTTTTCACTTTTTGTTATCATTTTCGTTTTCTTTTCTTTTTCCTTTTTTCACCCCCATTTTCTGTTTTCAAAATTCGTGTAAAAATAGTTTCTGGTCACACCCCATTTTCTGTTCACTTTTAAAATCGTTCAAAAAAGTTTCTGTTTCACTGCTTTTTCTGTACACTTTTAAAATCCTTCAAAGATAGTTTCCGTTCACCCCCATTTCTGTTCATTTCTTAAAATCATTTAATTTTTTCCCTTTTACTGCCCTTTTCCGTTCACTTTTGAAATCGTTCAAAAATAAATTTCGTTCACCTTTAAAAATGTTCAAAAATAATTTTCGTTCACTATTAAAATCGGTCAAAGTTAGTTTCCGTTCATAAACTTTTTTCTGTTTATTTTTTAAAATCGTTCAATAATATTTTTTGTTCACCGACCTTTTTTTGTTCACTTTTTAAAATTGTTCATAAATCATTTTCGTCACTTCTAAAATTGTTCGAAAATAACATTTGTTCATAAAAATTTTCTGTTCACTTTTTAAATCTGTTCAAAAGTAGTTATTGTTCACCGACCTTTTCTTTTCACTTTTAAAAAACGTTCAAAAATAATTATCGTTCACTTTTAAAATCGTTTAATAATAACTTTCGTTCGTAAATCTTTTTTCTGTTCACTTTTTAAATCTTTTAAAAAATAATTTTTGTTCACTGACCTTTTTTGTTCACTTTTAAAATCGTTCAAAAATAGCTTTTGTTCATCGATATTTTATGTTCACTTTTAAAATTGTTTCAAAATAGTTTTTGTTCACCGACATTTTTCTGTTGATTTTTAAAAGGTCAAAATAGTTTTCGTTCACCTACGTTTTCTGTTTAAAGCTGAAAATTGTTTAAGCGATGAAAAATGTTCAAAATTAAAATTTGTTCAATTTTAAGAAATATTTAAATTTGAAAAAAGAATTATTTTGAACATTTTATACAAAACTGAACAATTTTTAAATTTGAACATATTTTAAATTTTTGCAAATTTTCAAAACTGAACATTTTTCAAAATCATAAATAAAGTGAAAATAAATTGAACAAACAAAAAACAGAAGAAAAAACAGAAAAGAAAGAAAGAAAAACCAGAAAAAAGGAGTATTCTACAAATGGGCCGGCCCATTAGCGGACGTCCTTCAGGCGACGCTCGCGTCTCGGGTCGCTCTGAAGCGATATATAGGAGGTCCCGGAGCTCCCGGGTACGAGCGAGTCGATACTTGATAGTACGACTCGCCACAAGCGAGATATAGGGGGTCCTTTGAATTTGGCTGAAACCTGACCAGTTTTGTTAGCACCCTTGCCCAGGATGGGCTGCAAGTTCACCAACAGCCCAACCCAGCTGAGGAGGTGGCCCGCAGAACAAGCCAACGTGTGCGCCGGCCAAATCCGAGAGTGACTGGCGACAACTGGACCAACTGACCATAAGTTGGCGTGCGAACCAAGAAGGTGGACATCGACGATCGATCACGGCAATAGGCACGGCGGCTCTCTTCTTCCTCCTGGCTCTCACCTCAACCCCCATTCCATTCCTGGCCATTGTCGTTGTAATTCTTCAGATCTAGCTACCTCTGTAAACCGAATACTTCCTGTGTTAATTAAGAGAGGCACTAGTAGAGAGTAGTTAACACTTGGTATCAGAGCCACCAAACAGAGCCAGAAATTTTTTCCCCCACGCTCCGATCTGGCGGCATCAATCATCGAGACCAGGAAGCAGAAAGCAATTCGAGTTGCAAGTGAATCGATGGAGTCGTTCACCAAGGCAGATCTGAAGGACATGTTCAAGGAATTGAAGGCCAAGATCAAGGACGAAATTAAGGAGGCTGTGGAATCCGAGTTCCACAACTGGGCGCCTACGGTCGATCGGCGGATTCATGGGCTTCAAGTTGCGGTAGACCTCCTCCAGCAACACGTCTACCGCGACCCGATCCACGACGCGGAGGAGACGTCGGCGCGGGATCTCCATGATTCCGCGGCGGGGAAGGCCGACACGCCGGCAGACGGCCTTCTGCCGCTCCCTACTCCTCGGGCCAATGGCCACGGCGTCACATCACCTTCACGGACGGCGATCGACGGGATCCCAGCGATCCCGGCGATCCCTCCGGCCAACGGTACGATCTTACCCCACAATTCTGCTGTGCAGTCTCAGTCAGTAGTAAGTGTTCCCATGGGCACGCCGCAGCCTCCCTCGATGCCGTTTCCGGTTTTCGATGGCGAGAATCCCTTACTCTGGAAGGATCTAGCGGAGCAGTATTTTGCTGTCTTTGGGATTCATGAGTCGTACTGGGTTCAGATGGCGACTCTAAATTTTTCCCCTAGTACTGCAGTTTGGTTGTAAGCAGTTCGTAAGAAATTACTGGGTTGCAATTGGGAATCCTTCTGCAGCACGCTTTGTCTTCGTTTTGGTAGAGATAGGCATCAGCAACTTATCCGTCAGTTTTATGCTATCCGTCAGACTGCCAGTGTCCAGGAATATATAGATGCTTTCGAACACTTAATGAACCATCTGTTATCCTATTCTGACGAAGTGCATCCTTATTACTTTCTGATGAGGTTCATTGGGGGTCTTCGGCCGGATCTACGAGCTGCGGTTATGGTGCAGCGACCACCTGACCTGGATTCTGTCTGTGCACTCGCTTTGGTCCAGGAAGAAGTGCATGAAGGTGCTTGTCAGGAGTACAACCGTTTCCTGGATGTGCCGCCACGGTCAGTATCAAGAGCTCCATCAACGGTAATTCCACAGCAGCAATCCCGTTCTGTTCCAGTGCAGACTAATGTTGATAGGCGTGGCATCGATGCTGCTCGAGCAGTCCGGATTGAACCAGTTAAACAGGCACCGCCTACGGACAATCCTTTGGCAACGCTGCGGGCTTACAGGCGTGCTCGTGGCCTCTGCTTCAAGTGTGGTGAGCGATGGGGACGAGACCATGTTTGTCCGGCAACAATTCAGATGCATGTTTTGGAGGAATTGATGGATTTTGTGGGGATTTCTGATATGGATGGCTCGGATTCTGTGGCTCAGTCTGACAATGAGGAAACAATCTTGGCTATTTCTTTACAGGCGTTCAACGGTAATGACGCCTCTGTCTTGCTTCAGATACCAGCTTCAGTGTATGGCAAGCCACTGTCTATTTTGGTTGATTCTGGCAGCTCCACCTCATTTATCAATGCCAAGATTGTTGCAGACTTCCCAGGTATTCACCAGTTATCCAAACCTGTGCGTGTCAAAATAGCCAATGGTACAGAACTGCTCTGTTCTGAAGAAGTAGCCCAGTGTCAGTGGCAGGCTCAGGCGCATCAGTTTCGCACCACCTTTAAGATCCTGCCACTAGGAGGCTTTGATATCATCCTGGGTATGGATTGGTTGGAGCACCACAACCCTGATATTGATTGGATTTCTAAGCAGCTCACTATCTCTGCTGATGGAGTTCCTGTGTGCTTACAAGGGCTGCAACTTTCAGATTCTTCGTGTGCAACCATTTCAGCCGTGCAGCTACAGCAAATGATGGTGGGAGGGGAAGTGGAACATGTGGTTTTTCTTTGTGAAGCCACTGCTCTGTCACTTGCCCAGGTGAGCAACAAGACATAACTGACACTGACATCCCGGCAGAGGTTCAAGCTATTGTTGAGGAATTTGCGGCTCTCTTCCAGGAACCAACAACGCTGCCACCTCGTCGATCATGTGACCATTCCATTCCTCTCATTCCTGGTGCACAGCCTGTTAGCATCAGACCATATAGGCACTCTCCTGATACCAAGGATGAAATTGAAAAACAAGTTGAGGAACTGTTGCAGAGTGGCATCATTCATCGCAGCACTAGCTCTTTTTCTTCTCCGGTCATTTTGGTGCGTAAGAAAGACGGACAATGGCGAATGTGTATTGACTATCGTCGACTGAACGCTCTGACAGTAGCTACAAAATTTCCAATTCCAGTAATTGATGAGTTGCTCGACGAGCTCACAGGGGCCAGTTGGTTCAGTAAACTTGATTTGCGAGCAGGTTATCTCCAGATACGCTTGGCTGCGGGTGAGGAACACAAAGCAGCCTTTCAAACTCACTCTGGTCATTACGAGTACACCGTCATGCCATTCGGTTTAGCAGGGGCACCGGCCACGTTTCAAGGGGCCATGAACACCACTCTGCAGCCTGTGCTTCGCAAATGCGCTCTGGTCTTCTTCGATGATATTCTGATATACTCCAAATCGGCAGAGGAACATGCATGACATCTCCGTGAAGTGTTGACTTTGCTCCAGCGTGATCATTGGAAGATCAAGAGATCTAAGTGCTCTTTCGCTCAGCGTAGCTTGTCCTATCTGGGGTTTATTATCAGTGGAGCTGGAGTATCTACTGAGCCTGAAAAGATTCAGAAAGTGCAGAATTGGCCAGTGCCGAGAAATGCTAAGGAACTGAGGCAAGTGCTGGGACTCACAGGGTTTTACCGCAAATTCATTTGCCACTATGGGATCATTGTGCGTCCACTAACACAGTTATTGAAAAAGAACACACCATTCTTATGGACCAGTACATGTGATGTTGCCTGACAAGTGCTCCGGTGCTAGCCCTACCTGATTTTTCACGGCAGTTTACCATCGAAACTGACGCAAGCGACTTAGGCATTGGTGCAGTTTTACAGCAAGACGGCCACCCCATTGCCTTTGAGCAAGTCGCTGGGCCCTCGAAATCAGGGTTTGTCTACTTACGAAAAGGAACTGATGGCTATCCTATTTGCTGTTGAGTATTGGCGTCAATATCTGCAGCACTCATAGTTTGTGATCAAAACAGACCAGCGCAGTTGGATTCACTTGGAGGATCAACGATTGCATACACTGTGGCAACAACGTGTTTTCACCAAGCTCTTGGGTCTCAGGTATCGGTTATGTTACCGTAAGGGCAAGGACAATGGGGTTGCCGATGCACTATCTCGTCGTCCCTACAGCGAGGAGGACACACTGAATGCCATTTCTTTTTGTCAACCGACATGGCTAGAGGAAGTGAAACTGGGTTACCTCAATGATGCTGCTACCAGCAAGATTATCAACGATATTCAAAATGATGCCTCCTCCCACAAGCACTTCACCCTGATAAACGGTGTGCTTCGTTTCAAGAACCGCATCTGGTTGGGCCACAACACACAGTTGCAAGAGAAAGTGATGCGCGCAGGGCATGATTCAGAAGTGGGTGGGCATTCAGGTGCTCCAGCAACGTATCAACGTTTGCATTCTGTTTTTGCTTGGCCACGGATGAGAGCTATGGTCACTGCATATGTTCAGGCCTGTCCCACCTGCCAACAGGCAAAACCTGACCGCAACAAATACCCTGGGTTATTGGAACCATTGCCAGTTCCTACACAGGCGTGGCAAATGGTGTCTTTGGATTTTGTGGAGGGACTTCCACAATCTGGTCGATTCAACTGCATTCTCGTGGTCGTCGACAAATTCTCCAAGTACAGTCACTTTATCCCTCTAGCACATCCCTTCTCAGCACAGCAAGTTGCTTCGGCTTACATCGATCAAGTGTACAAACTCCACGGTATGCCGGAGTCAATCATTTCAGACAGGGATCCCATCTTTACCAGTAGATTTTGGCGTGAGCTGTTCCGCCAGACGGGTACCCAGTTGCGCATGAGCACACCCTACCACCCAGAAACTGACGGGCAGACAGAACGGGTCAACCAGTGCATGGAGACGTTCTTGCGGTGTTTCGTGCACGCTTGCCCGCGCAAATGGAGTTCATGGTTGGCTTTGGCTGAATACTCGTACAATACAGCATGGCACAGCTCGTTGGGGAAGTCGCCATTTGTGGTTTTGTACGGCCATGAACCACGGCATTGGGGAATTGAAGCAGCATCTGCAACTCCAGTGACAGATCTCAACAACTGGCTATCTGAGCGTCAAGAGATGTCTGCACTCATTCGCCTCCATTTGCTTCGGGCGCGTGATCGCATGAAACACCAAGCTGACAAATCACGTTCAGAGCGCATCTTGGCAGTAGGAGATTCTGTTTACATCAAACTCCAGCCTTATGTGCAGAGTTCAGTGGCTCGACGGGCTTGTCATAAGCTCTCATTCAAGTACTTTGGACCGTTTCCAATTGTGGAATGCATTGGTCAAGTGGCCTACAAAGTGGCGCTTCCGGAGACTTCATCCATACACCCGGTGTTTCATGTTTCTCTCCTTCGGAAAGCGTTGAAGCCAACTGATCAGGTATCTTCCGTTTTACCTTCTGATACTAACCAATTTGTGGTGCCTGTGCAAGTCCTGGATCGGCGCACCAAACCCAAGGCCAACCGCGTGCTGGAACAGGGATTGATCCGTTGGTCAGGAGGTTCACTACCAGACTCATGGGAAGACATGGATGAACTTCGAGCTCGCTTTCCTTGTGCTCCGGCTTGGGGACAAGCCGAAACTGAAGAAGAAGGGGGTGTTAGCACCCTTGCCCTGGATGGGCCGCAAGTTCACCAACAGCCCAACCCAGCTGAGGAGGTGGCCCGCAGAACAAGCCAACGTGTGCGCCGGCCAAACCCGAGAGTGACTGGCGACAGCTGGACCAACTGACCATAAGTTGGCGTGCGAACCAAGAAGGTGGACATCGACGATCGATCACGGCAATAGGCACGGCGGCTCTCTTCTTCCTCCTGGCTCTCATCCCAACCCCCATTCCATTCCTGGCCATTGTTGTTGTAATCTTCAGATCTAGCTACCTATGTAAACCGAATCCTTCATGTGTTAATTAAGAGAGGAACTTCACGGTCAAAAAATACAGGTACAAGGTCACGAAAAGGCACCCGCATCTCGCGTCGCCCCCCGCGCGGGCGACGGAGACGCAGAACCCTAGCCGCTGCTCCAGTCCCCTCCTCCTCCCCTCCTCCCTGCCGCCGCCGGCGAGCGCCGCCGGGTAAAGCCCGCGCAGTGCCGGTGGCGGCAGGACCTCCTCTACCCGCGCGCAGGGGTGGCCTCGCGGGGGGCTGCGGCCGGCGGCGGTGCGGACTTTGGCGGCGAGTTCTTCGACCGGCGTCACTCTGGTGGCTCCTGGCGGCTGTGGCGGTTCTCCGGGCTGCGCTACGACAGGTACCGGCGGCGAGGGCGCCCTCGACGCGAGCTCCCCGGATGTGCGGCGCGCCGGGCCCGATCTGGGCCTGCTGCGGGCCAGGCGGGCTTGTGGCGGCTTGGAACGGGCAGTGAGGCGGCCGACCTTGGGGCGGCCGGCGTCGGTGCTGGCCGCAGTGACGCTCTCCTCCGAGCATCCGAGCGTGGCTGGGTCAGATCTGGGCCAGTGTGGGCCTGGGCCTGGCGGCATCCTCGCGGCTCGGTGAGACGTGGTAGTGCTCTGGTGGCCGTTGCGGCGCAGGGGATGGGATGCCGGGGCGGCGGCCCCGGATGCAGTGGATGTGCGGCTGGCTCGGCGGCGGGCAGCACCGCAGCGGTGGTGGCGCCTCCTCTTGGCTACTTGGGTAGCGAGGGGAGGGGCAGCAGGTGCTCTTGGTGCTGTCGTCCTCGTGATGGCAGTCCACTGGCCTGATCTGGAGACTCTGAGTTGAAGGCGGCATTCCTTCCATGGAGATGCTTCGGCAATCCTTGGGTGGCAGGGGTGTGGTTCCGAGCAAAAGCTCTGCGCCGGCGGCGGCGGCACCGACCGGTGTCGTTTTTCCTCCTTGGGGGCGCCGTTGTGGATCCCCTCCATGTGCAGAGTGTCGGGTGAAAACCCTAGTTCGTCTTCGGACTCGGCAGCGGCGGCGCGGTGCGTCGTTACCCTCTTGGGGGCGTTGTCGTTGCGCTCAGGTTTTTGTTCGTAGCAACTTGGAGTGGCTCTGCGCTTGGTCTGAAGCTTCTTCGGCTCCTTCGGTAGTCTAGGTTGCCTAGTGCTAAGTGTAGATTCTTCGGTTTTTCTTGCTCGACTTGGAGTTTGTGGCGCTGCTGCCCTCTCGCTTGTCGTTTCGTTTGGCTTGCTTTGTAAGAGAGTTACCTCTCCACCTTGTATCGATTCGCCGTGTGTGGCTTTATTTATAAAGCGGGGCGAATGCTTATTTCGAGAGAGATTAAGAGAGGAACTAGTAGAGAGTAGTTAACAAGTTTTGACCGAATAATTGTGGACCTAACACCTCCGCTCCCGTGCGGCCGCGCCGGGCCGCACCGGGGCTAGCGGTGTGAAGGCCCAACAAGATACTCCTTCAAGTCCGGGCCGCTCGTCGTCCTCCTCTTCGCGGCTTTGGGGAATTCGTCCCCTTCCCAAACCCTGCCCCGCCGCCGCCGTCCACCCCCCGCGCACCACGCTCCGCCTCCCATCCACCGGCTGCCGTGTTCCTCTCCTCCCTCTGCGCGGTCGGGTTACGCCGTCGACGCGGCATCAAGGATCTGTGCGCAGGTACCTCCGTCGCCCCGCCGCCTCTGCCCTACGTGCGCTGCCGCACCCCCCTAAAGCCATCGCAGTAAGCCGCCGCCCCATATTATGGCGCGGCTGCCACTGCCGCCAACTCCACCGGCTTTCACCCCCGTCAAGAAAGAGCCCGACGCCGACACGACAGTCGCCGCCACTGCCGCCCGCACGCCCCACCCCCTCACCCACAAGAAATCCCGCCGGCACCGCCTCCCCCTTCCTGTAACCCCAACCCAGCCGCTTCTCACGCCCCAGACTGTTCCGTCTGGCACTCCAAGAACCGATTCCTTCGCCATCAAGCGATGCGGGGAGCTGGACCTAACGCCAGAGTCGGTGCCCACCTCCGTAAAGCGCGAGCCTGATGCCGACGTCGGGGCGGGCAAGTATGCGGGAGGGAGAACCTCGGGCACACCGCCACGCAAGAAGCGCCGCGTTCACGGCCTGCCGGTGACCCCAGACCAGCCCCTCTTCACGCCCCAAGCTACCCTGCCGGGCATTTCAAGGGCGAGTTCCTCGGTGGACAAGTGGAACAAGCAGCCCGGCCCGACGCCGACGACCGCAAATGTCTCCTCCGTCAAGCGTGAGCCTGGCGCAGACACTGGCAAGCATGCGGGAGGGAAATCGGTGGAGAGAAGGCGGCGCCCCTACCCCCACGCGAGGCCCACGGCGGCGGAAACCCCCACTTCGTGGCTCAACCGCGGCCGCCTCGGCCGTCTTCTCCACAATCTAGCTCGCACACACCGATGGCGGGACGCTGCCGGGGTCTTCTCTGTGCTCCTACCTGGCATCCAGCACCCTGACTCCTTTGAGGAGGCCCGCAGCATTTTCATGGTAAGCAGAACATCTCAGGTCTAATTGTTTTACCAGCTCGTGGTTTGGGTAGAGTTACTGTTTTCTAATGAAGGCGAGTTGCTTGATTGAAGGCTGGGATGGATATCCATAGGCGGCTTGCTGAGAAAAGTGGTATACAGCTGCGTGGCAGTAAGACCTACTACAACAGGACAAAGAAGATTTTTGATGTCTGGATACAGCGGCTAATCTGGTTGCCTACTTGTGCAAAAGTAAGTTCCTAATTTGTTGTCAACTTAAGACTAATGCAACTTTAATTAGTTAGCTGGTTGAATCTAGTGCATACTATGACTGAAACTGGAGATGTGACAAGATCTGAACAAACACCTGAAACTAAAACCATGGTTTGGTAGAATCTGTATTACCATCAATATGTACCATTTAAAGCATATTTCGATCATAAATGTTTCCGGAAGGACATCGAAGTCCAATTCCGATAGGAATCAGTACGGTTTATTCATTTGGTTCCCCACTGTACGCTTTGTTGGGTTTCTAAGGAATTTTACAAGGGAAGGGCATTTTCTCTGAAGTCACTGATTGATCGGAAATCTTCTGCAAACAAGTGTGTGTAGTATAAGGCAGGAATCCCTGCTAAAGCAGGTATTATTGAAGCCCTTCTGGCATGTGTGCACTGCCCTGCAGTCCGGACAACTGTGAGCTCTGCCTTCTAGTGCACCTTTATTTTGCTGCTATCCAAACTGTTTGCAGTTTCCCAACACCCCGCAGTATTTCGTAAAACGATTGGTGGTCCTGTAGTAGAATAACATGAACTAGGGTGAGGTAAAGATCGAATCGGTAAATGAATCAAAGTGTATTGTAGTGTTCCTATTTAGGTTCTTCAAAAGTATGTTATGGTTTATATTTTCCTCTGCTTTTGCTATAAATTTATATGCATGTTAGTCTATTACCTATGTTTTTCTTATTGTTGTGTTTTTTTTATTATTCACACGGCCCTGTGTTTATGGATTTTGAATTCATATATGGAGTTTTGTGTGTGTGTGTTTTTTACTCCATTGTGGTTTGGTAGTATTTATGTATGGTAGGATGGCTGTAATTTAAACCTCAGCGTGTCATATCTAAAATTGGACACAGCGGATCAAAAACATTGAATCATAACTTCATATGGTTATTTGGTTCTTCTGAATACTAAGGTCATGGCATTAGCTGAATAATAAGATCATGCTGTATGTAATAATCTTTAGTTCTAATTGTGTGCTGATCTCTATGTTAGGTCTGATCTTGTCTTGTTTACATTTTGTTAATAGAACTAAACCATCGTGCTCCTTTGTTTCTACTTAACGTTGTTTATTTGTTGACAGAAACACTTGGTTAAACTCGAACTGGCACTATTTTATCTTTC
>QRDG01001695.1:48080-398221 GCA_012064385.1 Puccinellia tenuiflora | reverse complement strand
GTAGCAACACCGACTCTTCTTCTTCTTAATAGGCTCCTCAACTTGAGGAGCATTGACTTGAGTCTTCTTAGGAGGCGGCCTTTGTTCAACTCGTGGTTGAGCACGAGATTGAACAAGAGGCCGCTTCCCTAGTTGCTTCTCACTAAGAGGCTTCTTCTTCTTTATTGGGCAATCACGAACATGGTGCCCTTCTAGCTTGCACTTGAAGCAAATGATGTTGGCCGGATTCTTGATTTGAACTTGGCCCTTCTTCTTCTTCTCAACCTTGGACTTGTTCTTGTTGTTGGAGTTGAATCCAAGTCCACTCTTATCATTGGGGGATTGTTGCACACTCAACATGTTGTCAAGTGCACGCTTCCCTTCACGACGCTTTTCCAAGCCTTTCTTCATAGAAGTGGCTTGGGCCTTGAGCTCTCCTATTTTCTCTACATGGTTAGTGACAACAAAGGTACTAGAGGAGGTAGATGCATCATTGTTAGAGCAACAAGGCAAAGCAAGTAATTCATCACAAGATATGCCAATATTATGAGTGGATGAACTACTAGGACTAGCACATGGCAATATGGCATTTTTAGTTAAGGTTGTGCTATTATCCACATGAGGCTCAATAGATGTTACCTTTGTAGTGATGGCGTCATGAGCTAACTTTAGACTAGCATAGGATGCTAGAAGATCATCATTGGAGCTAGATAGATTTTTATGATTTTCTTCCAACTCCCTATACTTGCTAGTTAGCAACTCAAGTTGAGCCCTTAGCTCAACATTCTCCTTCAAAGTGGATGCTTCCCAAGAGATAGAGTTAGTAGCACAAACATCATTGACCTTAGGAATAGAAGAAGACAACATGGCAAGCTCATCATGTAATCTAGCATTTTATTTTTTCGTGACTTTATATTTAGCATGAGCATGGTCACGTTCTTTAATGATTTTAGCAATTATATCATTATGAGACTTCTCGATAGATTCTAGTTTCTCCTCTAGAGAAGCCCGAGTCTCTCGCTCTTCCTCAAGAGCATATTCTAACGATGCCTTCTCCATAGCATAATCTCTTTCGATCTTACCCTTTTTTTCAAGGCTTGCTTCCAAGGCCTCAATAGTCTCCCAGCGCTCAATTAGCGTTTCCATAATTTCAAAGAGGATAGCTTGAGCATTTTTATTTTTAGGGCGGGCTTTAAGAATCATGAGACCTTTATTTTGAAGAAGGGCATTAACTTTTTCCATATCATCTTCTTCATTATTATTATCATTATCATTATCATTATTATTATCATTGTCATTACTAGAAGAAGATTTAGCCATAAGACAATGAGAGGTGGATGAAAAAGAATAATTAATTTTTGAACTACTCAAGTTCAAATCTTGTTCCACAATTAATTGGGTTTCCTCTACATTAATATTCATGCAAGAGTTAGAGGGAACACAAGCATTTTATCATTGGAACAAGATAAAGCAAGCATATCATCATTAGATTTGTCTAAGCAATTTTTGGATGGTATGTGAGGACTATCAACACTAGCATGTATGACATTTATAGTGCTAGAAGAGTTTAAGTCCAAAGATGAGGCATTACAACAAGATTGCGATAAAAGATCATCATAAAAGAGCTCACTATCAATATTGCAAAGCCTATCACTACTCACCATTACATTGGTTTGTGGCTTACCACATTTTGGTGAAGTAGATGAAGACGAGAGCTCGTCACGGCCGGAGGTGGTGGGAGAGTAATCATTCTCAATAGAGTTGGACACTCCATATTTTTCTTGTAGCTTGGTCCAAAGCTCATGAACATCCCGGAGAGGCATGATTGACTCGAAAACTACAATACTCACAAATTTGCAAAACTCATTAGAAGCTAGAGCATCTAGATATAAGTTTTTCTCATCCTCTAAAGTCGTACTTTCGTAATCCTTTGGAGGAGAAAATACTATATCTAAGATACGCTCAATATCAGGGTCCAAGACCCGTAAGTGATTAAGAATATGAGTTTTCCAAACATTAAAATTTGTGCCATTAAATCTAAACAAGGAATTGTGCACTAAATCCCTAGACGACATCTTTACTCTCTAGGCGGTAAAGCCAAATAAGAGAGACGAGGCTCTGATACAATTGAAAGAACAAGCTATGCCCGAGATGTCGCCTAGAAGGGGGGGTGAATAGGCGATTAAAACTTTTCTATTTAATGGCTTGATAATTGCGGAATAAAACTATGTGTTTAAATTAACAAGCCACCAACCTAATTACTAGGCTCACCTATGTGCACCAACAAGTTATGCTAAGCAAAGCAAGCAACAAGGGATAGCAAGATATATAACTTCAAGCACGAAGGCTATCACAATGTAAATTGCATATGTAAAATCTCGGGTATAGAAATAACCGAGGCACGCGGAGACGAGGATGTATTCCCGAGTTCCTCCTTGTTAAGGGAGTACGTATCGTTGGAGGGGTGTGAGCTCGCCACAAGAGGCCTAATCAAGATGCCACAAAAAGCCTCACCCTATTCTCCAATGAACCTCACCCAATGGATTGGTTCACCTTCCACTATCGGAATCCTTCGAGGTGGATTCCGGAGCCCTTTACAACTTATCTTGGGGCACACACCCACAACTCAATTGGGGGCTCCCAAATTCGTGCTGAAGCTTCACAACTCGAAGACTTCGTGGCACCTCCAAACCGTCTAGGGTACACAATGCACCCAAGAGGCACAAAGCTCTTGGGAACACAATGCACCCAAGAGTAACAAGCTTCTCAATGTCGATCTTCACGTATCACCGTAGGGAGAGTAACCCGATGCAACAAATACAAGAGGCAAGAACACACAAAGTGGTCAAGTCCTTCACTCTCAAATTCCAACCAAGCAAAAAAAATGCTTTGGGGGGAATAAGAGAGGAAGAACAAAGGGGATGAACACAAAGCAACCCCAAATCTAGATCCACTAGGTTCCCCTCACTTAGAGGAGAATTTGATTGGTGGAATGGTAGATCTAGATCTCCTCTCTTGAATCCCTAAGTTTGGTCAAGAATCATTGGAGGGATTGAGAGGAATCAAGCTCACAAGGTTAGCAACAATGTAGGAGAGAGGAAAACAAGTGAGCAAGAATCTGCAACTAGGTTTTGGGGAGGGAGGAGGCTTTTTATAGCCTCCCCCAAAAACTAGCCGTTGGAACCTGTCCAGGCCGGAGACTCCGGTCTAAGTGGGCCGGAGACTCCGGCCTCGGCCGGACATTCCGGCCAGCCTCCGGTCTCCTTCCGGACTGGCGCCAGAGGCGCACCACACTTTGCGGAGAAGCAGGCACACCGGAGACTCCGGGGTTTCTCCGGGGTGTCTCCGGACACAGTCCAGGAGCGCACCACACAAAATTGAAACGGCTGAGAAAAACACGGGGCCGGAGATTCCGGGTCCCTTGGGCCGGAGACTCCGCCCCATCTCCGGGGTACCTCCGGACCGAGTCCAGAGACGCACCACACCAAAGACGTTCGGCAGCGAAAAACCAGGGGCCGGAGATTAATCTTGGAAAAACCACAGAAAAACCAAAGCCCCATAACTTTTGCAAATGAACTCCGTTTTCGATAATCTTGGACTTGTTGGAATCGTCATAATGAGCACAACAAGATTATGCAGAGAAACATCATAGTCCAACAAGATATTAGAAAACCAAATGGGGAGAGTTTAAGAGCTCTTTTTCGCAAAGGGTTGGAAAGGTGAAACCTTCCAAAAGGATGAACCGGCAAAATCTCTAATACCGAAGATGCAAAAATGAGGACGCATATGCAAACCGTTTTTGGTGATCTTAGCCTTGTCATAACACGCACGACAAGCACCAAGACCACACCACGATAAGAGTCAAATAAGAACCAACAAAGATGATTTCAAAGATGCAAGGATGCAAAGGGTTGAGCTCTCCACGAACGATACGATCTAGTTACTCGGTCGAGAGCCCCTCTTGATAGTACGGTTAACTATCCTATAACCCGGTCTCTCACAAAACATCATGAGACCGGTAAAAAAGAAACCCTATCAAGATCATACCTTTGCCTTGCGCATTAATCCACTTGAGGTCGATGGAGACGATCTTCATCTCCTCAAGACGAACCATCTTCTTGATTGCGCTTCACTTGGTGAAGATTCACATGTGGCTCCCCCATACACCAAGATGGGAGAAGCACCACTTCGGCATATCTTCACTTGGCCTTTGATTAACAAATAATCTTCTTCCCATAACCTCGACTCCAACACATGGAGAACAAGCAAGACCTTCACTCCAACAAATGGAGACAAGCAAGCTAATGGACACCACAAATATAGCTCAATGCAAATATTAGTCCATAGCGATTGTCATTAATTACCAAAACCATGCATGGGGGCAACCATGCACTTTCAGAGGCATCCACGCGATCCCGTTCCACCATTCCATTGACTGCGGCGGTTCCCCCAGTCCATCATCGCCGGAATGGGGAGTGGTGCGTGGTACCATCCAACGCAACGCCACCACTCTACAGAAAAGTGGCCGCTTCAATCCACTTGGGCAGGACCCAACGTGTATTTAGACGCGGTACCGAAACTCAACTCACGGAACATGAGTTTATCGTATTACAGGAAATAAAGGTGGCAATAATAAATTTGCATGAAATCATAAGCATGAAATAATAGGCATGTGATGTGGTATATGATATGCAACTACAGTTCAAACAATTGACAAATAAGGCATCAACAAGTTGGAACAGATGGTTGGGGGCTGATGGCTTGCCTTCAAAGGTAGGGTTTGGATCTATTAAATAAATTGAAAATCATGGTTAAAACCCTCCACAAAGCATTCCAAGGTTCAGTGGGCAAATGAACTTCAAATCCATTGAAACCAGTGGATTAGATAGATCTTTTCAAAACCAGGCCATCACAAAAAGATTCGTATTTTTCTGATTAGTTTTGGGAGAGTTATCCCCTTTCAATGTTAACCCTAAAAATCTGTTTTTCCAAAACGGGTGGGACCCGTCCTTTAAGAACCGAAATGATACGCGCCCGGGAAAAAGAAACGGGGAGGGGAGGGAGTCGCCGTCGCCGACGTGCTCACCGTCGAGGACAGGGCGGCGATTAGGACATCCCGGGCTACGGTGAGGGCGTCTATGGCTTCCTGGTGGTCTGGATTGGAGGGGGAGGCGAGGAGATGATGCTGGGGAGGGATGTGGAGAGGAAATCGGTCGGAGACCGAGCGGCGGAGGCGTGGTTGCTGCTGGCAATTGGTGGCTCCCCGGTTGCCAATCCGGGAGGGGAAGGGGTGGATAGGGAATTTGAGCTGGTGTGCTCCTTTGGGGTGGCCGAAGGGCTTCTTTTATAGCTCTACGCGGTGGGGGTCCGGAGAGAGCTCGCGGAGAGGTGTCGTGATGAGATTGCCGGGCAGGGGGCTAATGATGAGCGGCGCGTCGATGGTGTAGCGGCAGGGCGTCGTGGATGACGGATTTTTGCGCCCGTGGATAAGCTCGGGGTGGCGTGGCGCTTGCGGGCGGTGAGGGGTCGGGGCGGCCGTGGCGTGGCGGTCACACGTGGAGGCCGGGGCAGAGGCAGTCGACGGGCGGTGCACTGATGGTGAAGCAGCAGTGCGGGGCTGGACGACGGGATTCATGGGGAGTGGATAGGCACGGCGGGCACGGGCGCGCAGTGCTGGCTACAGGCAAGGGGGGTCCCATGGCGGGTCCCGTTCCAGCGGCGTGTCGGCTTGCGGGCGGCGGAGTGCTGGTGAGGGTGAGCTGGCGATGCGCCGCTGCTGGAGGGTTGAGGGAGAGGTGGGGAGGCAGGGGGCACGAGGGGAAGTGGCGGGAGGGCTGCCGGCGGTGCCATCGGGCACGGCCATGCCGAAATCGGCATCAGGACGATTTCCTCAACCTGGGGCTCTAACCGAAATAATGATCGTGTCACATGGTCCCAAATTGAGTTTCCAACAAGTTTGCAGAAGAATTTTTTTCCAAATTTGAAACTTTGGTTAAGCAAAAATTTCAACAAACACTTCTGGTCCGAAAGGGAAAAGGGGTGTTGGGCATTTAAAATAAAAGCTATTTGGCCAGGAAAATTCACAGAGGTAGATATATGTCCAGAGCATCTACCTTGTGGTTTTTGTAATTTTTGGAAAAGGTTTATTAGGGTTTCCAAAAATAACAAGGTTTAGGGCAGAAGGTAAAGTAGAAAAAATCTCCAAAAATTCTTTAGCAAAGTATGGAATATTTTTGCATAGTTGGGTTACATATTGGGCAGGGGTCCTCCATGAATTTTTGGGGAATTTTTGAAGATGGTCTTGACATACTTCCTTGGGAAGCTAGGGTTTTGGGGGTTTTTGGCAGAAAACAAATTAGGAAAAATCTCAAATCTTTTCTTAACAAGTCACCCAATATTTTTGCATAAATGGGTTCTAACCTAGCTGGGGATCACTCTGGAATTTTTTGGGTAATTTTTGAAGTCACCCTTGGCACACTTCCTTTGGAAGGCTAGGGTTTGGGCCTTTTTGCATTTCAAGAAAAGATGAAGGTTTTGAGAATCTTGGGGTTTTAGGAATGTAGGAGAAAATAGAGGTGCCAAGATCAGAAGATCAAAATCCAAATCCAAATTTTTGGCTTGGACAAAGAAAATTTTATAGGGCCAAAATTCGGGATGTTATAGAGAGCCGAAAGAGGAAAAGCCAGTCTACTACGATTGGCGTTAAGTCATCCGAGGATGACGATGCTCTTGCTGGGCTCAACATCCCCAGCAAGAAGTAAGTCGGCTTAACACACCTCTTCTTTGCTCTTGCAATTTTGCCGGATCTTTGTATTCTTACTCCTTCGGCATTTCAGGATATAGAAAGGCACAACCTTAAAGCAAAAGGTATGCGCCACACGGAAGAAGGCCTCTCCAGCCGTTCCTCCCCCAACTCCTTCGGCTTCGAAGCCAACTCCGGTGGAGGAGAGATCCACCCGAACCATGGCGGCAGATCCAATTCTTGGGAGAGCCGGGATTATACCTCCCACCCAATGGACGGAGATGATGGGGAAGACGGCAGAAACTTCCTCTCCACCAAGGGCTGAAGCTCCGGCTAATGATGCCCCAACCTTTCCTCCGATTAAGACGGAGGCCTTTGATGACGAGGGGTGCATCAAGCCGGAGTTCATGAGCCGGTTCATGCGTGCACCTCAGCTTCCCCGGAAGAAAGGAACAACTGTCCGGGATGATGAGCCGGACCAGACCAAGGCCTATGACACCTTTCATGTCATAGAGATTCTTGAAGATCAGCAGAATTAATTTGCTGAAAGCTTTGAAGCCGGCATGGCGCTTCTCCGCGAACACTACCAGGTAAATGACTTCCCCAGTAGCCCCTGAGCACTATGCCGGGTTAAGTTTTACAAACTAGCCGACATAGTGGTCCAAGATAATGCGTATGCGTATGTTTAGCCCCCTAACGATGAAATGCCATCCTGTAGCCAGTCTTGCTCTTCAATATAGCTTTAGGCTTTTAGCACCTCCTTATGCAGATCCATCGCAAAATTGGTGCTGAAACGATCAACTTTTTTGGGTGTGCGAAATCAGGAGATGCGCCGGCTAAAAACGGAGCTGGCAAACAAAGATGCCATCATCGCCGGCTTCAAGGCGGATCGCGTTCAGTAC
The DNA here is from genome assembly GCA_012064385.1 of Puccinellia tenuiflora. Classification (NCBI taxonomy): domain Eukaryota; kingdom Viridiplantae; phylum Streptophyta; class Magnoliopsida; order Poales; family Poaceae; genus Puccinellia; species Puccinellia tenuiflora. The sequence goes on along the minus strand of QRDG01001695.1, from coordinate 390,598 downwards.
CAAGGTACGAATGCTGAAAACTTAACTTTGTATGACAGGGTTATTTTTATACTGCTGACATTTTGTCTTGCAGATGCCATCATAAAAGCCAAGGAGTTTGCCGAGAGCGCCGGCATCCTCGACCGGCTCCGCGACGAAAATATTGAGCTAAAAAAGCTTAACCAATCAATGTCGACAGAGCTAGAGACGGCCAAGAAGAGCCTTGCGCAAGCCGAACAAATCCTAGAGACGGAGAGGCAGAATCATAAAGATGCCCTTTGTGAAGTCCAGGACCGGCTTGACTAACGCCTCGATGAATCGTTGGCAATCGACAATCAGCTTTTGAGTAAGTTTTACTAAAATACCCAAATTCATTGCTTTCTGGCTTAGCCATTTTATAACTGAACTTCGCCTTTTACAGCTCCAGCGGGTTATGGCCATGAGCTGACAGCGGAAAACTGGCTTGACCGGATATTGGAAGTAGGGGAACTCCTCCCGAGGATCATTTCTTAGGGAAAGAAGCTTGCCGAGAAATTCTTTCCCGGCAACCCCGAGCCATTGACGGACCTTGGAGGCTTGGCAACTGAACTGGACGATGCAACGTCGTCCTTTGAAGAACGGCTTCGATCCAGCGCTCGTGGAGGTGCCAAGACGGCTTTGGGCCTAATGATGGCACATTACCCGGAGGCGGAGGCTTGGCGTGTTGCATCCGGCTTTCCCCTTGATAAAGAGCACGGCTCTCCGCTAGACACCCAAGACCGGAAGAAAATCTTGCACTCCGTCTCCGGTTATGCCAGCAAAATCGCCAACATGGTTTCCCTTACCACATTCTTCAAGGAGGTGCCGTGCCCGCCAACTCCCACCCAATCTGATGACGAAGGTGAAGAGGCGGACAAATCTGCATGAGCCGAACTTGCTCCTTGAGCCGGCCATCCCTGAAAATGTAATTTGCACGATGTAAAGCCGTCCAAACAATTTATATGTCTAGAAACAACTAAGTCTTTTGCTGTATGTAATCAGCTTTTTTATTTGCAAAACTTGCAATTTTTATGCCTCAGTTTATTCTGGCCTTGACACCTTAGCCTTTAAGCGCCGGCAAACCTATTGCGAAGCAAACCTGCTGAGTAATAGGGTACGTAGTGACCAATCTGTTTAGACCCAGAACAAGTGCCGCCTTTCGGTGCTGAAACGCTTTGAAGCAACCCGGCGCAAAAAGCTATCAGACAAACATTAATTTGGCAAAACGTTATTTTTTCATCACCTTAAGGCGGATTCAACATGAAAGACAGTTTACCAACAAGCAACACAGGCAATTTCGGTTAAACAGATGATAACAATAAGATCATTAGGAAATAAAAGATGGTACAGATTCTCGAATTTCACATGAGAGAAGCAAATTTTTATTTCATGATCATATTGACATGGTTACAATAGAATTTGCTAAGTGTAAAAGGGATGTAGCTGAGCGATATTCCACGGATGTTTTGTCTAATCTAAGTCGTCATCTACATGCCCTTTCCTCTTACGACCTTTCTTCCTGGGATCTTTCTTTGAATCCCTTAAGTCGAGGAGATAATATGACCCGTTTTTCAGAACTTCGCTGATAACGAAAGGTCCTTCCCATGGAGGGGATAATTTGTGCTTCCGGCTTTGCACAAGCCAAAGCACTAAGTCGCCTTCTCGAAAAGACCGACTCCGCACTCTACGACTTTGATAGCGACGCAGATCTTGCTGATAGATGGCAGATTGTTGGAGCGCCAGCTCTCTTTCTTCTTCGAGGATATCTAAGCCGTCTTGACGTGCTTCTTCTGTTTCTTCTACGATGTAGGCTGCGACTCGAGGCGAATCGTTGATCATGTCGGTTGGGAGTACCGCTTCTGCACCATAAACAAGGAAGAAAGGGGTGAAGCCGGTCGATCTATTTGTGGTAGTACGAATACTCCATAAGACCGCCGACAATTCATCAACACAAGCGCCAGCTGCTCGATGCAATGGGGTTTCAAGCCTCGGCTTAATACCTTGCGGAATAATGCCGTTGGTGTGCTCTACCTGTCCATTGGATTGCGGGTGTGCCACCGAGGCCACATCGAGCTGGATTTTTATCGGCTGCAAAACTTCGATAGCTCACCGACGGCAAAGTTTGTGCCATTGTCAGTGATAATGCTATGCGGTATGCCGAATCGAGTTGTTATCTCGATGATGAACTTTGTAGCTGTAGCTCCGTCGAGTTTCTTGATGGGCTTTGCCTCCACCCACTTTGTGAATTTGTCGACCGCCACTAGCAGATGAGTTAAGCCTCCTCTTGTCGTCTTGAAAGGTCCCACCATGTCGAGCCCCTAGACCGCGAACGGCCAAGTTATAGGGATCGTCCGGAGCTCCTGAGCCGGCAAATGAAACTGCTTTGCGTAGCGTTGACATCCTTCACATGTCTTGACGATGTTGATAGCATCCTCCTTAGCCGTTAGCAAGAAGAATCCATCCCCGGAACGCTTTAGCGACCAACGCCTTTGCCGCCACGTGATGCCCACATTCGCCGGAGTGGATTTCCTCAAGGATTTGCCGCCCTTCTTCTGGAGAAACGAATCTTTGGAAGATACCGGATGTGCTCCTCTTATAAAGTTGTCTGTCAATAATTGTATACGCCTTTGCTCGACGCTCAATTTGACGGCTCAACACTTCATCGTCCTTCGGCAGTTTTTTATTTATCAGAAAATCTATGTATGGCGTGGTCCAATCTGGGGTTACCAGGCATACATGAACTGATTCTGCCAAAAAGGGATAGTCTTCGTCGCCGCCTTTGATGGACGGCTTATGTAGATGATGGAGAAATACGTCTGGAGGCACAACCTTCTGCCTGGAGCCTATTCTGGCCAAGACGTCAGCAGCTTCATTGTCATCTCGAGAGATATGTCGGACCTCTAAGCCGGCAAAGCATCTGCCGAATTCGTCGACTGTTCTCTTGTATTCCGCCATTGTGGGACTTTTCGTGTCCCATCATCCATCAAGTAGCTATAAAACAAGATCCGAGTCGCCATAGCAGAGGATGCGTTTCACCCCCAACTCCTTAGCCATATGAAGGCCATGGAGGAGAGCCTCATACTCTGCTACGTTGTTGGTAGCGTTGAAGTGGATCCGGAGGACATAACTGACCTTATCTCCCTTAGGGGATTTTAGCACTACTCCAGCCCCCGAGCCTTCCTTCATCTTTGAGCCATCAAAGTGCATTATCCAGTATGGAGAATCCGGCAAAGGAGTACTCTCCATTACCTCTGTCCAATCTGCAACAAAGTCGGCAAGAACTTGAGATTTGATTGCGGTTCTCGGCTTGTACTGGATGTCGAAAGCTGCTAACTCGATGCCCCATTTGGCGACTCGGCCCATTGCGTCAGCATTGTTGATGATATCCTTCAATGGAGCTTTGCTGACCACCGTGTTTGTGTGATCCTGGAAGTAATGCCGTAGCTTTCTGGCGGCAAAGAATACACCATAGGCTAACTTCTGGTAGTGAGGGTAGCGCTGCTTCGAATCTAAGAACACCTCGCTAATGAAATAGACAGGGCGCTGATCCGGCCATTACTTCCCTTCCTCCAGGCGTTCAACTACAATGACGGCACTTATCACGAAATTCGTGGCCGACATGTAGAGTAGAAGCGGCTCTTTTTCCTTCGGAGCTGCCAAGATTGGAGCATGTGTCAATGTATACTTCAGCTGTGCCAAAGCTGCCTCTGCTTCCTCTGTCCAAACAAAATTGTCCGACTTTTTGAGGAGCTTGTATAATGGCAATGCTTTGTCACCGAGCCGGCTAATGAATCGGCTTACAGCTGCGGCGGAACCCGTAAGCCGCTGTATGTCCTTCAGACAAGTCGCCCTCTCGATGTTTTGAATGGCCTTTATCTTTTCCGGGTTAACTTCAATTCCTCTCTGAGAATCAATGAATCCTAGAAGCTTGCCTGCGGGTACTCCGAAGATGCATTTTGCCGGATTAAGCTTCATCTGGTACTCACTTAGATTTGCAAAGGTTTCCGACAGATCGGTGATAAGATCGCCGCGGTTCTTCGACATGACCGCTATGTCGTCGACATAGACGTGAACATTGCGGCCGATTTGCTTGTCCAAACACTGCGGCATACACCTTTGGTAAGTAGCACCGGCGTTCTTTAAGCCGAAAGGCATTGTGACATAGTAGTAATTGCCATATGGCGTGGTGAAGGATGTCTTGATTTGATCTGACTCCTTCATCTTAATCTGATGGTAACCCGAATAAGCGTTCAGAAAACATAGCATCTCGGAGCCGGCAGTTGAATCAATGACCTGATCGATGCGCAGTAAGGCGAACGGATCTTTAGGACAGGCTTTGTTCAAGCCAGTGAAATCAATGCGCATACGTAGCTCGGATGTGTTTTTCTTTGGAACAAGCACGGGATTTGCCAACCAATCAGTGTGGACAACTTCACGGATAAACTTGGCGGCAGTGAGCCTTAGGATCTCCTTTCCAACCGCCTTGCGCTTCTTAGTTCCGAGTCGTTGGAGGCCTTGTTTGACCAGCTTAGCGTCTTTGTTGACTTTTAAGGAGTGCTCAGAAAGTTTCCTCGGGACACCTGGCATGTCAGATGGTGACCAGGCAAAGATATCCCGATTCTCACGGAGAAACTTGACGAGCTCGCCTTCCTATTTGTCGTCGAGGCCGGCACCGATGATGGCCTCCTTTGTCGGATCATCCTTTGAGAGCTTGATTTTCTTGGTGTCATCCTTCGGTTTGAAGCGCGAGTCAACTTTAGAGGATGGCTTTTCAGTTGCCGGCATCTCATCGGGATTCACTGTCTTCTTGAGATCCTCCAATTCTTTCTTGCAGATTTCTTCTTCAGCATGGACGGCATTGGCGGCTTCACACTTTTTTCTTTCTTGAAGTCTCCCTTGACTGTGATGATCCCATTGGGTCCCGGCATTTTCAGCTTGCTATATATGTAGCAGGGCCAATCCATAAATTTGGTGAAAGCCGGACGTCCAAAGATTGCGTGGTATGCGCTTTTAAAAGGAACCACCTCAATAGAGACGTCTTCTGTCCGGAAATTGTCCGTGCCGCCAAAGGTGACCTTGAGGGTGATCCTTCCCATTGAGGCGGCTTGTCGCCCCAGCACAATCCCATGAAACTTCACATTGCTGTGGCTGAGTTGTGACTCGGAGAGACGCATCCTCTTCAATGTTGCGGCGTAGAGTATTTTGATGCTACTTCCTCCGTCCATGAGCACCTTTGTCAACTTGTATTTGTCGACTATAGGGCTGATGACTAAAGCGTAGGTGCGTATTGAAGGAACTTTGTCCGGGTGATCGCTGCGATCCCAAGTGATGGGAATGTCAGACCAATCCAAATACTGAGGCACTGTAGGTACCGTAGCATTAAGTTCTCGCCAAGCTGCCTTTTCCTTGTGAGAGGAATCTGTTGCCAGATTGACGATGAGACTTTCGGCATACTTAGGAAATTTGCTGCCTTTTTCTTTGTCGACTCTGAAGCAGTGTCCTCTTTCTCTTTGTCGTCCTTCCTGGACTTGCGCTTGTTCCTTGACATGCCGGCTTTGGGGTGCTTAGCGATGTCCCGATTGATGTGACATTGCTGTATCGTGTGGGAGCTCGTCCCATCCGGCCTCAGATGATGAACACAGGGGTTGTGCTTGATGTCATCATACTTCACCGTTGGCGGTCGGGTTGGTCGGTTGTTTTCCGGCTTTTTGTCCTGCCACTTGTTATTGCTTGGGCCACCCTTACCTCGTGAGAAGGGCCGGCTTAGTCTTCAACCTTCTTTTTCCCGGAATCGCGCCGATGGGTTTCACCGTCTTCCTTGTTGTCATCGTCAGCAGCGGCGTACTTGTTAGCACAAGCTAGTAAGCCACCCAAAGTCTCCGACTCATCGCTGTAGATCATGAAGCAAAAAGTTGTCCCTTTCCTCAGAGATTGCTTGAAGGCATGGATCGCCTTAGTTTCTGAGATGCCCTCGCAAGCGTTTTTGATTTCACTACATCGTGAAACGAATTCACGCCTGGACTCGTTCTTTTGCTGCACACACCGCTGTAAGTCGAAAATCGACTTGGGGTGCTTATACGTGCCCTGGAAGTGCTGAATAAAGATGCGCTTCATGTCACTCCAGGTATGAATTGTCCTCTCCGGCAAACCTTCAATCCACATGCATGCCGTCCTGGTTAACATCAGGGGCAAGAATCGCACTGCGGAGTCGGCGCTACCTTGGTATATGTCACAGGTACTGACGTAATCTGAGAGCCAGGTCTAAGGGTTAGCCGTACCGCTATACTTCTCCGCCATCTTTGTTACGTTGGACAAAGTGGGAGGTAGAATTTGCTCTCTGATTGTTCTACCGAAACACTTGGGGCCGAGGTATTGGGCACCTCTGGCCGACTTCCTTTCCTCGATTAGGCTTCGAACATCATTGGCTGATGGCGGCTTATCAACTGACTTTCCTCGCCTTGGTTCATCCCTGTGACGGCTTTGGCTCACCCGGCTCGTGTTACGCGGAGGACTTGGAGTCCTTTGCCGTCGTGAAGGGGGTATGTATATGGAAGGGTTATCTCCCTGTTTGCACGGTGGAGGCGGCGGTGGAGGTGGCATGTTATCTCTGCCACCCTTCCTTCGGGGTGGGATCTCCCACTCACGTCGTTGCTCCTGACAGGGTGGTGTCGCCTTTCCTTTGCGAGGGTCCTCCCTTCGCTCTCGGCTCTGATGTCCTTCCCGGCTTCTACCAGCCTCACGATGGCGTGAAGAACCTGTCCGGGATTCCGCACCTCGAAGTGGCTGCTTGTCCTTCGGGTCCTTATCGCCACCCTTGTTGTGGCTGCTTGAGCCGGCTGGATCATCGTCTGGGTCTGCAGGTGCAGCAGCCATCGGCTTCTTGGCTGTCGAGTTGCAAAGACGAGAGTCGTCAACAAGCCGTCCAGACTTAACTTGCGAGTCGTTTTGCTGCTGCTGTGCAACCTCCAGTAGATAAGCTGAATATTTGAGACGAGCGTCACAGTCCAACGATTTGTCGAACATGACCTCCTGGGCCACCTCCATGTTTTTGGCTGGGGTATTAAAGTAACACAAATTAGTCACCGGGTCACGTCGGTGGTGGTACTTTCTCCAGACTGAATTAACATGGTCGGCTTCCCACTTGCTACGGAAATCCAACCTCTTGTGCAGATTCTTGTCGCGAGCCGGACGGAAAATGTCGTCGGACCCCTTTTCTCTCTGCTTCCGGATGAACTCCGTTTCCTTGTTTGTCATCTCAACTTCGCGCTCCGCTATCTGGGCTGCTTGCTCTTCCAGTTCGGCGTGGCGCTTTTCAATGTCGGCTAGCGATGCGTTAGGAGGAAGTGGAGTTAGCAGTTGCTTGTACTTTGCCATCCTTTCTTCGTGCTCCTTCTCTATTGCTTCGCCGGCCGTAGCATTAATGTCGTCTCCTATAGCCGGCAATCTACCAGTTCCCTTCATTGGAGCCAGTGGTGGCACAAAGTCCACCTTTTGATTTCCTGCTTCTGGAGTTCTTTCTTCAGAGACGTCACCCATTAAGACCTCGACAGGGCGTACTAAGCAGGATGCAACTTTCCGACTAAAATCGTTGGATTCTCCTTCAGATTCGAGGTCCTGCTCCATATGGGCAGTGTCCCCAGATCCGGCTTCTAAATCAGCCCCGGCCTGCAAAGCAGGAAGGATAGACTTAGGTTCTGTCATCGACTCGTTAGAGCCGGATTCTCCTAGGATGCCAACGAAGTGGAAGTACGGCGCCGCCATAGTGGAACTTGCGTCGTCTTCGGAATCTTCATCATCCGCGTCGAAAGCTAGATCCAGATCGGCAATCTCCTCAGAGTCTATATCCGATCCGTCGTCGAAGTTGCTGGGGTGGGTGGCGGGCATGCTCGAGGTGAAGCCGAGATCATCCAAAGTCTGGGCGGTGAAGCCGATGAAGATGTCAAAGCCGCCGACGGAGACCATGGACCAACCAGCGGGATCCTCCTTTGCCGGTGTCCAGAAGCTGTCGTTGAAGATGTGGCCAGCTCCTGTTTCGTCGAAGTAGCTCACCAAGCCGACCGCGATGGTGTCGCCGACGCCGCCAGTAGATCCCGGCCGGAACGTAACCCCGGACATCTCTTGCCCCACGGTGGGCGCCAAATGTCATGGTATTGTCAAATTTAGCCGTGGCAGGGGTGCCATCGAGCTAGGTAGAGAGGTGGGTTTTAGAGACGAGGGTGATTCCGACGACGGGATGACAAAGGGTTTACCCAGCTTCGGATCTCGCAATGGTGGCAAAACCCTACGTGCTGCTATAATTCACTATAAGGCAATATGCGCCAATTACAATGAAAGGTGTGTTAGAGCTTGCCCTGAGGCGTCCCATAGGCCGGCTTATAAAGGCGTCCGGACCTAGGGCTTACAGGTGGAAACCTAACCGACTAAGTCACAGAGTTCTACTCTAATCCGGCTTGGGCCCCGCCTTGTGGGGAAAGTCATCCTCAGTGCGGGCCGGCTTCTAGAACCTTCCCTTAGCCGGATGGGCCTCCTGCGCTTCATCGTACTGGACCGCCCGATAAGCCGGAATTCGGCTTACCACCACTATGGGCCACCCTGGTACGCTGGCTTTAGTCTCCAGCGGTTGGACCAGCAGCTTTAGCAGAGGAGTCCCTTGGTGCAGCTTCACTAGAAGGAGGAGCATTAGTGGCAGCGCCCTGAGCAGAACTCCCAGGAGCTGATGGATCCTTAACAATAGTGGCAACTTCTTCGTCTTGCTGTTGGGAGTCGTCGCCATCATCTGTATGAGCTTGTGTAGGAGCTGGAGCAGCGGGAGTTCAGTTTTTCTACAGTTACCAAGAGAATATCTATAAGTCCCAAGATGTTGAAGACAACAACTAGGCACTTGGGGGCTACATGTTATCAAGTTTTCAGTTTAAGTCAAAGGGAAGTTCAGAGTTGGGAGCTCCAAGTTGTCGCAGGCTAACAACTTGGCACTTGGGGGCTACTCACGGATCAGACTTTTCTACAAGTTAAGCAACAATCAAGTTCAAAAAGTTTTAGCTCCGAGTTGTCGCAGGCTAACAACCCGGCGCTTGGTGGCTACACCGTTCGAAGTCCAAGGATAGTAATTATACATCAAGGAGTCCCGAGTCGCCGTAAGAAAGCGACCCGACACTCGGGGGCTATAGTAGTTGAAATTATAGAGTTATCAGTGCAAGCTCCAAGTTGTTACAAGTTAAACAACTCGGCGCTTGGGGGCTACATATGGTATATGATGAAGGAGTTGAAGAAATTTTTAATGCACACTGATGAGTGATTCAAAGAAGTCACCACTGAAGTTCTGTACCATCTTATTGTGATATGATACAAGCCGGCATAAACAAGCTCGAGTAAATACAAGCAGCTCGTCAAAAGGACCTGGTGAAAAATGGACTCACTTAAAAACGAGTTGGTAGGTGAAGCTGGAAATCTACATCGACAACTTGGCAAGTTCTACATCTGCAAGCTGGCAACATTTATCCGCAAATTAGCATCCACTACATCAACAAACCCAACATGGACTTTGTGTCTCAAGAAGACAACATCTACAACAAAATCAAGACCTTCCGCGTGACTCTTCGAGTCACCCGAAAGCTCGGGGACTACTGACGGGGGAATACCCAACCGGGTAGGCCAACAAGATGGAGAGGAACTAGCAGGTTCCAGAAGGACCTATAGACCGTGGCAACTCCTTGAAAGGAGTTAGCCTGTGCGGACTCCTTAAAAGGAGTTAGACTGGGCCGACTCCTTGAAGGACCTCGCACTGGGCCGACTCCTTGAAGGACCACGCACTGGGTCGACTCCTTGAAGGACCTCGCACTGGGCCGACTCCTTGAAGGACCTCGCACCGGGCCGACTCCTTGAAGGACCTCGCACCGACTCCTTGAAGGACCTCGCACTGGGCCGACTCCTTGAAGGACCTTGTACTGGGCCAGCTCCTTGAAGAACCTAGACTGGGAGGTCCCCGAAGGACTCCCCAGACTGGGCCAGCCCGCTTCCAGAAGACTCGTATGAAGGAGTCCAACTACAAGACGGAGTCCCAATTTAGAAGACACGAAGATTAGTAAGATCTTGAATAGGACTCCGACCTGGAGACAAACTGTAACCCTGGGAGTCCTCGTGTATATAAGTGGAGCTCCCAGGTCGTCATAGGGAGGCCAGAACGAGTTAGACAGATCCAATACGAGTTAGACAGACAGAAGCTAGAAGTCTCTCTAGCCCTCAAGTCCCATACTCGCCGAGTCTCGAGTTAGCGAGATCGGAACCTTGTAATCCATATCAACTCTCAGCAATAAAGAAGAAGTAGGACGTAGGTATTTACCTCCTTCGAGAGGGGCTGAACCTGGGTAAACTCCTTGTACCTCATCGAGATTTACCAGCTCCCGTATAATTCTGTCACAACGTCCCCACAACTTAGCTTCCCGGAGGAAGTACTTGCCATGACAACACCACGACACCATGCGATAGGCGCTCTTCACAGTGAACGTCCCCCTCTTCTCCCGTTGCTATCCTAGGAAATTGATGGCGTGGATCACACGTTCACTGGGGAACCCCAAGAGGAAGGTATGATGTAGTGTAGCAGCAATTTTCCCTTGATTACAAAACCAAGGTTGTCAGATCCAGTAGGACTTGGAGAAGGCTTAGCAACATGTCAACGGCGCCGTTTACGACAATTGACGTGGACCTGCACACAATCACAAACAAACTACTTTTCCCCAACGAAATAAAGAGGTTGTCCATCTCACCGGCTTGCTGAACACAAAGAATTAAATGTGCAAGTGTAAAATATGATGAGAGTAAAATATGATCAGCGAGCAAATGAGTACGGAAAGCTATTAAAATAGTTGTAAACAGTGTAGGAAAATAGGACCGGGGTCCACAGATAACTAGTGGTGTCTCTCCAGAAGATATGCATGATGGGTAAACAAATTACAGCAAGGCAATGGACAAAATTGTTGGTGCATAACAATGCTATCATAAAACAATATAGTTCACCGTTTCATCTAGTATGGCATTACGTCAAAATAAATAGACCGTTAGCCAACTGCGTCTATGACTAATAATCCACCCCCGAGATCGCCATCCAGCATGTCTCCCAGAAGTATTAAGTTGCAAGCAACAGATCATTGCAATAAACAAGGTGCATAATGTAAGCAATGTAATAACACAAGGAAATAACGCCGCTGTTTTCTCCCTAGTGGCAACAACACAATCTTGGCATGAGCATTTCTGTCAGTCGCACTCTGCGCAAAAAGGCATGAACCCACTACCTAGCATAAATACTCTCTCTAAAGAATACTAACAATTACTTGGCCAAAGCATCCACTAGCATCGGAGAGCATGCAAAATCATAGATAAAACATAACACATAGATGAACAAGAATAATGTTTTCCACAATTCATCGGATCCAAACAAACCCATCATGTAGTAGTTACAGATAATATGACCTTGGTCATATAGGGCAGCTCACAAGATCTAAAAAATGGAGTACAAGGAGAAGAGACAACCATCTACCTACTGCCATGGACCCGTAGTCACATGGTGGACTACTCACGCATCACTCCGGAGGCAGGCATGGTGGTGTAGATGCCTCTGGTGACGATCTCCCCCTCCGGCAGGGTGCCGAGAAGAGCTTCAGGACCCTCCTGATCTAGGGTTGGCGACGGCGGCGGCCTCCGATGTTTTCTAGAAAATGTGATCGGGTATCCGAGACGAAGACAATTTATATGCGAAAGGGCAACTCGGGGAGGCGCCCGAGGCGGCTAGGTGGGACCCAGGCATGGTCCAGGTGTTGACCGCGCCTGGTGGGGCGTCTGGGCCTATGGAGTCCCCCTGCAGGTCTCCTCCTGGCTCCGTTTTTGTTTCTTCGTAAAAATAATTCACCTAAATTTACCGTTGATTCCGAGAAACATTCCGAAAAACTTTTCTGAAACAAAAAGACAACAGAAAATAGGAACTGGCACTGGGCATCTTGTCAATAAGTTAGTTCCATTAATTGTTCCAAAATGATAAAAAAACATTATAAAAACATGTGGCACTGATATATAATCAAGCATGGAACATCAAAAATTATAGATATGTCGGAGACGTATCAGCATCCCCAATCTTAATTCCTGCTCATCCTCGAGTAGGTTAATGACAACAAAATAATTTTTGAAGTGACATGTTACCAACACAATCTTGATCAAGTAATAACGTAAAGCACATGATCTGAATGAAGTGATCCAAGACAATGGTTCATTATATAAAATAAACAATGATTAACCATGTGTAATATCTAAGCAAGAACTTTTCGCAAATAGTACTTTAGAGACTTAAAAGTATGAAACCTGACATGATTGCTATCTCTCAAAGCAACATTCTTTCGAAAAAGGTGTTTGACCAACACAAAGGAAGATTTAAGTTTTCAGCAAAAAGCTTCAACTTGCAACATATTTATCTCAAGATAAAGTCAATACAAAGTTTTCATGGTTAGAGATAAAGATAACATGTAGTAAGACTTGCACCAAAATTGATACTATGTGATTGCTTGAGAGGTAAAGATGGGAAAGGAAAACTGACTCAACATAAGTAAAAGAAAGGGCCTTCGCAGAGGGAAGCAGAGATTAGTCATATGCTAGAGCTTTTTAATTTTTTATGAAACAGAAGTAAAACAGTGTTGAGATATGCATGCTTTCGTCAATGACTCCACATCAAAGAAATCTGCTAGTCCCCCCACACCAAGCAAGGTTTTAGACTTGTGAGAGCGGCTCCCATAGATGAACATGAACATTCCTCTTTTCTCCTTTGTTTAACACTCGCCAATGTTAGACTGATTTCTCAGGTTGCACTGTGTGAAGGAGAGATTAATGATGTTGAAATTACATTTTGCGGGCTAGGAACCCTTGGCCAGCTCTCGGCAAATTTAAGTGAGCACGTAATCCATGCTCACCTGGTGAAAGGGGGGAAATAACCTTGCTTGACATTGGATATAACAAACTTTCTTACTACTTCCTTATGAGCTAAAAACAGAGACACAAACCGGAATATTTTGAAAGTTTAAAGGTAGCACATGACAAATTTACTTGGAGTGGCAAGGAAATACCACATGTAGGTAGTTATGGTGGACAAAAATGGCAAAGATATTTGGCTCAGGGATTTGGATGCACGAGAAGTATTCCCTCTCAGTACGGAATTTTTAGGCTTAGCAAGATATCAAGCAAACACATAACATCAACCTAGTTCAATGACTACATGATATACATTAAGCATAACCATTAGACTTCACACCATCTCCCTTGTAAGCCAAACTATCCCTTTGGAAAAAGAACATCTAGACTTTGAGAGCTACCAAGCAGGACAAGCGCCATAATTCTAAGCTTTACGGTAGTTCTTCAGTAATCCATTCTTAAGTAAATGATCCACAAGTTTAAGCATTAATCTACTTCATATCTCAAAACAATTGACAAGTAACAAATATTCAAGATAACGATTTACAAGATTATGCAAGCACTTCTTTTCACCACTTCCTACATGATAATTTCCTTTCAACCAAACACAATCAATTCATTTGAAACAAATAAAAGAAAAATCACAAGAGAGTACTTCCTAACTACAAAAGCTAATAGCTCTGAACAAGAGATACACGAAACACAAGAGCTAGCAGCAAAAATAATAAAAGCTAAATACTCAAAACATATAAGTGAAGAACAAGAGTGTTTTATGAAAAAGCGAAGCGTGTCTCTCTCCCAAACAAACATGCAAGGATCCAATTTATTGCAAAGACCAGAGAACAAAACATAAACAAACTGAAAGTAAAAACAAACCTACGCTCCAAGAATAACACATAATGTGTAAAGGAATAAAAATATAGTACCACGAGTAAAACTGATGATTGTTGATGAAGAAAGGGATGCCTTGGGCATCCCCAAGCTTAGATGGTTGTGAACTCTTGAATATTGCAGAGGAGGGTCCATGGTGAGCCTCCCCAAGTTTGTGCTTTTATCCCTTCTTGATCTTCGTTCATCATCTCGCTCTTGAATTCTTGAAAACTTCCTTCACGCAAAACTTATCGCAACTTCATTAGATGGGTTAGTCCACAAAAATAAAACTTCCTTCAGTTCAAAAGCACATAACATGAACTTATTTTTAAACATTAGCTACTGTCACCAAGGTCTAAGTAAATCTCTTGGCCTCAAAAGAACCTCACTTTGACCGTAAAAGAATCAATGCAAAACTAAGACATAATCTGTCAAAAACAGAATAGACTGTAAAGATGAATTGTTTCGGGGTACTTCTGGACCTCAAATCAGAAAACGTTAAACTAGAGAAAGGTAGACAAAACCCTGATTCTTTCTTTCAGAAATTTTCAGCCATAGATGATGCTCTGTGATTTGTTGGAATTTTGAACAGTGAAGAACAGAAATCTGTTTCTGAACAGCAAACTCACAAAATAGTCTCCCTCTCTTTAGAGGCTATTCTTGGCACAAAAAAACCAAAACAAAAAGATACAAGGGAGTTGTTACAGAGGTAACATCACCCAAAGCAAAGACAAATCAAAAAGAAACAGTAGGTAAAAATAAAATGGTTGCCTCCCATAAGCGCTTTTCTTTAACGCCTTTTAGCTAGGCACAAGGGCAAATTCAAGTTTTATCAATAGTACCAACTTCAAGACCATTATTTGGATTACCAATGGAATCAAAAGGTTTCTTTATCCTTTTCCTAGGGAAATGTTCCATCCCATTTTTTAGTGGGAATTGAAATTTAATATTGTCCACTCTCATATCAATAATAGCACAACCAGTTCTAAAAAACGGTCTTCCCAAAAAAATAGGACAAGGAAGTTTAAAATAAGATCCATAATAATAAAATCAACTGGAACATAATTGCTATTAACCATGATAAGAATATCATCAATTTTACCCAAAGGTGTATGCAAAGTGGCATCAAGAAAAATTCACATTCAAATCACAATCTTCTAGTGGTCCAAAATCAAGAGCATCATATAACTTTTTTTGCATAATGGAGATACTAGAACCAAGATCACACAAAGCACTACACTCAAAATCATTAACTTTCTTCTTAATGGTAGGTTCCCAAGCATCCTCTAATTTTCCTAGGAATAGAGAATTCACATTTAAGCCTTTCTTCCCTTACTTCAATAAGAGCATTGTGCCTAGTTCCAACACGGTGGGAACAAATCGCTCTAATGTTTCTGCACATAAGGATACTCCAAAATCTGGCATGTCAAGGGAGATTCTAGTGCACGTCCTACCACACATACTTGTAATATAGAATGCTTCAAGTGTGGAGGGAGGGGGCATAAGCAGCGCGACTGTACTAATCAGAAGAGAGTGTTGCTCACAAAAGACGGTTATGTCTCAACTAGTGATGGAGAAGAAGTTGAGGACACGTCTAGTGTCAAGTCCGAAGATCTTGAAGAGGAGATTATGGATGGAACTCAAGCTGCTGCATCATACCCATCGTTTGTGGTGCAACGTGTGCAAGCAGATCGTATAGAAGATAAGGGGCAGCGGTGGAATATTTTTCAGACTCAGTGCAAGATCAACGACACTGATTGCAAGCTGATCATTCATCTTGGAAACATGGTCAGTAGAGGTTTGGTGGACACATTAGCATTGCCTACATGGAAATATTCACAACCACACTGCATTGAGTGGCTATATGAATCTGGAAAGTTGAAAGTTACTCACAAGGTGCGTCTCAAGTTTTCAGTTGGCTAGTATACTGATATAGTGATCTGTGATGTCTTGCCTATGGATGCATGCCAATTGTTGTTGGGAAGACCGTGGAATATGATCGTCGTGCCACACATGAGGGTAGGTCCAACACTTATTCTTTTTGGGATGACAGAAGACGACATATACTACGACCCATGTTTGATAGAGAAATCAAGGTGGATAAAATTATTCTGCTGAAGAAGAAGGTCGAGAAGACTACCCCAAAATCGAGGACGGTTTTGTTTCAAGGGGGAGGGGATGATGTGGACATGGCCACTAAGTATTTAATTCCTGCAAGGCGCGCTGATACAATACATTCTGTGAGCGTCAATGGCGCAAACCAGGAGAGAGCCGCGAGTCCGTCAGAGCTTGATAGCGGCAAGGTGCAGTTTATTTCCGTCGGGAAGATTGCTATAAAGATTGTTGCACCGGATGAAGTTAAACTTACCTTCAGAACTCCTTGTGTTGCTTCCGTTATGGTAGATACCAATTAAATAGCTAGCTAGTTACGTATGCAAGTTGAGTCCTAGTTCAAGTATTTTCCTTCACGTGAGAGTCCTTGTCTTTTTGTGTTCCCGCATGGACGGATAATTAATTAGAAAAGGTTTGTTTTATATAGCTAAGCAAGAGAGAGTCCTAGTAGTATTTTGGTTGTTATGTATTTTAGTTATAGGTAAGGAATCGAGTCGGTTTGGGTGTCTGCATGCATTATATATATTCAGAGGCCGGCGGCCGTGTAGGCAGATTGGTTTTTATTTTGGAGTTGAATAAAATACAGAAAACGTCCCATGTCGGGAGACACCAAATACCGTGTGTATCGCTGCTGATCCACGAGGGATTTTGTCGCTGCTGTGCGTGGAGTTGATCTAATCTACTCGACGCGGGTTTTTGTGCTTACGATCTTGTATTCTTGCTGGATCGGAAGTTCTTGTTGCTGTACCGTGAAAAAAATCAGCCATCTACTCGCACGATTCGGCGTATCACTGGTTCGTGCCTCATCACATTAGCAACCTTACTATATTCAGCAATTTCAGCCTCTCTTTCTTCTCTTTCCCACCTAGCATGTAATTCGGCCAACATCCTTATATTGTTGTAAACTTTAATTTATATGGAATTTAAAGTTTTATGTTCCTTAACATCATGAGGCAAAAAATTTATTTTAAGAAAATTAACTTCATGAGAAAGGTTATCAACTTTAGCAACAAGATTGTCAAGTTTCTCAAGCTTTTCCTTAACAATTTTATTGAAAGCCTTTTGTGAAGTGATAAAATCTTTAAGCATGCTTTCAAGATCAGAGGACACACTTCTATTATTGTTGTAAGAATTACCATAATAATTTCCATAAGGATTACCATTATTTGGGGGATAATGTTTATAATTATTATTACCAAAATTGTTCTATGAGCATTGTTGTTGAAATTATTCTAAACAAAATTAACATCAACTTGCTCCTCTTGAGCAACCAAAGAAGCTAAAGGAACATTATTTGGATCAATAGGAACTTGTTTGCTAGCAAACATAGACATAATCATATCAACCTTATCACTTAGAGAGGAGATTTACTCGACAGAATTTACCTTCTTACCACTAGGAGCTCTCTCGGTATACCATTTTGAATAATTTCCCATCATTTCATCCAAGAATTTTGTTGCTGCACCTAATGTGGTGGACATGAAGGTACCTCCAGCGGCCGAATCCAATAGATTCCTTGAAGAAAAATTTAATCCTGCATAAAAAGTTTGGATGACCATCCAAGTAGTCACTCCATGAGTGGGACAATTTTTAGCTAGAGATTTCATTCTCTCCCAAGCTTGAGCAACATGTTCATTATTAAATTGTTTAAAGTTCATAATGTTACTCCTTAATTGTATAATTTTTACAGGTGGATAATACTTCCCAATAAGAGCATCTTTGCATTTTGTCCAAGAATCAATACTATTTCTAGGCAAAGATAGTAACCAATCTTTATCACGCCCTCTTAAGGAAAAAGGAAAAAGTTTCAGTTTTGTAATGTCGCCCTCTACTTCTTTATATTTTTGCATATCACATAACTCAACAAAGTTATTTAAATGAGAGGCGGCATCATCACCACTAGCACCAGAAAATTGCTCTTTCATGACAAGATTTAGCAAAGCAGGTTTTATCTCATAAAATTCGGCTATGGAAGCCGGTGGAGCAATAGGTGTGCATATAAAATCATCGTTGTTCATGCTAGTGAAGTCACACAACTTAGTATTCTCAGCTTAACCCATTCTAACAATATTAAAGAAAGATACCAAGCAAAAAAAAAAGACTACTTGCTGGATTTTTTTTTGTGTGTTTTTGAGTTTTAGAGCAAACAAAAAGCAAAACGAGACTAACAAAAAATATACTAAGCAAGACAATAACAAAGTAAAGTGAAAAGATGTGTGAAACTCCCCTAGCTGAAGCTTCCAAGTCCCCAGGAACGGCGCCAGAAAAGTTTGCTTGATGGCGTGGATCGCACGTTTACTGGGAAACCCGAAGAGGAAGGTATGATGCAGTGTACCAGCAGTTTTCTCTTGATTAGAAAACCAAGGTTGTCAGATCCAGTAGGACTTGGAGAAGGCTTAGCAAGGTGCCAACAGCGCCGTTTAGGACAATTGACGTGGACTTGTACACAATCACAAACAAACTACTTTGCCCCAACGAAACAGAGAGGTTGTCAATCAAGCCCTCTTGCTAAACACAAAGAATTAAATGTCCATGTGTAAAATATGATGAGAGTAAAATATGACCAGCGAGCAAATGAGTACAAAAAGCTATTAAAACGGTTGTAAACAGTGTAGGAAAATAGGACCGGGGTCCACAGATAACTAGTGGTGTCTCTCCAAAAGATATGCATGATGGGTAAACAAATTACAGCAAGGAATTGACAAAATTGTGGGCGCATAACAATTCTATCATAAAACAACATAGTTCACCATTTCATCTAATATGGGCATTACATCAAAATACATAGACCGTTATCCAACTGCGTCTATGACTAATAATCTACCCCCGAGATCGCTATCCAGCATGTCTCCAATAAGTATTAAGTTGCAAGCAACAGATCATTGCAATAAGCAAGGTGCATAATGTAAGCAATGTAATAACACCGCTGTTTTCTCCCTAGTGGCAACAACACAATCTTGGCATGAGTGTTTCTGGCAGTCGCACTCTGCGCAATAAGGCATGAACCCACTATCTAGCATAAATACTCTCTCTAAAGAATACTAAAAATTACTTGGCCAAAGCATCCACTAGCATCGGAGAGCATGCAAGATCATAGATAAAACATAACAAATAGATGAACAAGAGTATTGATTTCCACAATTCATCGGATCCAAGCAAACATATCATGTAGCAATTACATATAATATGATCTTGATCATGTAGGGCAGCTCACAAGATCTAAACAATGGAGTACAAGGAGAAGAGACAACGATCTAGCTACTACCATGGACCCTTAGTCCCGTGGTGGACTAGTCACGCATAACTCCGGAGGCAGGCATGATGGTGTAGATGCCTCCGGTGACGATCTCCCCCACCGGCAGGCTGCCGGGAAGAGCTTCAGGACCCTCCCGATCTAGGGTTGGCGACGGCAGCGGCCTCGGATGTTTTCTGGAAAATATGATTGGGTATCAAGGGTTTCCCAGACCAGGACAATTTATAGCGAAAGGGCAACTCGGGGAGGCGCCCGAGGCGGCCAGGTGGGACCCAGGCGCGGTCCAGGGGTTGACCACGCCTGGGGGGCATCTGGGGCCTGTGGGGCGCTCTACAGGTCTCCTCCTGGCTCCGTCTTTGTTTCTTCGTAAAAATAATTCATGTAAATTTGCAGCTGATTCCGAGAAACTTCCCCGAACAGCTTTTCTGAGACAAAACGACAGCAGAAAACAGGAACTGGCACTGGGCATCTTGTCAATAGGTTAGTTCCATGAATTATGCCAAAAATGATATAAAAACATTATAAAAACATGTGGCAATGATATATAATCAAGCATGGAACATAAAAAATTATAGATATATCAGAGACATATCAGAAATCGTCTTCATTGCAGCTGGAGGGTTTGATCTTAACAATATCTCTCACATCATCAGACCAAGTAAAGTTGCAGCATCTATAGGTTCCAGCCTCCCGTTGGCAGCAGGAAATCTGCAACCCATCGGTAACGACATCGTCCTTGCCGTGACCTTAGTCGATAGCATCCCTCACGTGGTATCCACGGATTACGCCATGCACGAATACGAGCACCATTACCAACTCTCCATATCAGGCCTTGTTTTAGAAGCTCTAAACCATACCAAATAGCACTCTAAACCGAGGATGCATTACCTGAAAATATGGTGTATGTGAGAAGCCCGTTCGGATAATATTTCACCTTAAGTAGCCTTGCACATAACGTTTCATGTAGCTCCAACAGCCTCCATGCCCGCCCCGCCAAAAGGGCCTGGTTAAAGAGGCGCATATCTCTAAAACCAACACCCCCATGGATTTTTGGATGTAACATGATATCCCATGCCACCCAATGCGTCTTCCGCTTCCTATTTTATGGTCCCCACCAGTACCTCCTGATCATTTTCTTTAACTCATCGCACAGCCCCATAGGTAGCTTGAAAATACTCATCACATAAACCGGGATGGCTTGGGCTATGGACTTAATGATAATTTGTTTAGCTACCAAGGATTTGTGGTTATCATCCCATTCAAATAGACACTTTGCTAACCATGCATGTATGCTCTCGAATTTACCCCAGCTCATTCTTCCTTCAGGTGTTGGCAGTCTGACGTATTTTGTTTTGAAAGTTTCTTGGGTGATTTGAAGTACATGTTTCACATCAGTATGAGTAGCTTGGGGGCACGACTCACCAAAAATGATTGAGCATTTATTCGGGTTAATTAGCTGACCCGTCCCAGCCGCATATTGGTCAAGTACCTCTTTGATAATTCTGGGCTTGATTGACCTGTGCTTTAAAAAATAACGAGTAATCATCAGTGAAAACCAGGCGTGAGATTCCAGGGCCCGACGACATACCTTGATGGGTTCAATACTATTACTGTTTACCTCTTATTGCAAAAGGGTAGATAAACCATCCGCCACAAAAAGGAAAAGGAAGGGGGACAGAGGATCACCTTGTCGGAGGCCTCGAGAAGGCGAAAATGAATCCAGGAGGGTACCATTAAATTTTACCTTATATTGCACTGACGTGACGCATGACATTATCCAGTGAAACCATCGGTGAGAGAAACCCAACCTTTGCATCACTTTCCTTAAGAAATCCCAGTCCACCCTGTCATAAGCTTTGGATAGATCTAGTTTATAGGCACACAAATTCCTATCTTGGTTCACATTGTGCTCAATAAAATGCAAACACTCGAAGGCCACTATAGCATTATCCGTGATCAGACTGCTCGGAACAAAGGCACTTTGATTAATACAGACTAGCTCCCCAAGCACGAGCCGTAATCTGTTAACCAAACATTTTGAGATAACTTTATATATGATAGTGCATAAACTGATGGATCGAAAGTCTTTTAAAGTCTCAGGTTGATCAACTTTCGGAATTAAGGCTATGTCCGTATCGATAATCCCCTCTGGCATACGTCCAATAACAAAGAAAAGCTTAATCGCATTAATTACCTCTTCTTTAATAGTTCCCCAGTGGCGCTGATAAACCGGGCTGGAAAACCATCCAACCCCGACACCTTAAGGGGTCCTATTTGAAACATTACATCACCAATTTCTTCATCTGTGAAATCCTTGCATAGAGTATCATTTATTTCCATGGTTACGTTTTCCTGCGTTTGTGAAATTATAGCCTCTGGATTTAAGGATGGATCGCGGGTGAACAACTCCTTAAAATAGGACACTGCCATTCGCTATATATATGTTGGAACATCCTTCCATGCGCCATCTGAGTCCTTCATTTTTTTGATTTTATTCCTGTGCGCTTGCCATACCGCTTTTTGGTGGAAAAACCTTGTATTTCTATCACCCTCTTTGAGCCATATTACTCGTGATCGTTGGAGCCATAGCATCTCCTCCCGGTATAGCAGCTCATGCATACGATCAGTAGCCTTTCGAGTGTCCTTTTGGTCCGCATTGTTAATCATGCGCATCTCTAATTGTTTTCTGGACTTGCTTAATTCTTGGATGATGTTCCCAAATTTATTTTTACTCCAAACTTGCAGACTATCCATAACTTTGTCTAGTTGCTTCATGATGTCAGCCAAGTCATGCTTCTCACCCGCCTCCTTCCAGGATATATTTATGAATTCAGTAAGCTCTGCTTCACATTCCCAAAAGATCTCGTATTGGCGTCTTGGCTGCCGGCAGGTGACCCTCTCCTCCTTCTGCATATGTAGTAGAATTGGACAGTGATCAGAAACCAGCGATGTGAGGTGTTATACATGTCATTCTGCAAACAATTCTCGCCAGTCCGGACTGGAAACAACTCTGTCTAGCCTCACTTGGACATTAGCTCGCTCGTACCTTTTTTGTCATATGTGTATCGGACTCCTGAAAAGCCAAGATCAGACAAGTTACAATCAAATAAAGCCTCTCTAAAATCCTCCATTTGGTTTACTGATCTAGGGGTATGGCAAAGGTGTTCTTCTTGCCACAAAGCCTCATTAAAATCACCTATGATTACCCACAGGAGCTCAGATTGTGTTTTGAGGTTACGAAGAGCTTCCCACATGAGATGTCGATTTTCCACCCGTGGTTCACCATAAACACAAGTTAAGCGCCATTGGGGAGCATTGCGAGACACACGCACGTACGCATCAATCATTCTTTCATTAACACATTGGACTTCTACAAGGAGACTTTCATGCCAAAATAAAGCTAAACCACCACTAAGACCATCAGTACTAAACCAGCAAAACCTTTTAAGCCTAACCTAGTATGATAACGACGCATTTTATTTTTACTCTGCCTAGTTTCACAAAGGAAAAATAAACAAGGACTCCAAACTTGGGAAATAGTAGCCAATTCTCGAGCTGTCGAGGTATTCTCGGCTCCTCGACAATTGAAAGATAAGCAATTCATTGCTCCTGATGAGACCAAACATTAGGTCTTGTCAGGGTACCGGAAGCCCCAGGTCCGGTTGCTACCTTCATCCTCCTCGACCCCTCCCCTTCATGGCCATCCTTCTAGTTCAGGTCCTGCTTGTCCCCCCTCCCCTTTTTCTGCATGCCCCTATCCCGGTGCGGGTAATTTAACGCCAAAGTCAGTTCAAGTCAGTTTCCTTGGACTTCATCCTCAGCCAAACGCTTGCCTAGCACCGAATCCGCCGCCTACATATGGGTGTCCGTCACGCTGCTTAGGGACACAGTAGCATTAGACAGGTCCCGGATTACAAGAACCATGTCATCAACGCCACGACTCTGTGGCCGGACTGGCTGTGGTACAATATCCTCAAGGGGCGGCATCTCATTGATTTTCAGACATCCTCGAAGGTTCAGATTTGCATCTCATCTCACTCCTGGGCCTCCTAATCAGGTCTGAACCAAACATCAACTCCATCTTTTCCACAGTATTTGCCAAGGTTTGCTCCACTTCAGCTGTAGTTCTGAACTCCTGCTCCTCAAAACCATCTTTTGCATCAACATCCTCTGGCACTTCAACTGTTTATGGTGCAGGGTTAGGCACCGGAACTCCCTGGCTGTTGCTGGGTTGCCCTAGCTGCGATGAGCTCACACTCCCTGTGGGTGAGTTAAACACCAGATCCATCTTCACCGCCGGGTTAACAGAGGCTGAAACAATCCTACGGGCGAACTTGTGTTTGGGCGAACACCTGAGAGACGCATCATAGTGCAGGGAGGGAACACCTCTGATCTTCTTCTCGCACTCCTTCTTTGCATGTCCAATGAACCCGCAGTGGAAGCAAAAGTGCAGAACACGCTCGTACCTGAGCGGATATACCATAGGTGCCGCCTGTCCCTTGATTTTAGTGGTAAAGCGGGTCTGCAAGCGTTTATTCAAGGGTAGAAGTGTTGAACAATGCAGACATGCAGGTAGTCACTAAACTCCAGTCCATCTTTATCCACATCAACCTCTTCCACATGTCCAAGATGTGATCCCACAAATCTCCCATAAGCATCAGTTTGTTTATTCCATGGTACATCATAGAACCGGACCCAAATCTGGATGGCAACACCCTTTTGGATCCAGGGTCCTCCACGCGCAACGAACTTGTAGTCTCCTTCAGACTTGGACGTAATGATGAAAAAGTTCTCTTTGAGCGGGGTGAAGGTCATTGTGTCAGGGATACCCCAAACCTCCATGAGGTGTGTGTGCAGATTGGTATTGTTTGCCGCCTTAATGGAGTAGTACCTAGCTAGGAGGCACAATACCTTAGGTTCCGATGACACTTCGTTCACCTCCTCCTCTGGCTCCCCCACGCATATGTCATCCTACAAGTCCACTTCGCCGGAGAGCCACGCCTCCGGTCCCACGTACGTTCCCTCCTCCTCAGCCGCATCCCAGCTGCTTCCGTAGTCCTCTGAGACTTTCGTGATCACGATCGGGCGCCCCTTACTTGCAGGCATGATCACGCCGTCCGCAGATGGCTTCGGGTGGGCGGATGCCTCACCGGCGTACCCATGATCACCCCCACCACCAACGGAAGACATCGTTCGAGCTTGCACGGGATCAAGAGGCTCGCCGGATCGTATGTTGTCGATCGATTGTCAAAAGCTCTGATTAAGTTTTGGACTACGCCCCCGTCTACGGCCTGTTATGGTTCCGCTCTGTGGGGCGAACCGACTTTGGAACTCGATCGTGAGGCACACGAACTCCTTCCGCTACATGCTTGATCAATCTGGACTCTATAACGGATTCAGACTCTTCCAAATGACACAAAACAGATATGTTCCCGTCCATAGTAGGGGTGGCGGCACCGATCGCCTCGAGGTCGCCAGAGCCAAACCCTAGAACGTAACCGACAATATTTTCTAGTTTTTTCTATTTAAACATGTAATAAGATCGGCCAATCTTCCGACTCACTTATGTGCATACTATGCAATATGGACGATCAACGTGATTGGATGCTACTAATAGTTTTCTGATCAGCAGCTTGTTGGCTGATGCCTAAAAATCACAGGATGGGTTAGGTGCGTTCCGTGTTGCTAGTAGCGCGCAATATGCCTTTTTTTTTTTTATTAAAAGAAACGAGGCAGCAGAGATAAGTCACTCTTGTGGACGGATTCTGGGCTGTGGCCTGCCGAAAAGTGCAACGCAGGGTTGGTCCCAACCATTTTTTAGAAATTCTGGGCAGACCACAGCCCACCGGCCTATTCCCTGGCTATGCCCATATCCTTGAGGGCGATGAATTGTAGAAATAAAACTCAGACGTAAAACTGTGTTTAGATTCAGGATAACCTTTAAAAAATACAGGATATGAAATATGAGACCATGGATAAATGGATGACATGGTTTATTTCACATTTTCTGCAAGACAGTAAACATTGATTTGAAAATATGCATTTCATTAAAAATTAATCCCGGCAGCTTTAAAAGTCAGTCCCAGGTTTGCAGCACAAGAAGGAAGAACCACATATAAGTATATAACTGAAACTGAGCACAAGTTTCCAAACTTGAAAACATATGATGGGTAAATAGCTCGATATGGTTTTCACTTTTTGTCCAATTTATTCACTATCTTGAATAATACGAGTATTCATAGATACTACATCAGCGTCTGACGAACGAAGAATAAACTAAAATTCAAGTTTACTTTCTTTACAAAATGTGTGACATTAATTGTTACCATTTTATGTATTTGTTGGTACAAATCTTACATAATGCATTTTTGTTACCAAGAGTACTATACGCTCCTGTAACATAGACCTGTTTGTACTGTGTCAGAGAATAATTTGTGGCTAATCTATGCAAAGTGCTCTGTCATATCAGACCTATTTATAATAGGGTTCTTCTAAATCATGTGAGCGATCACTAGGAGTCAATACTCACGGTTGTATTGACTTGACCTGCATGCATGTTGTTAGATTCTCCATGTATCTTTTATAGCTCTGTGATTACTAAATACTGAATATTGAGCACCTTATAGTCCGAAAGTTGATACCAGAACAATTTTCAGATAAAATTCTTAAACTCAACTGTGAAGTATTGCATCTCATCTCAACAAATGAACGACCACCTGATTAGATCATCATGGTAAGTTGAACAACAAATGGGCATATACCACACAATATTAAATACACATGGCCATGCAAAACGAAACAACAAGATTCATTGATCCTGGTTATGGATCTTGCCATTCAGAGGGTGGGTGATTTGATAAGTTTCCCACCATTGAGCTGCTGGTCCCTCCAACAGATGTGCGGTGAATCTCCCCATCTCAGGGTCGGTGCACTCACAAGTCACCAGATCCTTGTGCACAGAGCGAAGCCAGTCGTCTGCCACAATTGGCTCGGTAGTAGTGTAGAACTTGTTAGGCCTTAACTTCAGAAATCTTTCAAGCCTGTCCACTTGAGGAGGGGGTGGTGGTGGCGGTGGCGGAGGTGGTGGTGGCGGCGCATTCTGATTTGCCATGAATTGGGCCATCATGGTCATCAGTTGAGTCTGTGCCGCTATCATCTGTTGAAGCATGGCATCGGTGTTGTTGTTGTTGTTGGGATCACGTCGAGGAGGCATCTGTGGGGTTTTAGCAGGGATGAGTGAAGATAGAAAGAGACTAAAAGAAGTTCTACCCATAACCAGCAGATCAAGGCAATTCATCTACAAACAACATCTAGCAAACATCAAGCAACATGGTTCAAACATAACAAACAACCTAGTATTACCATACCAACCAAGTTGATATGATCAATACACTATCACGATATTCGTTGTTCTAACAGGGTAACTAAATTGGTGGTCTCATCTATCTTTTGTTGAGTTTTTCAAGTTCTTCCATGGCCTTCCATGAAGCACAACTGTCTTGTGGGGATCTCCATCGTTCTGACATCAGTTGAGTTGAATCCACCAATAAGCTTCATTTGAAGTGATAAAAGATGTTTAGAAAGTGAATAGTAGATGAGAGTATAAGAAAAAGGTAACTTGCAAATATTTCCTTTTGAAAAAAAATAGATTTTCAATTTTTGGTCTTTTCCTAGTTCTAATCCAAACCTAGGGTTTCGAACCTACAGGCAACACAGTGCTCTGATACCATCTGTAGCGGACCTGCACTTAAAAATAGGCAAGATCCCTGTGTATAGTGCAAATCCCTGGATCGAATCGTTTGCACACACAGTTTACGATGAATACCATAACATTGTATCAACTTATTACACAAATGATCCAGACTTAAAATAATCCATTACAACTTTGCATAGCTCGAAGCTAGCATAAACAAAAATAACAGCGGAAGACTAAAATTATTGCATGGAGTCCCAATCTTCATGTAGCCACAGGCGAAAACATGTTGGTTGCAGACTCGAAACCCTTAACGAAACCTCACTCATCATCAGAACAACCTGATAAAAGATATCAACAAGGTGGGTCAAAACCATAAAATGGAACTGGCAAGTGACACTTTGTGGACTCATAGAGGAAACTCTAATAACCTATATGCATATTTGGCTTGTGGAGTTTGAAGGCTGTTTGCATAAAGCCAATTTTCCCTAACTCTTTGTAAAACATCTTTTCATCTATACGAGACTTTCATGGCATGAAAACCACCGTCTCATCTACCCTTGTTCACCCATCAAATTTTAACTTAGAGAAATTGGAATGTTGGGATCCTCCGTTGACGTCCTTGTCCAGCTTGCTCAGAATTGTCCGTAACCGGGGACACGGCTAAGTACTTAGTTTGACACTCTGCAGAGGTTGTGCACTTTCACCATTAGACTTAACCAACCCAAACTATCCCTCACACTTCATTGGTGTTCCGGGGAAAAGAAGAAGGGTTAAGACGAGATCTTTTAGAAGCATTTTCCCACCCCATACTGGCCTGACGCGCTCCACCTACATACCTCTACCACCACCTGTCAAGCCGGGATGAGTCCACGCAACTTAGTTGATCAAGACAGAGCCCAATGACTAATGGCTGCACTGGAAGCAATCTTCACTTGGAGTAACTTCAAATCCCTTTGATCCTGGGTGGCTTTCCGCAAGTGTGATTCATCCTCCTAAGTCAGGGGACCACGTATGATCCTTCCTCCCAAAATAGGGAATCACCCTCTTCTACAATTCATCCTCCCATATATGGGGAATTGCTTTATTCCAACCACCCACCCAGGTAGTTTATTAACTTGGTAGAATTTTCATTAGCTTTTGATAC
The DNA here is from genome assembly GCA_012064385.1 of Puccinellia tenuiflora. Lineage (NCBI taxonomy): Eukaryota > Viridiplantae > Streptophyta > Magnoliopsida > Poales > Poaceae > Puccinellia > Puccinellia tenuiflora. Next base: position 362,578 of record QRDG01001695.1, on the reverse strand, counting down.
AAAACACATAGCATAGAATTTACCTATTCTACTAAGTTATCATATAGGTACTAGACACTTAGGAATATTCTAGGGTAATACTAAACAGATCTAGCATAGCATAGTAATACTAATAACCTATCATGCAAATTTTCTAAGTAAAAGCTACCACAATGCATATATCAAAATAATAGGAATTTCATGAGTGTGCCACTTGCCTTGGCAACAGGAGTGGCAGGAGTAGCAACCACCAAAGTCTTCGTGTCTCTCCAAATAAACTAACAAAATAAACAAGCCACACATAAACAAACAAACAAAACAATAATAACAATACAAAAAAATGCCATGCATGAAATGCATTTAAAATCAAAAGAAAAATTACTACACTAAGTTTTATGATTTTTGAAAATATACATGAGGTCAAAATGCAATTAAAACAATTTTTAGTATAATAACAACATAAACCAATTCCTAAAAAGGGAATAAACACAAATTAAATACTACTGTTCAACAAAATAATTACAGAAAATATGGGGTTGGTTCTACTGGACAGATGGCTTCAAAACTAAACTAACCCAATTGGATTTGCTCCAAAACCTATTTTTAAACTAAAGTTATGCCAAATCTACTCAAATTTCACATTTGAAATTAAAATATATTTAAACTTGGCAAAACAAAAAAATAAAAGGACAGAAAGATTCTACAGGTTCTAAGGATTTCAAATATATAAAAATATTTGAATTTGGCCTAGCCAATAAAAAGATATGATAAATTTAAGATGCAGGGGTTTTTCTGCAAAACTGCCATTTAAATCTAACTTCGGGAAAATCCAGAAAATCCTCTACTGACTGGGCGCTGACTGGCTGCGGACGATGCGCTGACTGGATGCTGACGTGGCCTCCTCTGATTCGCCAATACCCTTTCGGTAAAAATAATTAAAACGGACCGCTGGATCTAGATCTAACGATCTAGATCTATTAGACCTAAAGCTGGCGGCGCATCCCAGCCGGAACCCTAGCCGGAGACCTACCCGCGGCGGTGACGTGCTCGGCATGCCTTGTTCCGGCGTGTCTAGGGGGTGAGGGGAGAGGGGGAGCTCACCACGGCGTGCATCAGGTCGAGGCGGACACGGTGGCGCGGTGGACGGCGTCGAGGTGCTCCAGGTAGGCGGAAATCCCTCGCCGGACTTGGCTCCCACGGCGGCCGACGGTTGTCGTGGACGAATACGTCGATCTGGGGGCGCAAAAATTACCAAACGGTGTCAATGATGCGCACGAAACAAATAAGGAAAAAGGGAGTAGAGGGAGGGCGCGGGGTCGTCGGAGCTCGCCGGAAAAAGGAGAACTCGCCGGCGGCCGAGGCGGACTTCCAAGCTCGAATTCGGGCGGCCTGGGGGTGGAATGGAGAGGGCTTTTGGGGGCGAAGAGAGAGGGGACGACGGGCTTCTTATAGTCGTGCTCGGGCGCGTAGATCTTGGCCTTAATGGCACGAATTAAAGACGGGGATCGTCGGTGTCTCCTGCGATGGACGCGCGCGAGATTTCGGGAGGAAGACAGTGGTCGTGTCGGTGCTGACATGCGGGCCCCGGCTGTCAGCGGAGGAAGGAGAAAAGGAAAAAGAAAAGAAGCGCGGGCTGCTGCTGGGCTGCGGGGATGATAGCGGGCCAGTGCTGGGCCGGCTCGGCCGGTTGGCCTTTTCCATTTTTTTTGTTCTTTTTCTCCTTTTCTATTTTCTGTTTTCAGAAATACAAATAACTTTCGAAATAATAGTTCAAATTGATTCAAGCCAATTTGAATAATTTTGTAAAATCAAAATAATATTTTTAAATACTTTGAAATCTTTTTCCATAATATTTTATTTTTGATTAAATCAATTATGGAATATTTGCATAATTGACACCTTTATGTCAAAAATAACAAATAGGCTTTTATAAAATCTTTTTGAACTCAAATAAAATCCAGGAAAATAATATGAGTGGCATCATGTGGTATAAACCATGATAAACTTATTTTTGTTATTTTTTTACTCAAAATAAATTAACCAAATACCCTTGGGCATTTAAATGGTAATTGTTATTCCATAAAATAAGAAAATAAATTTTTATTCTTTTGAAACTTCATAAAACCAGGAGCACAAATGCACAAATGCAATGAAAACATGAATGCCATGCTTGTTTTGAAAATTTTCAAAACACAGAAATGTATTTTTCATAAAGTTTTTGATTTTTCAGAAATTTTCACAAATTTGAAAATCTTGGGATGTTACACACCGGAACTCCCTGGCTGTTGCTGGGTCGCCCTAGCTGCGATGAGCTCACACTCCCTGTGGGTGAGTTAAACACCAGATCCTTCTTCACCGCCGGGTTAACAGATGCTGAAACAATCCTACGGGCGAACTTGTGTTTGGGCGAACACCTGAGAGACGCATCATAGTGCAGGGAGGGAACACCTCTGATCTTCTTCTCGCACTCCTTCTTTGCATGTCCAATGAACCCTCAGTGGAAGCAAAAGTGCAGAACACGCTCGTACCTGAGCGGATATACCATAGGTGCCGCCTGTCCCTTGATTTTAGTGGTAAAGCGGGTCTGCAAGCGTTTATTCAAGGGTAGAAGTGTTGAACAATGCAGACATGCAGGTAGTCACTAAACTCCAGTCCATCTTTATCCACATCAACCTCTTCCACATGTCCAAGATGTGATCCCACAAATCTCCCATAAGCATCAGTTTGTTTATTCCATGGTACATCATAGAACCGGACCCAAATCTGGATGGCAACACCCTTTTGGATCCAGGGTCCTCCACGCGCAACGAACTTGTAGTCTCCTTCAGACTTGGACGTAATGATGAAAAAGTTCTCTTTCGAGCGGAGAAATAATTGGGAGAAAAACGCCGGGGGTAGGACTCGAACCTGAGACCTTAGGCTCTGATACCATGTTAGATACCTCTACCAACCAACTATCCCAAAAGACCGATCTGATAGGAAGTGGTGATATAATATACTTAACACACTTCACAACACCCCCTCTCACGTGTGACGGGAGAAGAGAAAGTCAACACGTGAATAGAAGAAGAGCACACCGGAACATCGGTGGCTAAAAGCTCCCCTCCAGCCCTCTTTCGAGCGGAGAAATAATTGGGAGAAAAACGCCGGGGGTAGGACTCGAACCTGAGACCTGAGGCTCTGATACCATGTTAGATACCTCTACCAACCAACTATCCCAAAAGACCGATCTGATAGGAAGTGGTGATATAATATACTTAACACACTTCACAACAATTGTGTCAGGGATACCCCAAACCTCCATGAGGTGTGTGTGCAGATTGGTATTGTTTGCCGCCTTAATGGAGTAGTACCTAGCTAGGAGGCACAATACCTTAGGTTCCGATGACACTTCGTTCACCTCCTCCTCTGGCTCCCCCACGCATATGTCATCCTCCAAGTCCACTTCGCCGGAGAGCCACGCCTCCGGTCCCACGTACGTTCCCTCCTCCTCAGCCGCATCCCAGCTGCTTCCGTAGTCCTCTGAGACTTTCGTGATCACGATCGGGCGCCCCTTACTTGCAGGCACGATCACGCCGTCCGCAGATGGCTTCGGGTGGGCGGATGCCTCACCGGCGTCCCCATGATCACCCCCACCACCAACGGAAGACATCGTTCGAGCTTGCACGGGATCAAGAGGCTCGCCAGATCGTATGTTGTCGATCGATTGTCAAAAGCTCTGATTAAGTTTTGGACTACGCCCCGTCTACGGCCTGTTATGGTTCCGCTCTGTGGGGCGAACTGACTTTGGAACTCGATCGTGAGGCACACGAACTCCTTCCGCTACATGCTTGATCAATCTGGACTCTATAACGGATTCAGACTCTTCCAAATGACACAAAACAGATATGTTCCCGTCCATAGTAGGGGTGGCGGCACCGATCGCCTTGAGGTCGCCAGAGCCAAACCCTAGAACATAACCGACAATATTTTCTAGTTTTTTCTATTTAAACATGTAATAAGATCGGCCAATCTTCCAACTCACTTATGTGCATACTATGCAATATGGACGATCAACGTGATTGGATGCTACTAATAGTTTTCTGATCAGCAGCTTGTTGGCTGATGCCTAAAAATCACAGGATGGGTTAGGTGCGTTCCGTGTTGCTAGTAGCGCGCAATATGCCTTTTTTTTTTTTAAAGAAACGAGGCAGCAGAGATAAGTCACTCTTGTGGACGGATTCTGGGCTGTGGCCTGCCGAAAAGTGCAACGCAGGGTTGGTCCCAACCATTTTTTAGAAATTCTGGGCAGGCCACAGCCCACCGGCCTATATTCCCTGGCTATGCCCATATCCTTGAGGGCGATGAATTGTAGAAATAAAACTCAGACGTAAAACTGTGTTTAGATTCAGGATAACCTTTAAAAAAATACAGGATATGAAATATGAGACCATGGATAAATGGATGACATGGTTTATTTCACATTTTCTGCAAGACAGTAAACATTGATTTGAAAATATGCATTTCATTAAAAATTAATCCCGGCAGCTTTAAAAGTCAGTCCCAGGTTTGCAGCACAAGAAGGAAGAACCACATATAAGTATATAACTGAAACTGAGCACAAGTTTCCAAACTTGAAAACATATGATGGGTAAATAGCTCGATATGGTTTTCACTTTTTGTCCAATTTATTCACTATCTTGAATAATACGAGTATTCATAGATACTACATCAGCGTCTGACGAATGAAGAATAAACTAAAATTCAAGTTTACTTTCTTTACAAAATGTGTGACATTAATTGTTACCATTTTATGTATTTGTTGGTACAAATCTTACGTAATGCATTTTTGTTACCAAGAGTACTATACGCTCCTGTAACATAGACCTGTTTGTACTAGAGAATAATTTGTGGCTAATCTATGCAAAGTGCTCTCATATCAGACCTATTTATAATAGGGTTCTTCTAAATCATGTGAGCGATCACTAGGAGTCAATACTCACGGTTGTATTGACTTGACCTGCATGCATGTTGATAGATTCTCCATGTATCTTTTATAGCTCTGTGATTACTAAATACTGAATATTGAGCACCTTATAGTCCGAAAGTTGATACCAGAACAATTTTCAGATAAAATTCTTAAACTCAACTGTGAAGTATTGCATCTCATCTCAACAAATGAACGACCACCTGATTAGATCATCATGGTAAGTTGAACAACAAATGGGCATATACCACACAATATTAAATACACATGGCCATGCAAAACGAAACAACAAGATTCATTGATCCTGGTTATGGATCTTGCTGCAATGACAATAGTAAATGTGGCCTCAGTCTCTTAGATATGGCAAAGATATACCCTTAATTTTTCATGCCAGTTGGATTGTGCAAAGATTGCTTGTGTCAGAAGATTTTCCTAGAAGATCGTACACACATTATGAGAGAGAGAGGAAGCACCCCGTTAAGCCTGTTCCATAACCTTTTCCTGCAAGATTAGACTGATCACCAAGTAAAGTGGAGGACATCTCCTCAGGCTTAAACTAAGAGTTCTCTTGAGAAGCTTGCAATGAGGTGCCCACTGGCTACTAACTTAATTGTTTAATAATTTAGTTAGTACGAAACGTAGCCAAGAGTCTTGCCCACATGTTACCCATAACTAGTTTGGACCAATGTATTGGTAGCCTCTTGCCTCCTTGCATCAATGCATATGTAGGAGAGAGAAGTTGAGCTTCTGCTAATTAGGCTAAACCCCTAGCGTCCAAGGCATGAGTGATTTTGGATTAGAAGTGTTGCCGTGGGGGCCTTAAAGGTGATGCTTTCTCATGGACCTAGTGATCAGAGATTAATTTGGCTGAGATTGCAAGGCACATGCATACGGAAGGTGCAACCATCATTGCCTTATGATGGCAAACTAGAAAACTAGTAACCTGCATGATTAGTAACGTGATAGGATGATCCTAAAGGGACAATAAGGTATCACAATGCAAGCACATACGGGTTCTCAGATTATACTTATGTGTTAAACTATTGATGTCGGCAAACAACTTTCAGTTTGTTGAAAAAGTAAGAGAACAGAACAAAAGCTATCCAACGGATGAATCACAGACATTGTTATTTACCACAGATTTTGTGAAGCAATCATTTTAAAATCCATCTACATGCGAATGGAGGCTCGCTCGGACGAAACAAAATCCTCTCAAGTCGCTCCCGTAGTCCCGTGGGCGACGGGGAGGAATGCCTAGCCGACGGGCCGTCCTCCCCTCAACTCCTCCTCCCTCACCGCGTCCAGTGTGCTCGGATGGGCAAATGCCTGGCCAGCGTCGGCGGCGGTGGGCCTCCCTTCGCCTCTCCGCACGATGTTCCGGCGCAGGACATCGTCACTGGGTCGAGGTGCCGCGTTGCATAGGGTGCGGTGGCGGTTCTTAGCGGTGGTGTGCCGCGGGGTGCTGTCGGTGACGTCAAAGACTGCATGGCGGCGGGGTGTGACCATGGTGCGGCGGTGACGGCCTGAACACTCGGATCTGACGGGCTGCGGGCGGCGCAGGTTCGTCCGGGTGTACGGCGGTAGTGGCCGGGCTTCGGCCTAATCTGGCTCGTGTCGTGGTGGTTCGGGCGTTGGAGGCGGCAGTGTGTCCTCGACGGCTACCTTCTGGTTCGAATAAAGACGGAGGAGCGGTGGCCTTAGTATTTTTCTTCCGTCCAATTTGTCGCTCTATCGTTGCCGGTCGTCCTCGATCTGGCCATCGACAAGTACCGAATTTCTATATCGGTGCTCCTCACGGATTGGCACTTAGCACTCCTGGAACTATGGAGTGGATGCGATCTGGTGGTGTGCGTCCACAACATCAGCCCCTGAGGCTTCTTTAGGATGCACTAGTACAAACATGACCATACTAGATGGAACCTAGAGCCAGTTTATCCCGAAAAACTTTGAACCGTCTATGATCAATTCTCTTAGTCGGCCCGAATTTTAAAGCCGTCTCTAATAATACTAGAGCCGGCCCTTATTTGTGACCGTCTCCAATAATTTGATCATCCAAGCCGGTTGATATTACCGTCCGCCTCTAGAACCCCCAGACGGCTGGTATTCCAGGCCATCTCAAATGGAAAATTATCAGAGACGGTTCGAATTAACAACCGGCTGGACGCAGAATGGGTTCAGATTTTCTCTGACTGCATGCATGATCTAGAATATGATCTGTTCTGTTATTTTTTCACTCGAATCTGGACTGATCATATAATAAATACAGAATGACAGCCATTACAGAGTACTAGTAACTAGCTAGTAGCTAATTAATTAGATCAACAAATTATAATTAACACAAAACCTCGCGCGGAGGCACCTCCTTCAACGAGGCGGCGGACGAATTCCAAATCGACCACCACCACCGCAAAAGTACGTCGGCGTGCGGCAGCGGGCTTGTGGAACCTTGATCGCTGAGATAACCGACCGGCACACCAACGGGAGGCTCCGGATCGGCTCCTATCAGACGGCGAAGCAGACGGCCTACACATATGACTGCGAGTCGAAGCGTCTCGACGGCGCGGAGGCGCACCTCAACTTCCCTGACGGCTGCCCCGACTCGCCGGATTTGGAGCCCGTCGATGCCCGGGTGGCAAATCCACGACAACTGTGCGGTGTTGCACCGCCGCACGATGGTGCGGGGTCGTCCAGTACGGAGCGCGTCAAGAAGTGGTCGCGCATCAAGAAGGAGCCGTCCGGTGCAGGGCCGTCCGCACCGATCGTTGACCTCACTGGCGACAACGACATCAACAACGGCAACTCCAATTTCTATGGTGGAGTAGATTGGAAGAGGTTAATGGCTGAGGCCAGTGACAACTCCGATTAGTTTCTAGTAGTAGGATCGATCTAGTTATAATTAAGTTTGTACTAGTTTGTTTTAGGTACTACTACTTTTGAATGAAGGTTTTGTATTCAAATAATGTTTTAAGGGTTTGAGTATTTACTAGCACACATGCCCGTGCGTTGCAACGGGAGAAAAAATTAAGACATGGTTGGAAAAGAAGAATTGTGGTGATTGGGCTAGGCTTGTTAACACGACTATTGCGCCAGAGAATTAACGGATGATTTTTTTTATATACAACATATGAAGAGAAAAACACGCCTCACGTTGCTACGTAACAATTTACATACACATCGAACAAACCATAGTTCTATTTGGTGAACATGTGCGTCAAGAGTGATGCATTTTGTGCTGCATCGCCACAAAAAGCTAATCTCTTTAACCTATGTCCAAATTTCTGATGATGGTGTTAAAGTATAAATCACAAAATCACAAACATTTACCATAAACATGTCAATGTATTAAAACATTTCAGTGGCATTGTTTTAAGCAATGTATTAAAAAATCCACATGAGCATGCAAAAAAGAAGCTTTTTGTTTGAAGAAAATGTTTAGATGAAAAGAATGAATTATTTAGTTCACGAAAAATGACACAAAGAGAAAGATTCATACACCATATCCACCGGGAAAATAATAGAAGAAAACATTGATGTGTCAGAGGCATGGGGATGATCCCCGACCCACACGCCACAATGGAGAAAGCCTCGCCGGTCACGGAGGGGTATTTCACCGGCTCTCAAAGCAATATGCAATGGTGCTTCTTTGGCTCATGGATTGTTGGTCCCCCGGTTCGTTTTCCTGCTGGTGCTCCGGCCATGGCGGAGATGACCTATGGGTGAAGAAGGCAGTGTGCACATAGGCCCCTGAAGACTTTCTCATTTCTTATTTGGTAGGGGGGTTCGTTGTGCAATTGTTTCAGGACACCTTGTAGTGTGTGGTAGGATTCTGCGTGTGTGGCCGTGTGGGTAACCTTGTACTCCTATTATGTTTGTTTATGACCACGCAACTTTCCCTAAAAAAAAGTAACAACAGTGGTAGTGCAAAGTGCAGGACTCGCAGAAGCATAGGTAATACGAATCAGCAGAGACATTGCATGACTGTCCATCGCTGACAACACATACTGCAGCAGTGCAGCTTCACCATGGTCCTCCCCTAAAAGCTCCTTCGTTATTCAGACATCAATCAGTTTATATGGTATGCAGACATCAAACTGAAGAATTAGAAGAACTCGTACATACACGTCAAAAAAAGAAACTCGTACATAGACATCTAGGGAGAACTTTGACTCGAGCATTTCGTTGAAGCTCACGGTCCACCAGCCAAGCACATTCAGCACAGAAGTAGCTACCAGAACAGCTTCACCTAGTTCACCGAGATATGCTAACAAAGACACGGCTGTAGTACTTTCTCCTCATCACTAACGCACCCCGTGCGAAGCTGGCACACCTAGACCAATCAAACCAACGAAAGAAACATCCTAAATTCAGACTTCAGAGGCATATCACCGAACACCTGGTGCCGGCGGGATGGTGCCCATGGAACAGGAATGCCCCCTTCTCCTCGTGTGCACCTGGTAGCTGACATAGATGTAGGCGATTGTGTGCTCCTGCTACGCCTACTGGAGGGAGGCCCTCGTGGTCGTGAAGGCACTACCAGGGCCATGCCTCCAGCGCGGTGTCATCGGCCGTCTTCTTCTTGGGGTCCTGCTTGACGACCCAGGAGAAATCAACATGTCAGGTTGCCACCAGCCTCTGCTACTCTTGTGTGTCTGCGGTCGGTCGCTGATTCGGATCAGCAGTGAGGCAACGCGGGGAGCAAGGGCACACGGCGGGCGGCTTGGCGGGTAGTGCTCATTGCTGGCCCTCGAGAAGCTCCGCATCGAGCACATCTAAACATGGGGAAAAAGGACTCCGTCGCGGTTGGGATGTGCTTGCTGTGCGCCTGTGCCCCCGCCTCGGATGCTCCAGCCGACTTGGGGCGGCGAGGAAAAGCAGAGGCACCTCAACTCATACCAAACTCTCTTGGATCTGAGAGCTAAGGGCCATGGCGACGAACCTGCGCTGTAAGCGGAATGTCTAAGCGCGAGCTTGGTTTGGCAGCGCCGGCGGCCTCTGAGCGGAAGCGTGGCAGCGTTGCCAGGCCGCAGGCTTCGCTGGAGTACAGAAGGCACGGCGAGAATGGGCCGAAGAATGAGTAGGGGAAGTTTTGTGCCGCCACGGTCCCGTTCCACCGGCCGGAGGAGGTGGAGGTCGCCGGTGGCCGGAGATCAAACGGGTGGCGGCCGGATGTGGGTGGTAGCCAGAGACCGTTCTGTTCTGTTCTGTTCGGGAGACAGTTCGTGGGTCTGTTCGGGACATAAAGAAGCGGGGAAAAAGAACATAACGAATCGGTACGATGGCAGTTTGGGAGTAATATGGGATTTGGTGGAAGGGTAAAACAGTAAAAAACGGACGGACGAACCAAAGAAACCTTAATGTCTTTATTATTAGGTATAGATCCGCTAGAAACTGTAATTTGTTTGAGAAACAAAATTTCTCCTCCAAAGGATAAGGAGGCGTATACTCCTCTAAAAATGCCGAGTTTGAGCTATATTGGACGTTGTAGTAATATTGTCGCTGACTTAGGCCTAACCTAGTGGCAAGGAGATATTGATGACTTTCCTGTCCACCCAAGTTTGAGTCCCTGTGCTCGCAATTTAGGTGTTGCATATAAAAACTAGTTGATTATGGTCCAATAGATTAATGGATGTGACAACTCATTGAGATTGATTTCGAACTCAGTGACTTTCCACATCCATTAAAGTATTATTCCATAATCAATGATTTTTTTCTTGTTGACTTCATAATAAATATTTTCATAGAAATAATTAAAAAAACAAAATTTGCGTGTCCGGGGTGCGGTCCTGAATATTTTTATTAATACGATGTTCTTAATTTATATTTCCATAAACTTTGGACTTGTATTTTCATCGTGAACCATACCGGAAATTATTTCTAATGTGTTTCTTATAGACAATTTTAAAGTTAATTTGCTATTTTTGTTGCATTAATTGAATATCTAGCTATTTAAGACATTTTAATTATATAATATCTAAAAATGTAAGAAAAAATCTGAAACTTGCCATGTGTTCGTTATATGATACCTACAATTTGTGGTAAGTATATTAGACAATTCCAAAAAAAAAAGTCATTTGAGTTGCATTGTAACGAGTACATCATTACCAACAAATCATCACACCTTTCACTGTAAACTTCAAACTTTATACTACTACCTTTATATCTAAAAATTTCCAAGCCATTTTTTGTTATATGATACCAATATGTCGTAGTAATTAGATAATACAGGACTGCATACCTCATTTCATTCTTCTAATAATTTGTAAAAACTAACTTTGGAGGGGGGTATGGTGAATATTTTCATTAACGCTGTGTTCTTAATTTATACTTCTCTATACTTTGCACTTGCATTTTTTGTAATGAACCATACCAGAAAGTATTTCTAATGTTATTTTTAGACAATTTTAATGTTAATTTTCTATTTTTGTTACATTAATTGAAAATATCTAGTTATTTAACAGATTTTAATTCATATAATATCTAAAAAATGTCAGAAAAATATTAAACTTGCCATGTGTTCGTTATATGTACTAGTAAGCTGTGGTAAGTATATTATACAATTCCAAAACAAAATCATTGAAGTTGCACTTTAACTAGTACATCATCACTAGCAAATCATCAGATCTTTCAGAGTAAACTTCAAACTTCGCACCACCTTTATATAATTTTTCATTATAATGCACTGAATTTTGATTGTACAACTTCATTTAACACTACTAAGCATATGTACACCGTAATTTTAGTTGTAGAAACTTTTCTTTTGAATAATTCGAGTTGGTTTTGATTTTGGTAATTCCCGGACTGACCTAACAGGTCCGGAGGGTCCGAAAACTAAATATTTTGACGGCAAATAAAAAGACTACAAGTTTGGCTCAAAAGTGAAACCGACTGGGGGTATTTTTCCCAATTGCCGCCATGCCAGTCAAACCATAACTTGACCCTGACCCTGACTCTGCTCCAAGCCCTCTCGCCGCCGCCGGCCCCTCAGCAAAACCCTCACCCCTGTCCGTCCTCCAAACCATCGTCATTCCCCATTGCACCGACCCCTCCCAGCCGGCCTGTCGTTAACCGGTGATCCTCGTGCAAACCCTAGTCTTTCTCTGTCGCTGACCGCCTCCCTGCCACCCGTTGTCCTTTCCCATCGTTGAACCTCCCCTAGCTGCCTGGCCACACAGTTTCCCGTCGCTCCTCCCCACTGCCGGTCGACGTTCCCCGTCTCTACCCCTCCTCGCCACCCGCTGCCGATTCCTGTTGCTGCTCCTCCCCTTTCGTTAACCGTCGTTACCTGACGTTGCCCCCATCCTCAGCGCCGTTTCCCATCGCTGCCTCCCCACCATCGGTCGACGTCCCCCGTCGCTGTCACTCCCTCCAGCCGCCGGCCGTCCTCTCCACCGGTGAGTTCTACTATAATTTTGGTTAATTTTCTGATTGTTTGCAAATTAGGGATTAGTTGATTATATTTATTTAAAATCTACTTGTGCATAATCAAGTAATTAAGTTACTTTCTTTCCAGTGTGAACTGCATTTACTCTGTAGCTTACATACTACATTTTGATTTACTTCTTATTATATCAAAACATTTGTGACACCATTTGTTAATTTAATGAAACTGTCTAGTTCCCCTGTTAGTATAGTTATTTATGTAAAAGTATCTAGTCATTTTTAATGGAGTTGAACCCTGTTAGGTGCAGATTAATTGTATATCCGCTCATTTTTTAACTTAATTAACAGGATATGGCATGTCAAGTATGCAAAAAAGACTGCACTAAATAGGAACTTTAGTTGATCCACATTGAGTGTTCATCTACAAGATTGTCAGCGCAAGTCAATGGTAATTAAAAAAACACAATTCTTGTTCAAACACTTGTATTGTGTTTTCTGGTTTTATTATAACATGTCATTTGTCACTAGTAGAAAACGGGGCACTAGTACCGGTTTTAGAGGCCCTCTAGTCCCGGTTTGCCAACCGGGACAGTCAAATCGGGACTAAAGGCCCCCCCCCCCCCTTTTGTCCCGGCACTAGCAGGAAAAGGCTTATAGCTAAGCCAAGTAGCCAGTGGCGCACAATAAAAGGAATGCGCCATGGATAAGTATTCGTGGCGCACCATATTGTACTGTGCCACTGCACATCAACTTACCCGTGGCGCACGTCATTGAGTCCCGCGCCACTGGCTAAGCTGATCCCTGGCCGGCCGGCCTGTGTGCACTTAGGCGTGGCGCACCGGAAATATGTGCGCCACGGGTACCAAAATAGCCGTGGCGCAGGGTATGAGGACTGCGCCACGGCTAAGTGTGGGACCCGGTGCACCTTTTTGGCACCGATTTTACCCCTCATAGCCGTGGCGCACCGCACTTCGGTGCGCCACGGGTAAGTGTGGGTCCCAGCTGCACCATTTTGGCGCGAATTTTACCCCACATAGCCATGGCGCAGGGCATGAGGGTGCGCCACGGCTAATATAGTGGTGGCGCAGCCCTCCTCCGTGCGCCACGGCTAAGCCTGGCTGCACAACCAGCACCCCCTTTTCTCCTCTTCTCCTCTCCTCTTCCTCCTCCCCACCTCATTTTCAGATCTGCTCGCCCCTTCCTCCTCCCCACCTCATTTTCTTCTCTCTCTTCACATATTTTGCCACATAATCTACTTATTTTCTTCATATATATGTGAGGAAACATCTCCCACACCTCGTGCTCGATCTTCCTCCTCCAGGCGCTCTCTCTTTCGATGTCTTCGTTAGAAGGTGAGTGTATGTGATGGATGAGAAGGTTGTGATGTGTGTGGCTGTATGTGATGGATGAGAAGGGTTGTGATATGTGTGTGGTTGTATGCATGTGTGATGGATGAGAATTGGTTGCATGTGAGATGTGTGTGTGGTTGTATGTGATGAATCTACATGATGAAGAAGGTTGTGATGCCCCGGCGTTTGTTTGCATATGTGTATGCCATGATCGAAATGATTAGTTGCCGATGTTTTCGCCGAAATGTAGATTCATTTCCATTTCAGCGAATTTTCCGGCACTCCTAGGGGCCAAAAATTAGCAAAGGTCATGCCGAATTTTTCCGTGAAATATTTTGTTTCTAATATAATTCTTTTGTTCTATATGTAGAGCGTGGACGACAATGGTCATCATGATGAGCGAAAGTATTGTTGCTAGATATTTAAAATATGCGATGACCGTGATGGTTAAAAACAACTGACACCGGGATAAAGTGTCCGTGTCGAACATGCAAACTCGGCACCGTGCTCGATCCCTTTTCTGGCACATTGCAGGAGCATCTGCTCAGGAAAGGTTCTATGGATGACTTCACTTACGAGGATGATGATGAGGACGTCCGTGGGGGCGCGGCGGGAAATGATCAGGAAGACGAAGAGGCGCCTCCCGATTATGATGACGAAGAATATGTCGGGCATGATGATGAAGAAGAAGCCGACGTAAATGGTGGAGAAGACGCGGGCACGCCGACGCTGCTAACTTCAGTCGTGCGGGACCCTCATGTTCAAGAATTGCTTCTCAGAAAGTCGAGTAACGCTGCTAGAGAGGCTAAGCTAGCGCAGCTGGAGATAGACTCGAATGCTCCATTGTATGCGGGATGTGGGCCCGAGGATACCCGCTTGAAAGTAACGCTCATGGCTCTGATGATGAAGGCAAAACACAAATGGACAGATGCAAGCTTCGACGAGAACTTGAAATTTTGGCACGATCGTCTTCCTGAGGGCAACACGTGTCCTAGCAGTATCGAAGAGGCCAAAAAAATCGTGTGCCCTTTTGATTTACCGCACATCAAATACCATGTTTGCATCAATGATTGCTTCATTTATCCGGAAAATGACGTGGAGAAAACTACATGTCCGGTGTGCGGCGCTGATCGATACAAGAAAGGGAAAAAGAAATCTCCTCGAATAGTGGTATGGTACCTTTCGATCATTCCTTGTCTGCAGCGGCTTTTCACAGACCCTAAGGAAGCAAAGTTAATGCGCTGGCACGCGGAAAGGAATAAGCCAGAAAACGAAGAGGTGGATAAGATGCTGAGACACCCTTCAGATGCTAAGCAGTGGGAAGCATTAGACTTTGAATACCCAACTTTTGGGGACGATCCAAGTACATTCACATGAGCATGCTAATCCAAGGGCCGAAACAACCAGGAAACGACATCAATCTGTATCTGCAGCTCTTGAGAGATGAGCTAAACAAGATATGGACTGAAGGGGTCAGCACATGGGACGTCGTCGCGGAAGATTACTTCCCTATGAGAGTCGCGTTGAGCACGACGGTGCAAGACTATCTCGGTTACGGATATATAGCAGGCCAGGTGGCCCACAGACACTATGCATGCGTTAGGTGCATGGACGATACAACATATATGCAGCTAGAGAAAGATCCCGGGTACTCAAAAACAGTGTTCACGGGACATCGAAGGTGGCTTCGCAAGGATGACCCATGGAGAAAACGCAAAGAGCTGTTCGATGGTACCGTTGAGATCCGAAGAGCCCCACGTAAGAGGAGTGGCGAAGAAATCAACATGCTGTTGACAAACTGGGATGAGTGCCCTCCGCCGGGGAAGAAGCAAAAGGCTCCGCCACCACTACTGAAGGTATGGAAAACAAGGTCTGTTTTCTGGGACTTGCCATATTGGAAGATCCTCGAAACACCTCATAGCCTTGATGTCATGCATATCACGAAGAATATGTGCGAGAGTCTGCTTTGAACCCTTCTCAACATGCCAGAGAGGACCAAAGATGGTCCGAAAGCAAGAAACGACCTAAGATCATTGGGCATCAGGAAAGATCTCCACGGAGGACGCCCTGATGATGATAATGATCTGTTCAAGGATGAGGAGACGGAAGGTCGTCGGAAGGGAAAAAAGGCGAAACAGAATGACTATTACTGCCCTCCTTCGTGCTTCACACTAAGCCAGAAGGAGATCGAACAGTTTATCAAGTGCCTTCTCGGAGTGAAATTTCCTTCCGGCTACGCGGGGAAGATAAGCAGATATCTGGACGCAGCGAAACAAAAGTTCAGTGGGATGAAGTCTCATGACTGTCATGTGCTGATGACGCAGATTCTTCCGGTTGCACTCCGAGGGATAATGGACCCACACGTTTGTCAAACGCTATTTGACCTATGCAACTTTTTGACGTCATCTCTCGAAAGTCGATCAGTATGAAGAAAGCCGTAATGCTACAGGAAGAAATCATTGTGATACTAAATGAGCTTGAGATTTACTTCCCTCCCGCATTCATCGATGTTATGGTGCATTTGCTGATCCATGTCGTGGATGATATCATCCAGCTCGGGCCGATGTTCCTGCACGGCATGATGCCGTTCGAAAGGATGAATGGTATCATCAAACGATACATTCCTAACAGGGCAAGTCCAGATGGAAGCATCGTCCAGGGCTATCTCACCGAAGAGTGCATCTCTTTCTGCACGAATTTTCTAGACATCGAGAAACCTGTTGGTCTGCCCGAAAATAAGCACATTGGCAGGCTCGATGGAGCAGGTCACAAAACAGGCAGGAGGGAACTACAAGTGTACGACTCTGGCCGACGCGCCGACTTTCACAGTGCAAACTTTGTAGCGCTACAACACATACAAGTAGTCGATCCTTGGTTGGAAAAGCACAAAAACTTTATTGAGAAGAAGTACAATGAACATGGTCAGCATCGAACGGACGTCAAAATAATCAAAGAGCACAACGCCACCTTCACGAGTTGGTTCAAACGCCACCTTCTAGATAATCCTCCGTCAATGACTTCCGCAGAAGGAAAACTCATATTCCTCTTGTCACAGGGCCCCGCACCAAACCTGATGACATATCGGGCATACAATATCAACGGTTACACGTTCTAAATAGAGGAAAAAGACAGGAATAGCGAATATCAGAACTCAGGGGTAACGATGGAATCCTTCACCGGTGACGTCAAAGAAAGGTACTACGGAAGGATCGAGGAGATCTGGGAGCTGGACTACTCTGGAGACAAGGTGTCGATGTTCCGTGTCAGATGGGATAAGAGCATCAGTCCAAAAAAAGAAGACGGATATTTCACCACCATGTCTATACCGAAGCCTCCAAGTCTGCTGCTATCCGCGAGCGTCATCGCGAAAACTGAACCATGGGTACTGGCTAGTCAAGTTGACCAATGCTTCTTCATCACCGACCCGACAATGCCTAGCCGTGTTGTCGTGAGAAGAGGAAAAAGTAGCATCATCGGAATGGATGGAGTCGCCAACGAGCAAAATTTTGACCAGTACGGAGACCCAAAGATGGAAGATGACGACGACGACGACGAAGAAGAAACATACACCACAAGAAGAAGTAGGACAACACTACCCAAGTCAGGTGGTCTTCCGTTCGCAAGAAGAAGTCGAGATGTTCCGGGTCTAAATTATTCAACCGCCACCAAGAAGGGAAAGAAGATTGTGAAATGCTAGCTAGATGGTGTGGGAAATACGACGCTCGATTTTGTAATCCTAATATCATCGGAATATTAGATATCTTAATATTAAGTATTTTTTATATTTGAAATGTGTCTTAAATTTATAATCATAAATTGAAATAAAAAATGCAATGCAAAATTAAATGCAGAATGCAATGAAAAATTGAAATGAAATGCACAAAAAGAAATGAAAAACAAAATGAAAAAAGAAATGCAAATAAAATATAAAAAATGCCTACTTAGCCGTGGCGCAGGCAGCCTCTCCCTGCGTCATCGATCCTATAATATTAAGTATATTTAATATTTTAAATGTGTCTTACAATTAAATTGAAATGAAAAATGCAATGAAAAATTAAATGCAAAATGCAAATGAAATATTAAATGCAAAATGCTAAGAAAAATCAAATGCAAAAAGAAAAAAACTAGTTACCCGTTGATGGTAGATATTGCTAAGTTGGGTGGTGCCCCAAGCGAAGGCGGAATTGTAGCTAGTAGCAGTTTTCTCTCGTTTAACGAACCGAGGTTTATCGAACCAGTAGGACTTTGAAATCAACAACGAGGTGAATGCTGAAGATCTCTATCGCTTGACCTTCAACAGACATGGACCTGCACACACTCAACCAAAATACTTTTCCCCCCACGGCGGAAAGGTTGTCAATCTTTCCGGTCTCATCAGAAAACAAAGCGGTTAATTGTATGATGAAATAGATAAAATATGAAAAGTGACCAGAGGAGTAATGATGATTAAAATCAAGTAAATGAGGTTGTAAACAATGTAAAAAGATGGACCAGGAGCCATGGGTTCACTAGTGGAGTCTCTCAAGTAAATAAAATATGCATATGATGGGTGAACGAATTACAGCTAGGCAATTGACAAGATCATGACACAAACTCAATTTAGCTATGAAAAAAAGTACATGATAATATTTATGGAGGCATCATGACAAGGAACAAAGACCGTTGAGTCCAACTGCATATTTGTCTAAAAAGTTCACTGTGGGATCGCTATCCAGCCTGTCACCCAACTGGTATTAAGTTGCAAGCAACAGACAATTGCATTAAGTAAAGTGCATGAAGTAAGCAATACTAATATCAAAATAGACATTAACACCGCTGTTTTACTCTTAGTAGCAACAGCACACCCTCGCCCTTAGACGTTTCTGTCACTCGTGCCCAGGAACAAAAGGGTGCATGAACCCACTATCTAGCATAAATACCCTCTCTTGGAGATACACACAGTCACTTGGCCAAAGTAACTACGCACATCGGAGAGCATGCAAGAACATAAATTACTACATATAAGTATCATGCACAATCTGAACATAACTTCATAATCCATCGGATCCCAGCAAACACATCACATAGCATTACAATAATCGATCTTGATCATGTTAGGGAGCTCACAAGATCATAAGACATGAAGCACAAGAGAGAGACTACCAACTAGCTACTGCCATGGACCCGTAGTCCAAGATGAAACTACTCACAATTCATCCCGGAGGAAGGCATGACAATGAAGAGCCCTCCGGGATCGATCTCCCCTTCGGCAGAGTGCCGAGATCAGCTTCAGATTGGACCCCGAACTAGGATTTTCGGTGACGGCGCGTCGGGGTCGAGTTTCTGGAAAATAATCGCCGCCCTGACATTGTTAGGTTATTTCTGATTTTATAGGCGTCGGAGGGGGCCGAGGAGACGCCCCAGGAGCAGGGATGGGTCCCACCCATGGGTCCAGGTGGGCTGTGGCAGCAGGCTGCCCCTGCCCTGTGGGTGGCCCCCTAGGCTGCCCTTTGGTCCACTGGTGTCTTCCGTCGCATAAAAAATCTCCGTAAATTTTGGTGAAATTCCGAGAATATTTCTAGATGTAAATTTCTGAAACAAAAAGACAGCAGAAACAGGGAACTGGCACTTGGCATCTTGTCAATAGGTTAGTCCAACAAAATGCATAAAAATGATATAAATGACAGTAAAAACATGTGACAATAACACAAAACTAGCAGTGGATCACTCAAAAATTATAGATACGTTTGAGACGTATCACCCGTGGCGCAGGGTGCTGACCTGCGCCATGGGTAACTTACCCGTGCCGCAGGGCGATAACCCTGCGCCACGGCTAACCAGCATACCCGTGCCGCAGGGCATCAACCTGCGCCACGGCTAAGATATGTTGTACATATGAATCGCAACTGCGCGCGCAACGGTTTGTCCCAAATCGCTAAGTCCTCCTATCCTCCTCCTCCCCGAGCCGAACGCCGCCGCCTGCCCCTTCCCGCCGGCGTCGGCTAGTTGTCCTCCTCCCTCCTCCTCCCTCCTCCTCCGAACGCCGCCGCCTGCCCCTTCCCGCCTGCGCCCGGCCCGCTCGCGCCTCCTCCGCCCTAGCTCCCCGCCTGCGCCCAGCCTCCTCCTCCCCCAGGCGCACCGCTGGCCTCCTCCTCCCTTCCCGCCCCATGCGTGTCGCCCTCCTTCGACGATGACAGGTAGGTCACATCCTCCCCGAGCCGTCCTCCTCCTCCCCGAGCCGTCCTCTTCCTCCCCTCCTCCGATGCCCACAGGGTGTTCGATGGAATGCCGAAGCCATTTTTAAAAAAAAAATTAATTTCATATAAATTTGGATGCTGCTGGTGGTTGCTAGTTGCATGTGATGTTTGAAATTAAAAATATCAATATTCGAATAAAATCTAATTTTCAAAATTTCTGGCTGAAATTCTAATTTTTTTTTCACCAATTCAATTCAACTCTGATTACGCTGAAATTTTTTTAGTATGTCAAAAATAGATATACCTTTCTTGTGTAAAATTTTCAAAATTTTCAGAGATTGTTTGGTTCACCAAAAAATTAAAATCTGCTGCTGCTTTAATTTGGTGAAATATGAGTTAATTCAAATTTGCTAGCTACTGTCTGCAGGTTTCTACTGCTTGGTGCTGCTACTGCTTGGAGCTGGTTTCTGCAAGGTAGACGACATCCGTTGATCAAAATCCTGAGTTGTGTATGGGTGACATTTTGTTATGAATGTTTGCTATGTATCCCGAGTTGTGTGCGGGTTTGTTATGAATGCTTGTATCCCGAGTTGTGTGCGGGTTTGTTATGAATGCTTGTATCCCGAGTTGTGTGCGGGTTATGTATAAATTTTGCAGGGATTTTAGACGAGTGCTAATGTTTTGCCGAAATGTCGATTCATTTCCGTTTCGGCAAATTTCCGGCACTCCTATGGCCAAAAATTAGCAAAGGTCATGCCGAATTTTTCCGTGAAAAATTCGGCATGACCTTTGCTAATTTTTGGCACTAGGAGTGCCGCCGGAAATTTGCCAGAACGGAAATGATTCGACATTTCGATAAAACATCGGCATATGTATTTTTTTGTTTCTTTTAACTAACACGTTCCATTTTGCTGTCACACACAGAACACATGGCTAACAACGATGAGGCCGGAGGTTCTTCTCGGCAGTTAAGCATGGAAGAACTAGCTAGAGAGAAGAACGCTGACTTATGGAGCTTCTATGATGAGCCGTCCGGGATGTTGCTGAGGATGTCCATGGTGGCGATGAGGGCGCCAATAATAGTGGCGCCGGGATGGCGACGAGGGCGCCAATAATACTGGCACCGAGGATGGCGACGATACCACTACTAATGGCATCGGGGATGGCAACGCGACCACTGATGGCGGAGAACACACACATGGTAGCCAAGCCAAAAAGGCTAGGAAGGAGATAAGTAAGAACAAGGTCCGGGCCTTGAGGCAAGCAATCACCGAAGTGTCCGACGGTGGGGCGCCTCTAGAGCCTACAGGGGTCGCCGCAGGGTATGGCCTCCAAGTGGCATGCATCCTTCGAGAGGTCTTCCCGGTCTATGAGGATAACATAAGGGATGCTAATAAAGCGGGTTTGCGCCCCCGCCTCATCAAGAGGCTGCACGAACGGTATGAGTTCCCACCGGCCTACAGGGCCAATAAAGAAGGTCATCATAATATGAAAAAACTCAATGCCGTCAACAAATTTGCCCTCATGAAGATGAGCAAGGCCTTGTCTAGCTGGAGAGGTAGGGTCAAAAAATTGATCGAAGATGATAAAAGTCCCGAGGAGATCTGGAACAAGGAGCGGGTCAACGAAGAAGACCTTAGGATTTTTCGGGGCAGGCTCGGACTACCTACATCCTAGAAAATGAGTGAATGGGGACGGTGGATGAACTCGAAGAATGTAGGTCACCACCATCTCGGAAGTGGTGGTTACTTCGCGGCAGAGCCCAAATGGGAGAAGCAGGATGCTGAGTGGGCAGCTAAGGGTATCTCTAACCCCTACGACAAATTTAAAGACAAGCAGACTAGAAATTTTGTCAGGGCTCGGTTCACGGAGGACCCGGTTACCAAGGAACTTAAGCCGGATCCTGCAGTCGTGAAGTTCCAAGAGGCTCTGGGGGACATAGAAAGTTCTAGATCCGTGAATGAGAGCTCCTCCCAGGGATCGACGAAGCCCGTGTGGGACACTCCATTCAACGCGGCGTTGAACAAGGTCAAGGGGCGGGCTCTAGACAAGCCACTATCAGGTGGCCTTGTTGTCGGCCATGGCAAGGCCCTATGGTGTGACTATTATGCCGAGGACAAGGAGACGCGGAAGGACAGGAAGAAGCGCAAGTAGGAGGATATAGTCAACGAACTAGTGGCCAAGGCGCTCGTCGGTTTCCTTCCTTCCGTCGTGACCTCGGTAGCGGATTGGATCGATGGAGGTCGACAAGGGCCGTGTCCAGTGCCCAACTTTGGAGGCAACACGTCCAACACCGCGTCGGTGGCTTCGTCCGCCAACACCGCGCCGTCACCTCCACTTGTTCGGGATAATCCACCGGTCCACACCACGCCGTCGCCTCTTCCGGAGAATTCGCCGCCGGCACCACGCCAAGCGGTGCCCACTCCGACTCCGTGTCGCAAGCCGTCGGCGGTGTCTCGACAATGGGCGAGCTCGACGCCCTCACGGTATCTAAGCGTCGTACGCTCAACGCTTATTACTTCATCCATTTTGCCTTTGCCTTGCATCTCTAACGCCCTACATGCATGTTCTTCGCAGGGCGACACTAGATGCACTCTCCTACACCATGTGAATGGAGAGTTGAAGGATGCTGCTAGGGCTACCATCATTGCACCCAAAAATCGCATGCACCACAATAGGCCGATACCCGATGGCTGCTTTAAGGTTTCACTGACTAGGGTGTTCTCGGGCTGCGATGAGGTGGATCCTCCTTATCAACCCGTGGGAGCCGAGGACCATCTGCTCCTCCGTCAATGCATCCCCTGGGCCATGGTATGGCCGAAAACCCAGATCCGTCTAAGCCCGGCCACTCCACAGACAACACCGCAAGTCGGGTTGGGGCAAAACCCTGTCAAGGCCAGCGCACCAGCACCACCACAACTTAAAGAGCCCGCGGCACAGAAAGATGACATCTTCGATGACTGCTACATCGATGATGACCGCTGCGAATACGGAGGATTAATGGCTCCTCTTGATGAACCGCCAACTGCTCCGCACACTCACGAGCCCGCTGGTCAAGCAGATAAAGCCGCGTGCACAAAGCGTCTATTCGATTCTCAAGAGACGCCTCCAGCCGACGACTTCACGCAGAAAGAAGCAACACAAGCTATCCTGAGCCCCAACACACTACTTGGGACCTATCGTGAAGCGCTAGCGGCCGGAGGAGGCATCCCTCCGAAGCCTAAGAAGATGCGGAAAATAACTAGGAAGAGCGACTATGCATCCGCCAGCCAGCCGTCGCAGCCTCCAAAGCCGAAGCAGGGTGCCCATGCCTCCAGCAGCCAGCCGGCGGCTCCGCGGACGATCCGGTTTAAGGACAGGCCAGGACCCAGCAAAGATGTTACGCAGGAAATGCATATTGCGGGTCAACCGATGGTACCCCGTGATTTGCTCCAACTGATGAGTGGGATATGCAGATGCTGCATGAGCGTGTTCTAACACGAGAGCTGGATCTTCTTAAAATGAAAGATCCAACACACCCACACCCGCTTTTCACTGCCAAGGTGCCAGAGGCAGTTGATCGCTTTTGCAAACAAGACCCAGCGGATTTGATTTTCGTGCGATTTGATGACATCTTCAAGATGTTTAACCTCAAGCGGCTCCATCCTCATTTAGTCGGCCTATTCTGTCTCAGTATAGCCCACCAGATCTTAAAAGAGAAGATCGGGGGCGTCACGATAGCGGACCCCTACTACATGATCGAGACCAACTTCAGAAGCCATGATGGCTGACAATTTATGTCGAAACACCTCGAAGAAATCATGGTGGAGAATAAGTGGAAGGATTACATTCTCTTGCCTTACTATCCCGAGTAAGTAGTCATTCTCTACGCCATAATGAAGATGCTTCATTAGATTTCTATCATTATTTTTCTAACACTCTGTATAAATTGTTTTGCCCAGAGACAAGTACTGCGTCCTGCTCGTTCTTTGCCCGACATATTCCGTAGTCACATATTTGGACTCGGGTAGGGAGGACAAGCCAAAAGACTACACCAACCTCAAGAAGGCTCTGGATAATTCTCTAGTTGGCTTCAGTATGAGGGGAGGCGTCTTCAAAAGGAAGAGACCTGTAAGAGGAGGTGTGCTATCATTCCACCACATTATCAACTTCGCATGCGTCACGCAACCAAAGAACAGCGAGAGGAATGCCTACTACGCCATCCATCAGATCCGTGCCTTCGTACGGGATGAAGAGAAACTCAAGTTGCCAGATCAACTCCAACACTGGGCCGAACACTTGGCAACGATCCAAGATCGTGATCTCCGACAAAAAATATATCGCATCCAGGAGACGTTCGCGCGGATCATAGTACACGATGTCTGCACCGTTGGAGTCATGTTTTACTACGACGGCGCTCCACTCGATAATGCGGAGGTGGAATGGCGTATAAAGGCACAAGGCGAGATCCGGCCCTTCACGACGAAAGACGGCGTCCGACCCTTCCCGGCCCCGAAGACCGTCGACGCCTAGCTTACCTTTCATTATGTTGTCTAGCTGTGTATAGCTTATGTTCAAATAATCGATGAAATTTGTGTTTGTAATGTGATGATCTAACATGCTACTCGATTCCGATGGAGGCACATGTGTGATGTATATAATTTTGTCTACTTATATATATTTTCAGTTATAATGCATGTGATCTATGTATTTTATTTTGCAAATGTATTATAGAATATATGTCTATAAATACCTGTATTAGCATCTGTATAAATATGCAGTATATAAAAAAATACAGAAAATACCTTAGCCGTGGCGCACCTTACCCGTGGCGCACGATGGGGTTGTGCGCCACGGGTATGCTTCATTAGCCATGGCGCGCACCCAAGCCTGCGCCACGGCTAACTACGTGTGGCGCACCTGGTCTTGTGCGCCACGGCTAACGTAATGAACCCGTGGCGCATCGAGCTGCATGCGCCACGGCTAAAAATTACCCGTGGCGTGGCAATCAGTGGCGCAGGCCCCTACGCCACGGGTAAGCAATTTTGGTGTGCCACGGGTAAGCATTTTCCTACTAGTGCGGTTTGTTACGAACCGGGAGTAAAGTCCCTCCAACGTGGCCGCGGGGGATCTCGCAGGGCTGGAACATTTAGTCCCGGTTCGTAACCGGGACTAAAGGAAAGTGCTTTTTTTTCTTTTCTATTAATTTTCAGGGTTTAGAGTTTAGGGGCGTACGTTTAGGGTTTAGGAGGTGTGTAGGGTTTCGGATGTCAGTCGAAAGCCTTTGTAGCGCACAGTGATCACAACGACGCATCAAAAATGTGTTTTCATATATATAAAGTACTACACATGAAGATCACATTGATGCATATATATATATATAGGGTGGGACTATTCTGCACAACCCCTTAAGTGTTTGCTGAATAGTTATTCAGCACAACTCCCAAATCAACTCTGATTTCTTATCCGGACAGCGGAAGCTACCCACAAATTCAGCCTGGTCAACCCACGACTTCTCCGAGACGTGCCTCCTTCTCCCCCGCGCGGCCCGAGCTCCGCGGTCGCGTGCTCCCCATCCTCGTCGGCTCCCTCACTGGCGGGATCCACCGCGCCTCTGCCCCCCCCGGGAACCACCACGCCGCCCGGGAGGGTCCCCACCTCCGCCGCGCACTGGCTATGCTCTGCCCCGCGCCGTGCTCCTCCCAGGCGAGGTCGCCGCCGCGCGTGCCTCCCTGCCGAGTCCGCTGCCCCTGCGCGCCTCCCATGCGAGGTCGCCGCCGTGCGGGCCTGGGATCCAGCGGGAGAGTCCGCATGCCTAGGATCCAGCCGAAGGTGCGAGTGCGCCCCTTTCCTCCCCAATCTGGCTGGAGAGATGGGCCGGAGGCGGGATCCCGTTGCCGGCGGCTTGCCCAGCGTGCCCCGCGTGCCCACCTAACCCCATCGCTGATGGCTTCCATGGCGCGCCACACGCCCCCCTCCCCCGATGGAGCCCAGGCTTCCACACCGTGCCGTCGGGCCCCCGCGTCCAGCCCAGCCCCGCCCCACACCCCTCGTCGCCGATGCGCGGCATCCAGGCCGGCCACGCGCGGCCCCGCCCACGAGCTTGCTCCTCCCCCACCAACAGACCCAACCGGCGCCGCTTTTCTGGTCTACCCCATCAGTGCAAAGACACTGGCGCCGCCCTTGCTCCTCCCTACCGGCGACGGCCACTGGCGCCACTCCTCCAGAATCGCGCTCTGCCGGCGGCGGCAATGCTCTCGAGTGCCTCGCGCTGGTCGGCGGGACTGGGAGGTCAACTCGATCTGCAGCTTGTAGCGAGCGTGTGCTCTATGTGGTGCTCGATCTACGGAGTCCGCATTTGTGTAAAAAAAGACAAAGATATTGGCACTTGTTTATATTGTCCACTCCATTCATTCGGTTTTAACAGTGCACTTGTTAATCAATATGTAAAAACTTGGAAGTTCATATCGCCCACTATCGAGGTTCATTTTCGGTCACTGGAGAGTTTTTCGTGGTCCACTTAATTTTTTGGAAGTTCACGTTTTTTTTTCAAAAAGTTCATTCTTTCTTCCTAGGAAGTTCTATTCGACCCGGCAAAATAATCATTATAGAAAACATATCCAAATAGAAAAGTTCACTAATTTGAAAAGTTAACTCTAAAACATGTAGGAAGTTCACGTCAAACGCGCTAAGAGTTCATATTTTTGTTAATGATTTTTTAATATATGTCGAGAAGTTCAGCTCGTCACTACTGTGAAGTTCACATCATGAACGGCCTGAAGTTCGTTTTTCCAATACTTCAGCGAGTTCATATATTTTTAAAATGTAGGAAGTTCGCTTAATATATGTCGAGAAGTTCAGCTACAAAAAATATGATATGGTATACCGAGAAATTCAGTTACAAAAAAGCAAGTTCAGTTATGTGTTAGGAAAAGTTCATCCACACTGTAAGTAACTTCAGAAGTGATTCGCGAATAGGAAGTTCACCGGTGGTTAATGAGAAGTTCAGAAAAAGATGCTCCAGCAAAAAGATTCATTTAAAAAAATAGAAAGTTCATTTTCGAATCCAGGGGAGTTCACCAACTTTGTGAGAAAAAAGAAAAAAGGAATTTCATATGTGTATCGTGAGAAGTTCAGAAAAAAGATAGACCACCGGTATATTATCTTCCTTCTCTGTTTTTCGTATTTTTAAAATTAATCAAAAACTATATTGAATTTCAAAATATTTCTTCATGAAAAAGTTGCGTCTAGTCAATATCTTTCCAATGGCATATTATTTGTTAACTTTTGATAAGAGGTTTAAAAGTAATTGTGAAAAAACAGTCCGCTGGATCTATAAGTTGAAAAACAGAATTGTTATTTTCAAATTTGCTCCTAAACCCTAACGAATTTTAAAATTTCTTCAGCTATAGAAAAGTTGCGCATTTTTCATACCTTTCCAACGGCATATTATTTGCATCAATCCAACAAACGGTTAGAAAATAGCGTCCAAAATACTGTAAAAACGGACAAAATCCGCGAAAAACAATGTTTAGTATATTCAAAATTACTTTAAAACAGTAAGGAATTTGGAAAACCGGTAAAAGTAAAAAAGTTGCGCAATTTCCGTAGCTATCCAACGGTATATCACATGTATCATTCCGATTAACGGTTTGAAAATGGCGATTGAAACACGGTCCGCAAAAACAGAAAATCTGGACGTTCCGCTGAGAGGTTCACTGGTTTTTGTTAGGAAGTTCAGAAAGTTGTACAGAATAGTTATTCTGCAAGGGAGTGCAAAATATATATATATATATATACGCTATTTGACTCCCAGGGAGTAGAATAGTTATTCTACACCCACCCTCTATCTTTACAACCGCATATGATTTTTATGTCACGTAAATTTTTTCTTATGTATTAAGTCAAGGAGAACGTAATAAAAAATATGAATGACAAAAAAAATATTTACGCGATGTTGTAAAAATACGACAAAATACACATATTTATGTTATTTTTATGACTTTTACACCATTTTAACTCATATTTAATAAAATTATGTCGATTGTTTTTATATGTGTCAACATGACGTAAAATATTGACATATTTAACATAATTTATTGATGTAACTATGTAAAAAAATGGTGGGTGC
Organism: Puccinellia tenuiflora; assembly: GCA_012064385.1. Classification (NCBI taxonomy): domain Eukaryota; kingdom Viridiplantae; phylum Streptophyta; class Magnoliopsida; order Poales; family Poaceae; genus Puccinellia; species Puccinellia tenuiflora. The sequence continues at coordinate 334,618 of QRDG01001695.1, read as the reverse complement.
AAAATAAGTTATTCTGCAACCTGGGTGTCGAATAGAGTTCTATATATATATATATATATATATATATATATATATATATAGAGCAGGACTATTCTGCAACCCCCCTTAAGAGGTTGTAGAATAGCTATTCTAGAACCCGGCTTAATAAGCTTCTTATCCCGACAAACCGGACTCCGTAGACCCGCGCCAAGAAATAAACCGAACCGGGCCTACTCCCTAACCCCACCCCGACCCACCCCGATCCACCCCGTCCTCTTCCTCCCGACCCATCCCAAATCCCACCTCGATCCAACCCAACGAGCTGCACCGCCCTCCGCTGGCCACCCCTCCGCTCCGCGCGCCACCGGCCACCCCTCCGCCCCACGCGCCACCGGCCACCAATCTGCCCCGGATGCCGCCGGCCACCCCTCAGCCCCACGCGCCCCGCCGGCCACCCCCCTCCGCCCCGCGCACCCCCGGCCACCCCTCAGCCCCACGCGCCGCCGGACCCATGACCTCCACCGCTCTCCTCTCCAGGACGGCGCTCCCTGGGAGGATCCCCAACTCCGCCGCACGCCGGCAAGAAGGATCTCCCCGCGCAGCCTCCGTGGCCCCCCTGCTTGCCAACGGGAGGGCAGTCGCGCCCCTCCCCCAGTGGCTTCCCCTGCCTGCTCGCTGACGGGTACGGAGGAGGAGCTCCGGGGCGCATCTCTCACTGAGTGCGCGGCGCGGGGATCGGCGCCATCTCCGGCGCGTTGGTGGCCATGGAGGTCGTCGACAGGTCCGTCGCCATCTAGCGCTCCGACGTGTCCGCCATCTGGAGCGTCCTCTACGTGCTGGACGTGATCTGGACTACGACGAGCCACCTCTGCCCCGCGCCTCCCCTCACTTCGCGCGGCCGCCGCCGCCTCCCGGAGCTCCGCCGCGGCCGTTTCTGGGAGGGCCCCTTACCTCCGCAGCGCGCCTCTTCGGGAGGCTCCCCGACCTCTGCCTCGCACCGCTGGTGAGGGCCCCCACCTCCGCCAGTACACCGGCGGGGATCAACTCCATGGCCGCCACCTCTGATGCAAACTGCTACTGCTACTCCGAACTATAGCTTCGTGTGATGTACTGATGTGCTCCCATGGACGAGAGTGAACTGCTATTGCTACTCAACTGAACTAGAACCACTGTTGTTTTTGGTGTTGGACTAGAACCACTGCTGGTGGTGAGTTGCTGTCCAAACAGTTTCTATGTTTGGTGACAATTTGACAAATAAATATTATGAAGTTCAGTTTCTCGGCAAGTGATGCTTACGTAAGTCCACATTTACAGTGGCACGGAGTTCAGAGTTATGACGTGGGAAGTTCGGAAGTAGTTGTAGAATAGTTATTCTACAGTTTTGTGTGCAGTTCACTTTATTTATTTCGATCGGTTAGGTTTATTTTTCGTGAAGATTAGTTCGTCCCTAACATATATAAGGACGTATAAGGATGTGAAGTGCACTTTCGAAAAACATTACGAAAAATTAAATAAAGTCAAAACCCGTGGCGTAGTACGTGCGTCTAAATCTCCGTGAGGAAGTTCACTTAAGTCTCCGTAAAAGTTCACTTTCACGACGAGTGAAGTTCAGAAATGGTCCGAGTACGAAAAATCAAACAGTTCAAAAAAAATCAAACAAGTCGAAAACATGACGGAGAGCGTTCATCTGGTGCTCCGTGAAGAAGTTCACTTATGTGTTCGGAAGAAGTTCACAGATGCGAAGTGGGAAGTTCAGAAAAACGAGAATTCTAAAACAACAGAATTATGTATATTTAAAACTGCTCTTAAACCGTAAGGAATTTCGAAAAAGTGCGTGAGATAACAAAGTTGCGGCTTTTTCATAGCTTTCCAACGGCGTATCATTTGCATCAATCCGATAAACGGTTTGAAAATGGCGACCAAAATACGGTACGAACGCGAAAATAATGTTAGTATATTTGAAATTCTTTAAAAACCGTAACTAATTTCGAAAACCCGTGAAAATGAAAAAGTTTCGTAATTTCCATAGCTATCCAACGGTATATCACATGCATCATTCCGATAAGCGGATCAAAAATCGCACTAGAAAATTTTCCCGTGAAGATGGAGAATCAGTCTGTTCCGTCAGTAAGTTCACAGTACCATTAAATGAAGTTCATCAACATTGCGAGGGAAGTTCAGAAGTGGTTCCAGAATAGCTATTCTAGAACTAGTTCCAGAATAACAGACATATATATATATATATATAATGTGCATATTGTTTTTAGAATAGTTTTCCCCTAAATCTGTTGCAGAGTAGAGACGATGGAGATTGGTGGTTGTACTACGGAAACGACAACAATGGTTTTATGAGGGTGGGATATTGGCCAAAGAGTCTATTTTATACTTTATCAGACAATGCAACACTTATAGGTTGGGGTGGGATGACTACATCCTATGAAGGACACTCTAGTCCCCCAATGGGTAATGGGCAATGGGCTGGAAGAGAGTCGGCAACGGTTCAAAATGTTCAGTATGTTGATACGAGTGGCAGGGGCTATGATCCCCCTACATGGCCTGCTGGTCTCCATATAGTGGTAACCCATATAAACTGCTATAGTGCTAGCCCATTTTTTGATGGCATGTTCCGCTATGGGGGACCAGGTGGTTGTAGCTAGCACATGTTTTTATTTTGTCAATAATTTAACGAGACGAATTGTATTTTAAATATAACTTCTTGTTTATGTATTTCCTGGTTTACCGTGTTCAACATATGTCATTATTTCAGCTTGGTTATATAGAGAATTAGCAATTCCCCGGTGGCCAAAAATTTTAGTTATTGTGGTGATTAGCACCCATATAGATACTAACTACATTATATTGAAGATTAATGTACAATTAGAGGTAATACATTTTCACAACATAACTTTGGATGACTGGATTTTCAACACAAATGTACAAGCCCTCTTGAGCCCCGACAGAGTTGAAGAAAAAAATCTTTGCCATATTTTTATTTCCTCTACTTCTAGGTGGTTGCATGTGTCTCTAAGAAAAATGTATGATAAGAACGAGTAATAGCAGAAAAATCATTGATCATTTCTACTATGTGAGAAACGAGGAAGTTGGGAAATTGCGTACATTCAGCAAACTACCTGAGGAGTAGATGGGTACTCATTCGAGAAAGAAAAGTCCACCTTGTTGGTAAAAGAGGGATCTTCGAGCCTAGGAATCCCAATACTAGGTTTATCATACTTTTTGCCAAAATAAAGAGATGTTCTAAGCCTAATATAGGGGCAATGTTCATTACAATAAAATGATTATGTTTAATCTGCCCCCTACTACATGTAAGAAATATTGCGAATGAGCCCGTGGCTCAATGGTTAGAGTTGGCAGTGGCTATCTAACCCATCCAGGTTCAAGTCCCCTTGGGGACGAATTTGTGGTGTTTCGCATCTTTAGACGGGATATTCTTCAGTGGGAGACGACGTTCCCGTCGACAGCGAGGCGCCTGTGGTGACTTCGTCAATCTCAAGACTCGACCTGCCGGCTCAGTTCTTCGGAGGTGCTCATAGGGGTAGGGTGTGCGTGCGTGCGTTCATAGGGGTGAATGTGTGCTCGTGTATGTGAGCGTCTACGTGTGTACTGTGTTTCGCAAAAAAAAAAAAAATATTAAGTGTCGTAGCTGTTAAAATTGAATTTCCTTTTCAATTTCAAATTTATGACTAATAAAAACAAATGAGTGGGTTTCTAACACACTTATTACAATGAGTAACATATTAGGAGAACTTTGTCGGATATCTTCTAATAAATCAATCTTGTGCAGAAAAAAACTGAAACAGACAAGAATGAGTTTCCAAGTTCTTATCTCCATTTTTGCCCCTCTACTGATTATGCAATATTTTTTACTTAAAAATGAATTATTTGAACTAGTAAAAATGAATACGCACTTGTGCGGCTATATTTTTATACATATCATCCTAGATGTAGACATAATCTCCAAGCGGGTAATTTGCACCGTTATTTCTTATGGATATGCTTGTACAAAATCAGAAATGTTACTATTATGAAAACAAGCATGCAAAATAAAATAATAGTAAGATATATATATACTATTATTTCAAAACAAAGTTTGCATGAGTATTAATACATTAAAACAAAGTTTTTCTAAAAAAAAGAAGTACGCTTCATTTTTGATATGTAAGAGTGTCTTTGTACGATGTTTCTGTCTGATATTTTAAAAGGTTGTAAGCCAATAATAAAATCAAACTATAGATGCTCATATCTTACACTGCAAGGGAACAACCAATCACCGGCATGGCAATTTTTAGATCACCGGCGAGAAACGCGCACGCCGGTAACGTCACGCCAGTGCTATTCTGGATCACCAGGGAGTCATAAACTCGCGCTGTGCCACGACAGTGCTACGTTTTTAACCCGGCGTGGTCTGGTACCTGGCCAACACTGTATTACCGACGTGCCCTTGTATGGCATGCAAGTAATATATTTTTATTTTTTATTCAGTAGTAATTTGCATAATTGTTATATATTTGCATAGAAATAAGAATATATATTTATCTTGAAATAGGAATATATATTTATCTCGAAAGTTGATAATTAATATAGAGGTACTTAATTAGGAAATTAGTATTAGCCAGCTAGCTACTTGAATATGTTTTTACAGACCCAAAATAACAAAGTCATAGCATGGAATGTAAACTAAGAAGTGTTCAACCCTGCTGCTATTACAATGACAAGTTTGAACCCTGTTGCATGCATGGATGTATAGAACTAAGAAGTGTTGAAGTTGCAGATGCCATCAATTGTGAATATCGCGCCACCCTGTGCCATCATGCGTTCGATGGTATCGTCTTTGTCTTGTGGTTGGTAGTAGAACCGGGCATCGACGGAGTTGACATCCTTCAAGCTTTCTGCCCACTTGAGAATAGTCTTGTCTTTGGCCAACAGATGCGTGTCACGTACGAACGACCACATTTGATAGACGACAAAGTAGCCCCCCATCTTGTTGTTTTCCGCTTGCTGCGCGCACCTGAAATTGGTTTTATGTGAGAAGGAAACCATTCTAACTTGTTCCTCTTCATGTGTTTTGGATCGATGTAGCCTTTGAGGCTATATTCGAAGAGAGCCTGATCAAGAGAGTACTTCATATTTTCGTAACTTGTTTTCTTGTGGAGGGCCGAATCCATAAACAACTAAGAACAATGCTTTATTTCGAGAACGATGAGGACATGTGATCGCTGCGCAAAAACATACCAACAAATATCAATCATATTTAGTTTCATACCAAATGGAAATTCAAAAATTAGAAACATACTTATGCAAGCGAGTGACTTACTACGGACAATAAGGCATGAGAAGGCTTGTCTTGTCCTGATTCTCCAGCATGAACTTTGTAAGGTATTTCTCCATTCTTTACGGCCAGCATTGGTTTTGAAGATGCCCTGGTGTAGTAGTTGGGGGTCCGCAATCGCGACGTCCTGGATCTTGTCGACTATGATAGCAGAGGTTAGGTGGAGCGCCCATAGGCGGAGTAAGGAAGAACTCAGCTGGCGCAGGTGGAGCATGTTGAAGATTTCTTCGTAGGCCACATAGAACACATCCGAGGGGAATTCATGGATCCAGTTTGCATATTCTTCAGGCACCCTCACCGTGAAGAACAGAAACAAGTTTCTCTCCTTTAACAACAGAAGCCACTTCTCATGTTTGAGGAATTCGTCGTGCATATACTGGATTTCGAGGTGCGCAGCCACGAGATGCTCCTACGGTAGCATGGGCTCACCCATGTGATAAAACCTCAATGGTTCCGTTGTTTCATGATATCTCGGGCTAGTGCTACAAGTTGTCTGAACGGGGTTCGGTTGGGTCTCCCCACCATATTTCTTTTTGGAAGGGTGGCCACGCTTTTTGTTTTTTCTGGGGACGGCTGGCTGGCTATTGTAGGCTTATCATGTCCAAAGACCTTGTTGACTTCCTTTAACATTGTGGTTGTACTAAAGATTGTCCCTTTTTGTGTGTCATGACCTTGGGTCTCATTTCCGTCTGGCGGCTGATGACCCACAAGTGTAGGGGATCGCAGAGTATCTTCGAGAGAAGTAAAACCCAAATTTATTGATTCGACACAAGAGAGCCAAAGAATACTTATAAGTCTTAGCAGCTGAGTTGTCAATTCAGCCACACATGGAAAAACACTAGTAACAAAAGTGATGTGAAAGCAACAGTAATATGAGAGCAATAGTAATAGTGTCGGGGATATAACCCCGGGTACCTCAGAGTTGGTACAGTAGAAGGAAGAGACAACAAACAGATACGTTCAAGATAAAGGAAAAGCAAAAGAGGGCAGCCTGAGCCGACATTGGCATGGCCCAGGCCAACATTCCAGTCGGTGATCCGACATAGGATTATGCCCAGGCCGACATTCCACTGCCGAGATACCCCGGGCCGGCATAGAATATGTCGGCTGACTAGATTATGTCGGTCCTCCTCATTGGCAACTTCACATCGATGTCAGGTCTTGGGACGCCCTTGGCTCAGACCGGCATCGCTGCCCGTTCCTCCTCGCCAGCTACCTCACCACCTTATGTCGATCTTGGGACGCCCCTGGCTCAGGCCGGCATAGGCTCCCCCGACGTACCCGTGCCAGCTACCACCTCCCTGGAGATAAGAGCAAAGGACGAGATGACTAGGCAGGAACAAGTCAAAGACGGTGGCATGGCCACAGTGCCTGTGATGTGACGACAGTATGCCTCCATGATGCGTGCACAGTACGGACAAGACCCCAGTAGGCACATCACCTACAGTGCTGCACCCGTGCATGCATAGTGACTGTGGGCCACCTCTTGTCCCCTGGGCTCCCCTTTATAAGGAGCACCAGGGGTAGCGCATAGGGGGCACGGGACGGCAGCACCCGATCCGGGTCACACTTCCCCCTGCTCCCTTGGAGCATTCTTCTTCCTCTAGATAAACAGCTCTAGGAGCAACCTTGTAGCTCCGGTACACATCATGATAAACAGATCAGACAAGCAGGAGTAGGGGTTTTACCTCCTCACGAGGGCCCCGAACCTGGGTAAACCTCGTGTGTGCTTCATCTTGTGTGCATATTCCTACGCATAATCCCTCCCCGAATCCTCTAGCGTCCATCGGCCCCCAAACTTAAGCCTACCCCTAGGCATCTGTCGTTCACCACGACGACAGTTGGCGCCCACCGTGGGGCTGGTAGTGGTGCTTGCTGGGCTAATTTTGGACGGGGCCTTCTTCATCGACTCCGGTGAGCACCTCGCGTGGCGTCGCGGGGTTTCCGCTCGCCGGGCCGCTTCATCAAGTTCTTCGTCACCGGCACCAACGTCGTCAACAGGGCTACGGTCGGCTCACCGTGCCTCTGGCTAGCTCGGTGGCTCTACGTCAACACCGCCACCGCACCCGCTGGCCACCCTGGCATCTCCAACCGCACTCCCCGGCGTCCGCGCCGCCGTCGGCGTCTTCCCCGCGTCGGCTCTGCCACGTCCGGCTTCGCCCGCAACCAGTTACCCTTGATCCGGCGTTGCCTCGATCAGCTTCGCCCGAGCCCGACATCCTCACCACCGGCTTCACGCTATGACCGGGTTCGCCCGGGGGCTTGACATCGACATGGCCTCCGTGCGCTCACTCCTTCTTCGTCACCGACGCTGTGCCTGTACCCGGGGACTGCGGCGCGCGAGCCGTCTCTCCTGCTCGGCCCGGTGGCTCTACATCGACTCTGTCACCGTTGTCCGGCTCTGTGTCGGCCGCGTCCGTGCGTGTCTAGGCGCGCTCTGCATCCGTGCACACCTGCGGGCGGCAGACCGGGTCAGAGGTATGACGGCCACCGAAGGATGTGGCGTCGTTGCCAAGTAAAGTAAAGTAGAGAAGCTATAGAGAAGGGCTTGTGTCGGCTTTGAGGCGCAGACCGAGTTAATGAATAGAAGAAAAGAAAAGAGATGGATCCCGGCGGCTAGTGAGTGTCGGCTGAAAAGAGTCAGCTACTGAGATAGAAAGGTCGGCAGTATCAAGTCGGTCATTACCTGTATATCGGCTGAGAGTGCTCGCCGAGTAAAAGAAGGACTCGGGTTGAGTCATATGCTGGTAAAAAGCATGACCGAGTAAGATGTTAACTCGGCTGAGTTTTGTGGCACAGACATAAGCATCATGTCGGCTGGAAATAGACCAGCTGAAATAGTTTGGCCAAGTTAAAAATAGGCAGAAAACTGCCGAGATAATCTGCCGACATAAGCAGTATGTCGGCCAAAGGAAAATCTGGCATGTTGTTGCCAGCAAAAGTCTACCGAGTCTAGAGTATGTCGGCTCTGTTTGGTTGGCCCATGCAGGTCTCGCTCATCTTCGACTCCGTTGGACGCCCGGGCCTGGGCAAACCTGCGCTTCTCCGTTCAAGTCCGCATCAACAAGGCAATGTAAGTAGTTAACGTGTAAATGCTAGTACCAAGCATAGGAGGATAACCTCAAAAGTTACTCGGGGACTGCCCCTTCGTATCTTGCTTAGATGTTTCCCCGGGAACGAGATGTCTTGACCCGGGGACTGGCCGGCCAGTCAGTTTTATGTTTTCTTGTAGATAATAAAAGTGACTCGGGGACTCGGTTGAGACCGAGTCTGCATCTTCATGCGTAGTTCTGCTGATTCTATCATATGCTAAAGTTAAATTCATCTGGCAATAGAGTTGTTGTCAAAGGTTAAATATTCTTTATAAATATGCTTGGGCTAACTCGGTATGGTGGTATCGGTTCTACCGAGTAAGTGCTCATCATCAAGATCTTGATCATATTGGTTATCCCGAATCACTGTTTATCTCGGTTTGCCCGAATCGCCGTTTAGGTCGGCTTGCCAAATATCACGGCATCAACCCATATCTCCGAATCGCCGTTCATGTCGGCTTGCCAAAAATCACGGCATCACCCGTTCATATCGCCAAGTATCATGGCATCGACAAGTACGTCGGATCACCACATATCTTGATTCGCCATGTATGCCGGCAAGGCTGGTGGACTTCATGTTTGTGATACCAGCAAAGTCTGGTGGACCCCGCGTCCAAAAACCGACATAGCCCATGTTGGCAATATGTCGGTACCACCCGAGCAGGCTTTACGGAAAAACCGACATAGCCCATGTTGGCAATATGTCGATGAGACATTGCCCAGGTTGGCAATATGTCAAAGCAGCCCAGGCAGGCTATATGTCGGTCCAGCTAAAAAGCTGCCGACATAATATTTCGGTAATGCCCAAGAGGGCTAGAAACCGATATAAAGTATGCCCAAGCAGGCTATATGTCGGTCCAGCTAAATGCTGCCGACATAATATTTCGGTAATGCCCAAGAAGGCTAGAAACCGGTATAAGATGATGCCCAAGCAGGCTATATGTCCGTTCAACTAAAAGTTGCCGACATAATATTTCGGTAATGCCCAAGAAGGCTAGAAACTGGTATAAGATAATGCCCAAGCAGGCTATATGTCGGTTCAGCTAAAAAGCTGCCGACATAATATTTTGGTAATGCCCAAAAAGGCTAGAAACCGGTATAAGATGATGCCCAAGCAGGCTATGTGTTGGTTCAGCTAAAAGCTGCCGACATAACATTTCGGTAATGCCCAAGAAGGCTAAAAAACCGGTATACGATGACGCCCGAGCTGGCTATATGTCGTTTCAGCTAAAGGCTGCCGACATAAATGTATGGTGAAAGCCCAAGGTGGCAAAAACCTACATAACATTTCAGTAATGCCCAAGAAGGCTAAAAAACCGGTATACGATGACGCCCGAGCTGGCTATATGTTGTTTTAGCTAAAGGCTACCGACATAAATGTATGGTGAAAGCCCAAGGTGGAAAAACCGACATAACATTTCGGTAACGCCCAAGAAGGCTAAAAAACCGGTATACGATGACGCCCGAGCTGGCTATATGTCGTTTCAGCTAAAGGCTGCCGACATAAATGTATGGTGAAAGCCCAAGGTGGAAAAAACCGACATACGAGATATGCCCTAGCTAGCATTATGTCAATCAAGCTCCGGTTGTTGACATCTTACTTCGGTAATGCCCAGAGTGGCTAAAACCGGCATATGACAATGCCCATGCAGGCAATACGTCGGACATGCGCGTGTCGGCTGTTTAAAAAGTGATAATGCCCAAGTCGGCTATATGTCGGCCCAACTAATGCTGTCGACATACGACTTCGGTATACGCCCATAGTGGCTAAAAACCAACATACGCCTTCGATAAGGCCCGAGATGGCTAAAAACTAGCATATGATGATTCACAAGCAAGATGTATGACGGTCAGGCTCATGCTGTTGATATACGACTTCGATAACACCCGGGTTGGCTATAAACCAACATATGACAGTGGACATAAAGACTATATGTCAATTCGTCCCACGCAGGCAATATATATACACCGACTTAGCCCCAGAAGGCTAAGTGCTGATGAGACCTTGCCCGGATTGGTTGTATGGTTGTTCAGCCCGTGCAGGCTATATTTTGATGACAACTCTGAGATACTATTTTTTGGTAAGACTATGCACGACTCTACGAGTCCCACATAGCCTCGAGGACTACTGTCGGGGATATAACCCCGGGTATCTCAGAGTTGGTACAGTAGAAGGAAGAGACAACAAACAGATACGTTCAAGATAAAGGAAAAGCAGAAGAGGGCAGCCTGAGCCGACATTGGCATGGCCCAGGCCGACATTCCAGTCGGTGATCCGGCATAGGATTATGTCAGATCCCTTAACCATGTTGGGCCGATTCTCCACTGCCGAGATACCCCGGGCCGGCATAGAATATGTCGGCTGACTAGATTATGTCGGTCCTCCTCATTGGCAACTTCACATCGATGTCGGGTCTTGGGACGCCCTTGGCTCAGACCGGCATCGCTGCCCGTTCCTCCTCGCCAGCTACCTCGCCACCTTATGTCGGTCTTGGGACGCCCCTGGCTCAGACCGGCATAGGCTCCCCCGACGTACCCGTGCCAGCTACCACCTCCCTGGAGATAAGAGCAAAGGACGAGATGACTAGGCAGGAACAAGTCAAAGACGGTGGAATGGCCACAGTGCCTATGATGTGACGACAGTACGCCTCCATGACGCGTGCACAGTGCTGCACCCGTGCCATGCATAGTGATTGTGGGCCACCTCTTGTCCCCTGGGCTCCCCTTTATAAGGAGCACCAGGGGTAGCGCATAGGGGGCACAGGACGGCAGCACCCGATCCGGGTCACACTTCCCCCTGCTCCCTTGGAGCATTCTTCTTCCTCTAGATAAACAGCTCTAGGAGCAACCTTGTAGCTCCGGTACACATCATGATAAACAGATCAGACAAGCAGGAGTAGGGGTTTTACCTCCTCACGAGGGCCCCGAACCTGGGTAAACCCCGTGTGTGCTTCATGTTGTGTTCGTATTCCTACGCATAATCCCTCCCCGAATCCTCTAGCGTCCATCGGCCCCCAAACTTAAGTCTACCCCTAGGCATCTATCGTTCACCACGACGACAAATAGTAAAGTAGCAGCAGCAATAGTAACAACGGAGGCAATGGCGCGGAAAATAGTTGATGGATGAATATGGACCGGGGTTCCCAGCTTCGCTAGTGGTAACTCTCCAATAAAAAGAACACGTGTTGGGTAAACAAATTACAGTCGGGCAATTGACAAGATTGTGGGCGCATAACAATGCTATCATGACAAGGTACTGAACTATTTAATTGGGCATTACGTCAAAATACATAGACCGTTATCCAACTGCATCTATGACTAATAATCCACCCCGGGATCGCCATCCGGCCTGTCACCCGAAAGTATTAAGTTGCAAGCAACAGATTATCGCAATAAGTATGGTGCATAATGTAAGCAATGAAACAACACAAGGAAGTAAACACCGCTGTTTTATCCCTAGTAGCAACAGCACATCTTTAGTCTTAATCATTTCTGTCAACTCGAGTTCAGACAAAAAGAGGCATGAACCTACTATCTAGCATAAATACTCCCTCTTGGAGATACACAAGTAATTACGTGATCAAGGCAACCACAAGGATCGGAGAGCATACAAGATCTTAAATAAAACATAGATATAAGTGACGAACAAACTTGATCATAATTCCACAATTCATCAGATCCCAACAAACACAACACCGATTACATCAGATGAATCTCAATCGTGTAAGACAGCTCATGAGACTATTGTATTGAACAACATGGGAGAGAGAGTACCAACTAGCTACTGCTAGAACCCGTAGTCCATGGGGGAACTACTCACAGAGCATCATGGAGGCAGCGTAGTCGAAGGAGATGGCTCCGGGGGTCAATCCCCGTCCCGGCAGGGTGCCGGAACAGGACCTTTTGACCCCCGAATTAGGGTTTTTGGTGACGGCGGAGCTCAGATGTGTTTCTAGAGAAAACCTTCGACGTTCTGGCGTTTTTAGGTCAGGGGTGAATATATAGACGAAGAGGCGACGCGAGGCGGTGGACGAGGCGTCCAAGTGGGGCCCAGGCGTGGTCCAGTCTGGACCGCGGCCAGGTGCCGTCTGGAGGCTGTGGGCCTCCCCCGTACTTGTCCTTCTGGCTCCCGAGGTCTTCTGGCGAAAAATAATTTCTGTATTTTTTTTCAGATTTTTCTGAGCACTTTGGATTTTGGACCTTTTCTGCAATGCACAGACATAATAAATAGAAACTGACACTGGGCACTGGGTAGGTTAGTCCAATAAAATATTCCAAAATTATATAAAAACATAATAAACAAATGGGCAATATTATAAAACGAACATGGAACTACGTTTGAGACGTATCAGCATCCCCAAGCTTAATTCCTGTTCGTCCTTGAGTAGGTAAATGATAACAAAATGATTTTTGAAGTGACATGCTACCAACACAACCTTGATCAAGTAATAATTTAAAGCACAAGAACTGAATGAAGTGATACAAGACAATGGTCTATTGAAAAAAGTAAACAATGATTAACCGAGTGTAACATCTAAGCAAGAAGTTTTCACGAATAGTACTTTGGAGACTTAAAAGTAAAAATTGACATGATTGATATCTCACAAAGCAACATTCTTTCATCAAAGATGTTTAACCAACACAAAGGAAGATTTAAGTTTTCAGCAAAAGCTTCAACTTGCAACATATTTATCTCATCATAAGGTCAATACAAAGTATTCATGGTTAGACATAAAGATAACATGTAGTAAGACTTGCACCACAATTGATACTATGTGTTTTCTTGAAAGATAAATAAGGACCTTTGCTAAAATCGGCATGACCTTCACTAAATAAGGACGTATTGAATACCAGAAATTCGACGAAAAAACGTTCGTCAAAACATTGGCACTCATATACCTGCAATAAGAAACAACAGGGGACGCGAAAATGCTCGAAAACAAAATGTAAAATTAATCTTGGCATTTCTACAAACACCTCGTGAGCGGCACCGAGAGGTGAAGAAGAGGGGTGTCCATACCTGCACCGACGGTGGCGGCAGCGGCGACCCGCGTCCGTGTTGAGGCATGGTGCGTAGACGGGGCCGGGGGCGGCCGGATGGGCAGCAGCTCAGGTGGCGGCCCGCCTCGGTGTTGAGGCGCGGTCGAGGCAAACGGCCGACAGCGGTTGCGTGGCGTCGGGCGGAGGCGCGGCGACGTCGAGCGCGTGTTCGGTGGGAGGAGGTTTTCCAACGGCGGTGAACATGGCGGCGGCGACAGAGGCGGGAGAGAGAGGCGCGAAAATGAAAAGGTTTTGGGGGAATTTACTGACATACCTTCAATATAACTAATCTTTTACCGGCGTGGGTAACTTGGACATGCCAGTAAATACTATCCTATTACCAGCGTGGGTAACAAGGACACGCTAGTAAATACCATCCTATTACCGGCGTGGGTAACAAGGGAACGCCAGTAAATATATCGGGGCCCGCATGTCGTCCCGGCGTATGATAGTACTGGCGTGTCCAGATCAGCCCACGCCAGTAACTACACAGGACATTACTGGCTATGCGTGGAAATCCCACGCCCGTACTATTTTATGCCGAGGTAGGTGTTTTGGGCCCACATATCACCGGCGTATACCTCAGCCTAACACGCCAATGATTCCCTAGTAACACTGGAGGGTGCATTTTCCCACGCTAGTGATTGTTCTGGAATTTGGTCCCAACTTATCACCGGCGTGGGTTTTGCATGACCCGCTGGTGATTACCTGGCAGCTATAAGCAGTTTCCTTGTGGGGTTGCTGCTGGGGGTCGCCCCTGGCCCCTGGGTGGCCCCTCCAGGTCCCTGTTGGTCCAGGTCTTCCCTCTGACGAATATAAATTCTCCGTAAAATTTCGTCCAATTCCGAGAATATTTCTAGAAGTAGATTTTCTAAAATAGTAAACATCAAAAACAGGGAACTAGCATTGAGCATCTTGTTAATAGGTTAGTCCAATAAAATGTCTAAAAATGATATTATAAGATAGTAGAAACATGTGACAATGGCACAAAACAAGCATGGATCAATAAAAAATTATAGATACGTTTGACACGTATCAGCATCCCCAAGCTTAACTCCTACTCGTCCTCGAGTAGGTAAGTGATAAAAAAGAAAAAAATGAGACATGCTACCAACATAATCTTGATCAAGATAGTAATGTGAAGTACATGATGTGAATAAAGTGATCCAAAAAAATTGTCTATAGTTGTCATTAAGCAAAAAATGATTAACATAAGCTAGCTAACAATGCTAGAAACCTTTCATGAATAAGTGTGTTGGAGACATGGTACCATACATAAGGTTCAGAAAGAATAATTGCAAATTATGTCTCCAATGTGGTGTATCAATCATTCTACAAAGCATCAAGTAGTTATTCATGAAATAGTCAAGATCTAGTCAAGTGATCCAATTCACTTCCTTCCCATATCAATTGTTTCGAAGTCTACTCAACTCATGGAAGTAAGAAGTGGCTTTGGCACCAAAAGGTTATGGCAAATAGAATAGTGATGGTGGTTTGGGAGGTTAAAAAGAAAGGCTCAAACAGCGAAGAAGGTAACCACAAGACAAGAGGAAGTGTCGTAGTTGACACTGAATGAGGAGCAGTGATTGCCATGCAATGGATGCACATAGAGCTATAAGTGTATGAAAGCTCTCCAATGGAACTAGTGGGGTTGCATCCAACTTGCTTTCTCATGAAGACCTAGAGCTCACTTGAGGAGGCTCATCCTTGGAATATGCAATCCAAGTTCTATAACGTTAAATTCTCCATATAGATATACTACTAAAACAACATGAGAACTATCTAAAATGAAGTGTAGGTGCTAACACAGCACAAGTGTGGTAAAAAGGATAGTATTGCTGCTCCCTCTCTCCTTTTCTATTTTTTTGTTTTTTGGTGGCCTCCATGGTTCTTTTAGATGTTTTCTCATTTGGCCTCTTTTGGGCTCCTTTATTTTTCTCTTTTTTATTTTTTATATTTTTTTTCTTTTCATTTTTTATTTTTTACCTCACCGTAGGAGCAACACTCTATATTACAAATGGATCGTCACACTTTTTGGTACTTATAACTCAAAGACTAATACATGATGTATAAAAGAAAGAATGCATGACCGAGCATACTGTGAAAAAAATGTAGAATATGTGGCAAGCCACGCATCACACTAACTCAATGATCAAGCAAATATATATGACAATAAAGAATGACATCAAGTCATGTAATGTAATTATGAATGTTACATGGCAATGTATCTCGGAACGGCTATGAAAATGCCGTAGTAGGTAGGTATGGTGGCTGTTTTGAGGAAGATAATTGGCTTATGTGTAGGAGAACAAGAGGAAGTTCTCCCACGGGGTTGGATGTACTGGCAAAGTATGCGCCAATCTCGATGTGAGAGAGGGCATTGCACAACACCGAAGAGGCTAGCAAAATATGGAGGTGGAAGTGCCAAAAACCAAAACTCAAAAATGCATTCATATATTGCAAACGACTAGCAATTTCAATGTTCCACAAGTGATTAAAACACCCCAAGAGGGATCGTGGCGGCGACACAAGTGCCCCGTTGGCTTCCCCGACCTTAGCAGTAACTACCTACTAGGAACTACTTTTCAACTGAGCAAAATTCATGATACAATAGCATTATTGACTTAGGTTGTTTAATTAAGAAAGGTACGGCTCCACACTCTACAAACACGTCTCCACTAATTAGTTCTAACAATGTTAACCAACATATTTTAACCATTAGTTATTTTAATGTCTCAAAACAATTGAAGAGTATCAAATAATGTACATAGTGACCTACAAGACTATGTAGGTTTTTTCTATTTCATACCACTACCACATGCATAGCATTTTATCATTCTAACACATCAACCAAGCAAACAAAACAACTCTCTAACAAATATAAGTGAATAACAAGAGAGTCTAATAACAACAACTAACAGCTCTTAAAAAAATATGAGTGAAGCACAAGAGCTGATAAGAAAAACAGTAGCTAAGAATACTCAAAAAGATATAAGCGAAGCACTGGAGTATTCTAATGAAAAAGCGGAGCATGTCTCTCTCCCACACAAGATAGCTAGGATCCAATAAAGTATATGAACATCAAACAAACCAAAACAAATTGAAAGCAAAATAAAATGTGCTCCAAGAACAGCACATAATATGTAAAGTGATAAAAACGTAGTTTCAATGGAGACGACCTGATGGTTGTCGATGAAGAAGAAGGGATGCATTGGGCATCACCAAGCTTAGACAGTTGAGTTTTCTTGAATGTCCAAGGGGATTTCCTCGGGGGGGGTCTCCAAGTTTGTTCTTTTGTCCATCCTTCAGTTTATTTCATCATCCTCTCTCGTGGAACTTAAAAACTCACTTCACATGGGACTTCTCATAAACTGATTAGAGGGTTACTACTCATAAAATAAAATCCACTTGGGTTCCACCATTACAAATTGCACAAACTTGATTCAGCATTAGCTACTGTTTAGTGATCCTTAAAGTGGCACTTCTTCCAAAAAGTACCTTGAATGACGCTAATAAAAGAGGCGAATACAAATAAAGGCAGAATCTGTCAAAAACTGAACCGTCTGTAAAGATCGAATTTTAAGAGACACTTACGTAGCTCAAAACAGAAAAGTTAACCCTAATGAAAGATAGATAAAAATATCAGTCTTGCTGTCAATAATTTGCAGAAAAATATCACATTCTGAGATTTTTCAAGATTTTCTGCAACAGGCGCATAGAATCTGTTTCTGGATAGCAAATCAACACCTCGCACTTTCAATGCATTAGAGGCTAATTCTTGGCACAAAAAACCAAAATAAAAAGATACAATGAAGTTGCTACAAAGGAAAAACTTCATGACTCAAGAAAGCAAAAATAAAAATTGGGTTGCTAGCTCCCAACAAGCGTTTTTCTTTAACGTCTTTTAGCTAGGCGCAATGCCAAATATCAAGTCTTTTCGGAGGCCTTACCAATGTCTTGCCAGGAAAATCTCCCATGAGTACGTTTTCTCCTTAATTGGGAATTTAAACCTATGATTAATAGGAGAGCAAAAGTGTATGAAACTATGCTTAGCATTAATCAAAGCTCCTGCGGATTTAAGAAAGGATCTACCAAGCACTATATTTCCTTGAGGGCATGATTCCAAAACTAAGAAATCAGTTGTGACGATTTTATTTCGAAGTTTGACTTGCACATCAATAACCCTTTTCATAATTTTTGTAACACTACCATTAGCATGGGAATGATAAAAAGGGTAATCAAACAAATCTCCAAAGTTTAAAGAATCAAAAACCATTTTTGGCATAGTAGACATCATTGAACCATCACAATAGGCAAGGAAAATTTGATCTTTAATTTCAATTTTAACATAAGGCTCCCAGTCACCTTCTATCTCAAGAATTTGGTCACTTTTCAAAGTCTTCTCCTCTTCTTTAACATATAGGTTACTTAAGATATTTTCTATCTTACCCAACCTATCATTTACTCTATCAATTTTAGTATTCATACGGAAAGCAACCAATCCATCAATAATGTCAAGAGATTTTATTTCATCATATTCAACGAAGTTTCCTCCTACCATTACATCTAAAGCATGTCTGCACGCCTCAGAAAACAAGAAAAACAAGAAATAAACTAAGCAAGACAAAAACAATGTAAAGTGATTGAGAGTATGAGACTCCCCTTGCTGCAGATCCAAAGTCCCCGGCAACGGCGCCAGAAAAATGCTTGAAAGCGTAGTTGGCAGAGTTGGGTGGTGCCCCAAGCGAAGGCGTGGATGTAGAAAGTAGTAGTTTTCCCTCAGTCAATAACCAAGGTTTCATCGAAACAGTAGGACTTTGAAATCAACAACGAGGTGCACGTCAACGATCTTTGGCGCTTAACTGTCGATGAACATGGACCTGCACACACTCAAACAAATACTTTGCCCCCAACGGCAGGAAGGTTGTCAATCTTCCCGGTTTGCTGAAAACAAAGCGGTTAAACGTATAGTGTAGTGAATGAAAATATGGAAACGGACCAGCGAGCAAGTGAATATGAAAAGCAACTAATCGGTGTTGCAATGGAAAAAGATGGACCGGGGGCCATGAGTTCACTAGTGGTGTCTCTCCAATAAAGAAAATACTCATATGACGGGTAAACAAATTACAGCTGGGCAATTGACAAGATTATGATACAAACTTAATCTAGCTATATCAAAGAGTTCATGGTAATATTCATGTAGGCATCACAACAATTAACAAAGACCGTTGAATCCAACTGCATCTTTGACTAAAAAGTCCACTGTGGGATCGCTATCCAGCCTATCACCCAACGGTATTAAGAGCAACTCCAGCCGTTGGCCCCCCCAGGCCGAATTGCCGGCGTTTTTTTGGGCATGCTGGGGGGCGCCGGCAGAAAAAAACGGCCTGGGGGCGGGCCGATTCCCAGCCGCGGCCCCCAGGCCGATCGATAGAAGTAATTACAGAAAAATATGTTCGACGAACTTACGCGAAATTTGTTCAAACATAGACGATATTTGTTCAAACTTAACGATATTTGTTCGAACAAGATTACAAAAAACTAAAAAACGGCGGCGCGGCGTCTACATGCCGAAGTGGCGGTAGAACCGCGTGTAGTCCCCGCCGTCGGAGTCATCGGAGTCGCCACCCCGCTCGGAGGAGGAGCAGGAGCACTTCACCCAGCGCCGTCGCCGCCGGTGCCGGGCTCGTCCTTCGGCGTCAGCAGGCGGGAGGAGCTCCCGCCGGTGCCGGTGCCGGTGCTGTCCTCGTCGCTGCCGTCCAGCACGACGTAAGCCGTCCCGGCATCAGCAGGCGGGAGGAGCGCCCGACGACGGCGGCAGCGCTCGTAGCGCGCGAGGAGCTCCTTCTCCTCGGTCTCAATGCGCCGTTGGCGCCTCTCCTCCTCCCGCTCATGCTCGCGGGCCGACCATTGCAGCGCGAAGTCCACCGGCGCCGGAGGCACGTCGTTGAGGCTGGCCGCCATGGCGGCCCGCACGGCCGCCTCCTCGTCGTAGGCCTCCTCCTTCACGACGGCCTTCTTCTTGAAGGTCTTCTTGAAGGCGCGGCCGCCGGTGCCGGGCTCCTGCTTCGGCGTCAGTAGGCGGGAGGAGCTCCCGCCGGTGCCGGCGCCGGCGCCGGGCTCCCTGATGACGATGCCGCGGGAGCCGCTCCTTCGCGGCGGCTCGTCCACCGGCTCCTCCTTGACGCGGGCGAACGGCGTCGAGCGGGCGGCGTCCGAAGAGGAGCGGGCAGCGTCGGAGGAGGAGGACGACGAGAAGGACATCCTCCGCGGCAACCATCCTTGGCGCGCCGCCGACGGGCCCTGAAGGCGCGGCTCGTTGCCGTCCTCGATGTAATCGAGGACGTACGCCAGCGAGCGGCCGGGCATGCCCCACCATTTCTTCCGGCCCTCGCTGTTGTTGCGCTTGGGCGCGTAGGCCGCCGGGCCGGGGTAGTCGTTGAGCTGGCGCTGGCGGCGGTCGGAGAAGAACGTGTTCCAGGTCACGTTGTTCTCCGGATCCCAGACGGGATCCGCCTGCTCCTCCTCCGTCAGCTGCTCGCGGGCGGCGTAGATCTCCGCCAGCCGCTCATCGCCGGTGGGGGTGGGGGGGACCGGGAACCCCATCTAGCTGAGCCGCCAGGCTCCGGGAGCCTCATGCCGGGCAGGCATGGGTAGCCCGCCTCGTGCAGCAGGCGCGCCTCCCGGTCCTGGAGCCAGTTCCGGCCGAACCCGTTGGCCGCCGCGCTGCTTGCTGGATCCATTCCGGTGTGTGTGCGAGGGGTTTGGTTCGTGCTCGGCGAGGATGTGTTCGTGCTCGGCGGGGTGGTGCTCGCTGTGAGAGGAGGGGCAGTAAATAAATACCCGGCGGGGAGAGGGCGGGGCAGTAACTGCAGCGCGCCTAACTCCGCCGCGTGGCCGATTTGACACGACGGCGGTTCGCCTGACCGGCGGGCAGAGCAGTAATGCGACGCGGAAGGCGAGGCGATGAGGACGACGAAGCGGTAGCCGCTGACAGGGCGGGCCCGCCGGTGCTTCGCGCGGGTTTCCCTCGGTTCTGCGCCGTTTTCGCGCCATTTTCCCTTCGCCGGCGTCCCCAGGCCAAACCCGGCGCGCTGGGTTCGGCCTGGGACGCCGGATAAAAATTGGGCCAAATCCGGCGAAAAAGGAGGCCTGGGACGGGGGGGCTCTGGGGGGCGACTACGGGAAAAATGGGCCGCCAACGTCAAAAAGGGGGTCCTAGGGGGGCTCTCGAGGGGACGGCTGGAGTTGCTCTAAGTGCAAGCAATAGACAGTTGCATTAAGAATAATGTATGATGTAAGCAATATTTATGATCAAGTAGATATACAGCCTGTCACCCAACAGTATTAAGTTGCAAGCAACAGATAGTTGCATTAAGAATAATGTATGATGTAAGCAATTTTTATGATCAAGTAGATATAAACATTGTTGTTTTACCCCTACTCGCAACAGCACACCCTCGTCCTTAAACGTTTCTGTCACTCGTGCCTAGGCACAAGAGGGGGCATGAACCAACTGTGTAGCATAAATACTCTCTCTTGGAGATACAAGCAATCACTTGGCCAAAGTAACTACGCACATCGGAGAGCATGCAAGAACATAAATTAACATATAAGAACCATGCACAGACTGATCATAACTTCATAATCCATCGGATCCCAACAAACACATCATATAGCGTTACAATAGTCGATCTTGATCATGTTAGGCAGCTCACAAGATCATAAACATGAAGCACAAGGGAGGGAGACAACCATCTGGCTACTGCCATGGACCCGTAGTCCAAGATGGAACTACTAATGCATCATCCCGGCGGAAGGCATGGCGATGTAGAGCCCTCCGGAATCGATTTCCCCTCCGACAGGGTGCCAGGATTGGCTTCAGAATCTCTCCAAATTAGGTTTCAAGGTGGCGGCGGCTTCGGGTCGAGTTCGTGTAAAATAATCACCACCCTTTCATTTTTAGGCAAATAACAATTTATAGGCGTTGAGGGGGCCGAGGGGACCCACCAGGACTAGGGACGGGTCCTGGCTGTAGGTCCAGGTGGGGCTGCGGCTGGGGGTCGCCCCTGACCCCTAGGTGGCCCCTCCAGGTCCCCTTTGGTCCAGGTATTCCCTCTGACGAATAAAAATTCTTCGTAAAATTTCGTCCAATTCCGAGAATATTTCCAGAAGTAGATTTTCTGAAATAGAAAATAGCAAAAACAGGGAACTGGCACTGGGCATCTTGTTAATAGGTTAGTCCAATAAAATGTCTAAAAATGATATAATAAGATAGTAGAAACATGTGACAATGGCACAAAACAAGCATGGACCAATCAAAAGTTATAGATACGTTTGACACGTATCAGCTGCCTATATAAAGCATGGCCCAGGACTTATTACAAGCTCTCACGTACGTGTTCACACTGTAATACACATCTCATTACAAGATCAGACAAGCAGAAGTATGGTGTTACTTCCACCCCGAGATCCCTAACATGGGTACATCGTGTGCCAATCTCACCCCGGATTCCAAGGGTCAACTTGATACAATTATCTTTGTTTCCCATCTCCCATGGATACTAGCTTGTGTTCCCCACGATATTTAGCGCCCACTATGGGGCAAGCGACCGTTAGGGTCATTTCTGGGTGGGGTCCCTCCTGAGACCAGAGGCCACTTCGTCTCCGCCCAAGTCATCTATTTCGGGATGATGGACTACATCATCGACAATATGGCATGGCATCCACCCATCGTCATACCAACTGAGGGTACTATTCTTCCCATCGACGATCTTCACATATTTATGGGCATGGTCAGCGCCGATGTCGATGTTGACTCCATCCTGGACTCTCGGTCCGATGGGTACGAGAGCTCCAACAACTCCTCTTTGTCTATTGCTGCAAAGATACTCATAACTATTGGTTGTCATGACTCACAACACTGACGCAGATCACCTCGTCAATTCTAAGAATGGAAAACTGTTGTTGCTTAGGAACTCATCCTCGATAGCGATAACACCGAAGAGCCAGCTGGCCACTATCACTCGGTCGTTGCTAACGCTGCTGAGTTACTGCTACAACACCCATCACGGCTGACAACGACGTTCCAAAAATGATTAAAGCTTTGGAGGCAACTCGGAATTTGATTCTCCTCCATGCAAACCACCTTGATCACGAGCGAACGGACGTCGAAGAAGAACAATGCAAGCTTGATGAAAAAAATCTTGCGCGCGTCAAGTTTGCCTTCGCCACGTCCATCGACTAGGCGGCAACCAAATTTTTCGTTTGCGAGGATGTCAGCAAAATGCAACCTCAACAAGTCCTTTGTGGATGGAGGTACTAGTCTAGCCCATGTTTCAGCCAGCGATACAACGAGCAAGATGGCCATCGTCGGGACAATGTAGCACCCCATCGCTCGGTGAGTCGGGGTGGAGATCTCCGTCAAGATGATGTCTGTTGCCAATATGGAAACCGTCGCTATGTAAGACAGTGATTATCGTCACTATGACCTAGAGCCATCTCACGGTGCGACCACGGGATCAAGCATTACAATGACGGCACCAAGCCGGAAATATGGCTTGCCGACTACCCCGTAGAAGTCTCCTTTTGCGGAGATAACCAGCGTGTTGATCCCACTACCTCCCCATCATGCAGGAGGGGTCAGCTCAGACATGTCTTTAAAAACTGCACGAGAGTAGCATATATACACAAGGTTTTCGTCAAGAAATTCGAAGGGGCACACAAACGACCACATGCGCATGACCATAGTTGGTGCATCCATCGGGAAGGGGAGTCACTCCGTGATACCTAGCATGGTGGACCGAGTTGCGTAACTCGGTTGAAGTGTAAACAAAGCACCATTCAGTACTTCGTCAACCGGTGCAAGTACGATGAATATCGTCCGCATGTATGTAATTGGCGAAAAGTCCGTGCTCGATCCTAATGAGTAGACAAACGACAAGGGAAAGAAAACTTTCGAGTCCTTAGGCGGCAAGGGCAAAAATCCGCCCAAAATATGAACAATAAATGAAACAACAACAACAACAACAACAAACGCACCCTAAAGCACAAAGGTAGCGGTCGAGATAGCACTAGTAGCGGCGAGTTTGTCGTTGTCAGATATGACGGCAATCAGCGAGCCGGTGGCAACCGGCAAAAATGTCACTGGTAGAAGGGTCCAAAGTTTACTTATGATGACATCATGAATCAGCCTTGCCACTTTCATAGCAAGCCCTACAAGCCGGCTGCATATACTACTCTGAACTGTATCTTAAGCGCATCTAAACCGAGAAGTCGGTTGATGCCGATGGACATGACACTCCGATTCCTGGAGCCGACAACCAGCACCCCAAGAGCAAGGGTACACTTGTCAACTTCCATGGGGCCCGACTCCAAGAGTAGTTGGAAGCTCCGGATGCAGGAGATGAATGCCACCATTCCCGTGGTGTCTCGATGGCTCAACTGGTCGGAGATACCGATTAGTTGGGACCGCAACGATCACATGTCCCTGATCCTAGGTCTGGGAAATATGCACTAGTGGTCGATCTTCACGCTCTCCAAGGTCATCATAGATGGGGGTAGTAACATCAACATCCTCTACGCCGATACGCTCAGGAGGATGGGGATTTCCTAGTCTCAGCTCAAGCCTAGCATCACCACTTTTGCGGACATGCTTTTACCAAGTCATGTCACGTTTGTGCTATTGTTACTTGAAGCTGAAGAAGTTGTGTCCTAAAGGTTTCACCACCATCAATGGTGACTACAAGCGCTCCATCAAGTGCGACTACGTCAACGCGACGCTTGTCGAGTTCCTCGTATCAACCGAGGAAATTGTCAAGTTGAAGAAGTCGGTCAACATCGACAATATGTCACCGGCTTTTATCAACTTTTAGAAAATGTTAACCAGCACGAGAGTCGGTGGATCGTGCGCCAAGACCCACCCTTAAATCTAGTATGAACGAAATCTTGTTTTTCTACCCTGTCTCTCCGTCGACACGACGACGCCCTCCTCCTCCAGTCCTTTCCCGGTAACATTGGTCTGTCGGATTTGAATTGAATTTATAAAAAAAGCACAAGGAACACTAGCCGGCACTGCATGGTGCAGCAACAAAACCGGGGAGTGGCCTGCGCGGCGGTCTCTCCACTTGTCTCCTCACTCCCCGCTTAACGCTCCCTTCCCTCCGTCCAGACTCTCCTCCCATTCAAAGCCACGCACTCATTCCCACCACCCTTTTCAGACTGACGCCATGCATCCATGCTCTTCTTGGTAGGAATTGAGTTGATCAACCCAGAGTGTTCCTGATCGGGAGAAATCAAGCCACTGATTCGGAGGTGTATATGTATATACAGCATTGTCTTCCCTCTATTTCATTTCCTGAAATTGTGCCCTTCTTGTTGTTTCTCATAGTATTGAATCATCATCGCGTGAGATTTTTGAAGAAAAAATTTCGTTTCAGGATCTGTTCTCTTCGGACAGAGAGGGGGGTGAAATCGTGAGATATGAACAGAGTTGCATGAGGTGAAAAGGGGGGACGAGGGGATGGCCCTGTTCGATCGGAACCAGAAGCAGCGGTCGTCGCTCTTCTCGACGGCGACCATCGTCTTGTTCGTGGCGCTATGCCTCCTGGGCTTCTGGATGGTGTCCTCTCCGTCGCCGGAGGCCGTCCCGTCGGCCGCGGCGACCGTGGCCGACGTCAGCAAGGCGGCGGCGGCGGCGGCGGCGGCGGCGGAGGTCGTCATCAAGGACAAGGAGGAGGACAGCTCCATCGACGCCACCAACAACTTCAAGCAGGACAGCGCCAACGTCGTCGCGGAGGCCACCACGGAGGCCGAGAAGCCCGTCCTGGACGCCAAGGGCGGCGAGACCGACGGCGAGAAGCCGGCGTCCAAGAACCAGTCGTTCGACGACGAGAACGGCAGGACGGAGGGCGGGGAGCTCGTGAAGCCGGAGACCGCCGAGACGGACGGCGCCGCCGCTGCTGCCGCCGCCGTGGCTGCTTCCCAGGGGAAGAGCGTGGAGGACACGGTGACGGACGCCAAGGACCAGATGGCGACGGACACCAAGGACAGCGTCCGCGGCGGCGGTCAGGACGCGAACGCCGAGAAGACGTCGGCTGACACGAAGGAGAGCGTGGCCGTCAGCCAGGAGGACACGAAGGAGGAGGCGTCCAAGAAGCAGACGTCGTTCGACGACGAGAACGGCAAGATGGAAGGCGTGGACGTGGTGAAGGATGACGGCAACAAGACCTTCACCTCAGACGAAGTCGTAAGCGTCAAGCCAATCGCCGACGAGACGACGGCCGTGACCAGTACCGCAGACAAGACAGAGGCGGTTGTTCCGACCGAAACTGCCACCGCGACCACACTCGAGGAGGAGACGACGAAGACGTCGGACAACGGCGAGCAAGCGCAAGCGCGAGACGAGGAGCAGAAGCTTCTTCCGGAGGCGCTGCCGAACGGGCAGGCGGAGCTGCTGACGGAGCGGGCGGCACAGAACGGGTCGTTCACGACGCAGGCGGCGGAGTCGACGAACGAGCAGAAGAAGCGTGCCGAGAGGAAAAAGAAGCAGAAGAAGAAGGGTAAGAAATCGGCTGATGAGGCGGAGTCGTCGTCGTCGCCCTCGTACGTGTGGAAGCTCTGCAACACGAGCGCCGGCGAGGACTACATCCCGTGCCTGGACAACGAGGCGGCAATCAGGAAGCTCAAGACGGACAAACACTACGAGCACCGCGAGCGGCACTGCCCCGCCGACCCGCCCACCTGCCTCGTCCCGGCGCCGGCGTCCTACCGTGACCCGATACGGTGGCCGCACAGCCGCGACAAGATCTGGTACCACAACGTGCCGCACACCAAGCTCGCGGACTACAAGGGACACCAGAATTGGGTGAAGCTCTCCGGCGAGCACCTCACGTTCCCAGGCGGAGGCACGCAGTTCAAGACGGGCGGCGCGCTGCACTACATCGACCTGATCCAGCAGGCGCTGCCCGAGGTGGCGTGGGGCCGACGGAGCCGGGTGGTGCTGGACGTGGGGTGCGGCGTGGCGAGCTTCGGCGGGTACCTGTTCGACCGCGGCGCGCTGGCCATGTCGTTCGCGCCCAAGGACGAGCACGAGGCGCAGGTGCAGTTCGCGCTGGAGCGCGGCATCCCGGCCATCTCCGCCGTCATGGGCACCAAGCGGCTCCCTTTCCCGAGCAACGTGTTCGACGTCGTCCACTGCGCGCGGTGCCGCGTGCCCTGGCACATCGACGGCGGCAAGCTCCTCCTGGAGCTGAACCGCCTCCTCCGCCCGGGCGGCCTCTTCGTCTGGTCCGCCACGCCCGTGTACCAGAAGCTCCCCGAGGACGTCGAGATCTGGGACGACATGGTGAAGCTGACCAGTGCCATGTGCTGGGAGATTGTGGCCAAGACCAAGGACACCATCGACGCGGTCGGCCTCGTCATCTTCAGGAAGCCGGCGAGCAACCGCTGCTACGACACGCGGCAGCAGGACGAACAGCCACCTCTGTGCGAGCCCTCCGACGACCCCAACGCAGCGTGGAACATCTCGCTGCGGGCGTGCATGCACCGCGTCCCCACCGACGCGTCCGTGCGCGGGTCGAGGTGGCCGGAGCGGTGGCCGGCGAGGGCGGAGAAGGTGCCATACTGGCTCAACAGCAGCCAGGTGGGGGTGTACGGGAAGCCCGCGCCGGAGGACTTCGCGGCGGACTACAAGCACTGGAAGAAGGTGGTCCGGAACTCGTACCTCGCCGGCATGGGCATCGACTGGAAGAGCGTCCGGAACGCGATGGACATGAGGGCGGTGTACGGCGGGCTCGCGGCGGCGCTGAGGGACATGGACGTGTGGGTGATGAACACGGTGAACATCGACTCGCCGGACACGCTGCCGGTGATCTACGAGAGGGGCTTGTTCGGGATCTACCACGACTGGTGCGAGTCGTTCAGCACGTACCCGCGGTCCTACGACCTCCTCCACGCCGACCACCTCTTCTCCAAGCTCAAGGCCAGGTAAATTAACAGCGGACCGATCGAGTCGGAGACGACGACGACATCGCTCACACCACATCATGGTGAGGATCTTTAGGCAAAAACTCAGGAGATAAATTGATCTGTGCATTATGTAGGTGCAAGGTGTTACCGGTGATCGTGGAGGTGGACAGGATCCTGAGGCCGAACGGGAAGCTGATCGTGCGGGACGACAAGGAGACGGTGGACGAGATCGTGGAGGTGGTGAGGTCGATGCACTGGGAGGTGAGGATGACGGTGTCCAAGCGCAAGGAGGCCATGCTCTGCGCGAGGAAGACCATGTGGCGGCCCACGGAAGTGGAGACGGCGACGAGATGACCTCGATCAGCTCGCCGGCCGGAAGATTTAACAGCTAGCGTGCCGTAAGTGGGTGGGATCGATTTGATATGTTGATGTAGCCAGGTAGGAAGAGTGAAGGAGATCGATCGAGTTGCGATTAATTGATTGATTGATTCATTGATTTAGGTTTCCAAAATAACCTGCAGTTTAGGTAAACAAAGGCGTACATAGATTTCGTTGGTGGTGTCTAATTTCATCTCCTTTTTGAGAGATTGCTAGCTGTCCCTGTGAAATGTCATGTGTATTGCGCTCTGTTTAAAATAGCCGGGCTCGGGGCTACGGCTAAGGCCTTGTAGGATAAAACGAGAATAGCCACTAATAGCCCGGCTAAGACGATTTAGCCCTAATTTAACCCTTAGCTGGCTAAATTTCCCGCTCAGCTAGTCCCAAAAAATTTGGACCAAAATTTGCCATTGACCCATGCTTCATCGGACTCGGATTGATCGCATGCATATCTTGTTGGTTATGTGAAATTATTGTTAACTTGTTGTTGATATGTAATATGTGGACGAACCCGTGTTCTGAACTTGCATTTGCTACACCCTAATTTATTTTGTTGGTTATGTAACTAATATATAGAATAAACTATGTCCAGAATTGTTGATTACTTGTATTTTTTATGTCACTATGTTATGCATCTATGAATTATTGATATATATACGAATATATGCTGCTCAAAATTTAATTTATTTTACTATTTAGCAAAACGGTTATAGGGGCTTAGCCGGCTATAGCCTTTCGTAGCTTCTGAAAACGTCGGGGCTAAACACAATAGCCGGCTATTTTAAACAGTTGCAACAGAAGAGAGTACATAGAAATTTGTGTTGCAGCATGAAGGGAACTAACAGAAGGGATAAGCAAAATAGTTTTTCTGAACAGCTTGAGAAATAGCAAGATCATTCTCTAGGATTTAGGAACCCAGTATGGCTGTATGGATACAGTAACATTTGGCAATTCCAGACACTTTTCAAAGTTCACAAATACAATTTAAAAAAAAAAACTCAAGCATGAAGGTCATTTCAAAAAATGTGAAGCTACTGACAAAACTATGAATAGAGTACAAATGGTATTTTTTTTTCCCTCTTTTGCCTAATTAATCGGTAAGGACACAACAGAAAAACATTTACTACACATTCTCACCAGTCACCAAGTTACACCAGCATTGTGGCTTGTTCTACCTTCTTACGCATCAGCAGTTCAGTCCAACTACCCAAACTAGACAGCAACACTCAACCATCTGCACAGTTGTTAATGGCAGGAGATGCTAAGTCCCTACACTAAACAGGCACACAGATGAACCATACAACAAGCCTGTTTTCCTTTGGTGCAACCACCAAGCCTACTTGAGAAATCCCACACCAACTCTAAGGGCAACCGATAATCTCCGTAGCCCTGGCCCATCATGCATCATGATGCAATCACGTGATCCGGCAGCAGGATGCCACTCAACTTCACAATGCATAGGAATGAGTCGGCCGAGCGAAAACATGAAGTTATCAGAGCATTGGGAGGACTCAGAAGTCCCAACGATCAAGCTGCACCCTGGCTTCAGCCATGTCCTTCTGCGCTTTCCTTCGCCGGTAGAAAATTGGGCAGTCCCGACTGCAATGATTGCGCCAACAGGAGTTTTAAGCTTGTGATCGAAGTCTAAAGATTGGAATATGCTGATAAGCAATTATCAAAGGAACATTTGCAAACCTGGTGCAGAGAACATCCTGGTGTAGGGAGCCTTGACACTCCTGGCACTGTGTCCATAGCTTCCCAAAGAGCATCTCCAGATCAGAAACTGTGTATGTTAAAGATAAACTAGTCAAGTCATCGGACGCTTGGAGACTACAATATCTCAGGTGATTTAGATCTTACCATTTGCTACGGTTTTGCAGTATAACTCTGCTTCTCTTCCCTTGCAGTGTGAGCAAAGTGTTTGATTGGGACCACTGCAGGGTGCGCATAGGTCGGTTAAGAAACTGGTTCTTTAAAGGAAGGTAGTAAAAATATGGTTTTACTGCTGGAACCGGATATTAGAATGAAAGCTTACAAGGGCGTCTAAACTGCAATAGTAAATATTGGAAAGCAGATGCTCACAAATCCAACAGAAGAATAGAGCGCGCAGTTTTTTGCAGCATATTAGGAGAATCACCTTATAACTGCTTTGCATCCAAGGCAAGTCAATTGTTTTTTTGCAAACTTCATTATCCCGCTATTTGAAGGAGTTGAGATTGAAACAGCTCTGGTGTGACTTCCATGAAGCAGCTCTCTGCTGGCGTTCTTCAGAATTGGTTCAAATATTCTCAATAGTGGCTGACAACAAACATTTTGAAATTCATTAGAAGTGGGAAAAGAGAAGCTTTGAATATCAAGAAAGATGATGTGGACCAACTTTGCTAATTTGATTCTCAAGGTAGTACTGAGGATCAATTGGTATGTTATTATCCAGAACATAAATTGGGTCTTCTGACTTCTCATATGCCTGTATGCAGAAACACAATTGTATCAAAGCAGATACTACAGTATTAAGATAAATGACTCTGCAACAAGAATTACAGATGAGTTAACCTTTGCCCCTTTGGCTGCTTTTATTATAACATAAGGAACTCGGTCACCAACAGTTGGTGCAGTAGCAGCATCCCTCTGCTCAAAAGAACCAGAATTAATTTCAGCAATGTCTGCCAAGTGCCTCCAATCTCAACAAGGAATGGACAAAGATAAGTATCATTCAGCAAAAAATATCAGTTGGTACCTTCCGCATCCTCTCAGCAAGCTCCACATGGGCAGCTTTTACAGCATAGTCTTCTCCTGTTTTAGTCAAACCCTGCAGATCAGAGCTATTGTGAGTAACCAGAAGGTGACAAACTTTATGACATTATTAGGCGCACTGATTCACCTTTGTTATAACTAGAAGTGACAAGTCCACACGGTTCATTAATAGATCAGATATGGTGTTCTTGACATATTGAACTGCACCAGAAACATCTCGATCCACTAGTATTTTATGAAGGCACTCAGTTACCAGGTTCTTTACCAATAAACAATTGTCCCTTCTTACTGTCTCAATACCTATCCGCAAAGGTAGAAGAAGGCATGTTAAAGCACAAAAGTAGGATGACACCTCAGACAAGTAATACACGAAATACCTTTTGTATCCATTTTATCAAATTTCTCAGGATTTGTCCAGTATAAACCAGCATATCTCTTCTTGCTGATCAGTAGATATGGGAAATATATTTTCTCAAACTCTAGCTTGATGGGCTGCAAGACAGATGTCAAAATCAAAAAATATATTAAACTTAAAGCTATTAATTAAAATAAATTGGACACTTGGTTAGTAAACTTAAAGCATGAAGATAAGGACTTAAATTCAGTTAAAACTTGTTGCAGGAACAAACATGCTACACTGACACCGGAATTATGCACAGCAGTTCCTGAATGTGATCTGATATTGTGAGATACAGAACAAGCATTCTGCTGCCACAAAGTACGAGCCTTGTACAGAGAACATAATTAATGGCAACAAAATAATCATGACAAATGTGAAAAGTTTTAGCGAGGCCAGACACTTAATTCATTAGCAGTTAGCACAACCTCGAAAGAGTAGATTATGGTTCTTTCACAACCTGAAAAGAGTAGATTGTGGCTCTTTCACTACCCTCTTGAACCCTTTACAACCGTCGGAACTTTGGCCTAGAGAGGTATATGCTGCTAACAAATAAGGTAACCTCTAATCCTTCAAGCACCCTGATTTGTTATAGTTTGCTTTTGATGATATTGATTATCGGTTGGATTCAATCTGATGGCCAAACCTTCAATGAAAGTAGGAGTTATAATTCAAGTAGGATTAGTCTAGGAATGCTTCTCGCACACATCTCCAAGTTATAGGCCACATATTATAATAATAAGTCACAGACTAGAGAACATTTGCTTTACTAGTAGCCCCTTTGCTAATGCCTGCTGGTTCTTCCTGTGTCCAAATCAGGGCACTGAACTATTTGTCCTTCATTCTGTCCAAGATTTTGGATCTCAGGTTTCAGACGGGGCACTGGACTATATGGAGATCATTATACTAACAGCAAGGAACATCTGGACTACAAGACATGATCTCATCATCAAGAGCAATCAGCTTTCTTTACAGAATCACAATTTTAAGAGCAAACTTGTCATGGTTGTCAACCGTGCCAGAAAAAATTCATGACATTTATTTTACAATGGAGAGCTGGCAGTTTGTAAATTTTACTTTGTTGCCTTACTAGACTACTAGTGCATCTTTAAATTCTTTGTTATTAATACAAAATTAGACCAATCCACGAACCACGTCTTGTGGGCCACTCAGCCACTCATGAGGGGACTTGTGCCATCAGCCCACAGCACCTCTCTCCAGCGTCTCTCCACCTCACCGCCGCCGACGCCCACCGGCAAGCCTGTGGCGGCAGCAGGACTTTCAGTCTCGTCCTTAGAGGTTCGCCTGCCGCAGCCTAGATTCAGATCCCATGGGATCCCTTGGAACTCCGTCGTCACCGCCCAACAGTGTTTTTAGGTGGCCCACAGCTGTCGGAGCGACGAATCGTGGCTGACATGGCTGGCTCGGTGACCAGTGAGACCAGTATTGGCAGTGCGAGGGTGGCGGTCAACGGCGTCATCTATCTTCTCCAAGGCGGGAGGCAGGAGTGGCCCTATTCTGCCCTTCTTTTCGGAGTCGGATTCTCTCTTCCTGTGGTGAGGGTTGGGTCCTGTGCGCTTCTGTGAATGGCATCTAGGTCGGAGTTTGTTTGGTGGCGTCTATTGTAATGTTTATCTGGCAGTTGTTGGTCATGGTCATGCCTAAGTGCTCGGTTGTTTCGGTCTAGTCTTATACATTTACAGTTGTGGTTTTATTCTTCTATCAATGCATGGAAGCATAAGCTTTGCGGTTTCTCGAAATACAATAATATAAATTATATGGCGGGATCATTTCCCAACGTTTTCCCCGAAAACAATGCTACAGAACTAGGTCAACAAAAACAATATTCAGAAGTAATGTTGTAGTCACCTTAATAAATGTTCCACTGATATAGTCTGCAGCTTCTCTTCCCAGTTTCATTGCATCCTCGACAGTAGAAACACCAAACTGTACCATCACAGAATCAGTATCTCCATAAATCACCTGTAATGTCCAAATGAATTTGCGTAAACCATCAGAAAATGGATAAAAGTATCAAAGTCAAACAAACAGACTCACCAAGCATATATAGATCAAAGCAGGCCAAAGTGTCTTGCTGCATATAAAATTTGAGAAAAGTTTGAACCATGTAACTGCAACCAGCTGCGAGAATGACATGTGGGTCCAGGTCCCACATGTCACTGACACATGAAGTTTTACATAACCGCCAGCTTTGCAGGGGTGACACAAAATAGTTGCGACACAATGTTGTGCTGACATCTAGCCCAAACTAATGCTGTGCAGTTTTGACATTGCATTTGTTGGAAGGATTTTCCACTCACATGTCCCACTGAGATGGCCCAGTCCACAAGTCAGTAAGACATTGAGTGGCAAAGCCTTAGATGCTAAGGAAGTGAGTGTGCAGACGTAAGTCATCAGTTCGAAACTGATATAGAATCTCTAATGAATTAATAGCTGAGGTATCACATCTAAAATAGGTAGCTAAAGGCTTGAACTTGCTAATACCGAGTAGACAAGTTAACTTCAAATATTTCAAGTTTATATGAGCAGGAAGTATGGGAACTAATAGTTCACCTCTGCATTATGCTCATAGCCTCCGATTGTTGTGAATCTATCTTCAACAAGCTTCTTTGTATGCTCAATCATCTGTCTACCTGTGGAATAAAAATGCTTCAGTGTTTCGTAATTCAAGATGTATCTGAATTTGTTAGGCTACTATACAATGAACATGTGGATCGTTTTGAATGCAGAATTGATGCTCACCGTAGCTTGTCACACTAGAAGAAATCTCTAAACAGGGTAATTGACCAACAGTAGCTCCAGTAAAACCATAAACTGAGTTTGCGCTTATCTGAAAGAACCATTAAACAATGTCAAGACTCGGGGTTGCATGTCTAATGTAAGACTCTTTGAGGGCACTGAGAGTGATAGGAAAAGGATATTGAAGTACCTTTAGGGCAAGCTGACGACCATCAAGAACTGCCCGTTCGAATGGGTCCTTTGCTTCCTGAAAAAGTTATTGGTCATTTTCACATAGGATCAAAGACCTGTATGCATGAATATCTAGACTTACAAAAAGGAGTTTGACTACAATCTTCTTGCGGTGATAACATATGGGAGAAATATACCTTCAAATCTGCTTTTGCCCTTTTTCGAGCAGCCAAGAGTTCTTCAAGAATTTCAGGAAGTATACCCTGATATTGGACAGTATTGGTTAGGAAATGCTACTTCCGTCATGAAAACCTTTTACCATGCTAAGAAGCAAAAAAAATGCATATGGAGAAAATGGAAGTGGT
Organism: Puccinellia tenuiflora; assembly: GCA_012064385.1. Taxonomy (NCBI): domain Eukaryota; kingdom Viridiplantae; phylum Streptophyta; class Magnoliopsida; order Poales; family Poaceae; genus Puccinellia; species Puccinellia tenuiflora. The sequence continues at coordinate 300,367 of QRDG01001695.1, read as the reverse complement.
ACATCCGGCATCGATTGACACAGAGCCATCAATTTTTTTGACAAAGTTATTACAAGAGTTTAAAGTATGCCAGGAAACGATTACCTTTTGCAATTCTGGTTTCACAAATATTTCACCAGAGGGTGTTTTGTATAGGCTTTCTGGAGGCAAGTTGAGTTTACGAACATCTTCAGGGGGCACCTTAAAGACCATTTAAATAGTCAGTAATCCAATTTTCAGATAAAACTGTATTCCCAGATATTAGCATGAAATGAAAGAATTGTGTATACCAAAGTGCAGTAGCATAGGTTATGGGCCATCATGATGGATGGATACAGAGAAGCAAAGTCCAAAGTTGCAATTGGCTTCTCATAAAATCCAGCCCTTGCCTCCAAAACCTAAAATTGAAGGGAAACATAAATTACCGAAAACAATAGTCATTATTAGACAATAAAACAGAAATGGAACTATTGTCCATTGCATGAGCAATTTAGAACTGAATCTTTCCTTATTTCCCGCATGGAAAGAGAACTGCTGTACACAAATATATATTTCTAGTAAACAATAAGGATGCATTATGCATTCATCAACAATAACTTTTGCATAGTGTTGAAATCTTAGTTGTCAGCATGGAAATTTTCCTTAGCATACAAAACAAATATATGTACTGTCCCTTCAAGGCGCAATGTAAAGGGTCTTAATGTGCAGCATGAAGGTATTGTGGCATGATAAACAGATATGCACTAAGTTTAATAGCTGCTGCTGCTGCATGACAGAATAGAAACAATGAGATAGGATGCAGATCCTGTAGATCAACTTACAGTTGCACCTTCAAAAGAATCTTGTCCAGAACTTTGACCCTTTATGTTTGGTATAACAAGGTTTCTCTGTTTTGCTTTCCTGAGTAACTGCGAGAGGACCTGAATACCAAATCAAATTCTTGTTAGAATGCTTAGGGTGGAATAGTTTGGTTGGCAGGATTTGCTGTTGCTGTCAACCTTAATGCTCTGTCCCCTTGACAGCAGAAACGAAATGGGGACTCCTGTGACCCTCGCCATCTCTACATAGTTGTAGATGTACATCAATTTATCTAACAGTCGCTGCGGAAGATAAGCATCCTGTGTGTACGTTAATGGGAAAGGTTAAAGTATGTTAGGATGAGGCTTCGAGAAAAGGCTAGTAATCAACTCAAATATAGGACATTAAGCAAAAAGTATCATCCTAGCTTACAACTCAGCCACCAGGAGACCTACTTGCCAGAGTTAGAAACTACCACAACCGTTCTTGAAACCATAAAATGTTACTCACTACTGTGGAAAATAACATAATTTTGTTGGCGAAAATTGGAAGTATACCTTATTATCAGGCAAAGAATGAAATGTAAATTTCTAAGTGAAAGAAACTATTAGAAAATAGAATACATTAGTACATTTTATTGTCCTAAATCATAAATTATCTTGTTTTAGACTCAACTAGGAACTCCATGTCAATGGTAATATTGCCTTCCAAACTACTACATACACTAAGAAAAATGCCTCGGTGAATCAGAATTGCAATCCCAGACTTATGATGATGCCGAAAGCCTGAACCACAGACCACAAGGTACACATTTTATGATGTTATTAAGTGTGAGAACAATATATAATTATTCAATTGACAAACTGGTATTAATCCTTCTGGGGAACTACAAGGACATCTTGAGAGAGGAAAAAGAAATGCCCAGAACTAAACCAGCATACTTCATTTAATTGTTCGGCAGTTTAATAGCAGATAACTTATAAGAACAATTTAGCTGACCTTCAAGCAATAAACTGCCAGACGCCTTCGTGTCTCTGAGTTCCCATTTTGAAGATCAGATATAATTGAATGGTGAACGTCCTCTTTCTGCTCATAATTTTTTTAATCAGAACAATAAATAGAGTATTAAATGCAACTATTACTAGAAATATAGTAGTAAAGTGACTCGTTTATAAGCAAAAGATTCAAAAGAAAGCCATGCATCAGATAAACACTTTGCAGCAAAGAGACAATTTTCCAAGTGTCACACAATCACAACTACAGAGCCAGTGCACTTTCGAGTTATTTTAGTATTTCCAATCCGAAAGGTGTTCCGTGTCAGCCTTCATGCACTAGCCAGGGAAACACCAATTTTTTAGGATAAATTGCGCAAGCCAAGACTTGAACTCAAGACCTCAGGCTCTCATACCATGTCAAGGTACATGCACTAGCCAACACAACCAAAAGTCGGAACTGATGGAAAGGGCTAGTGCAATTCACATATACACTTTGACATTCCGAACCTTTGTCCACTGGAATAATTTTGTAGGGTAAGGATTCAAGACCAGGGATAGGGCACTGACCCTCAACAACTCGCAGGGCCCATGACTGACATGGAAGAGAGGCTCTGAGGCTATAGAGAACTTTTGATTATTTTATTGCTTCAAAGAATTACCCGATACACCTTTAATTGGGTGATTTGGCTTGTCCCACAAGACCAGGATCTTCATTTTTTAATAAACTGTATCCCCACTTCCCTAATTAAATCAATCTCCATCCCTAAGAACATAACTCTTTCCCTAACAAGATAATATTTACATTCTAATCTGAATGTTTTCTGACTAATAATGGCCAGATGGGACTAGTGCCGTGCGCCCTTGTATGGGCTTGGCGATCCTTTTTAGCCCATATCACAGCAAGAGTTTAAATGATAATGGTATGGCTATGAGTAAATACTTTGGGGTGCGCTGACAGAAACTGCCACTTAAAATGATTGGACTTACTTGCTCCCCAAGAAAATGTGCAGATACAGAGTTCAATGAATAAGAACTCAGCTTGTAATCCCTTTGCATAGCCTGTGGACATGCAGAAAGTAAGAGAATAATGAGAAACTGTTATGTGGTTGAAAATAATAATAATAACAAATTAACAATAACAACAACTATGGGTTTAGTTGTTATGTAAAACAGTAGATCACAACCTGCAGAAGATCGAACTGTACCCTTCCCTCCACAGTTACATCTTTACTTTCACGCGTACCATATTGCCTGGACAGGTATAAGGAATGCAGAAATTCGTCATCAGCTTTGTTTTACATGAGAATACTTTACAATTCTTCAATCTTCATTTGATAAGTGCTATGTTTTTCATAGCAAAACTGTGTGTCGTTGCACCTTGCAGGGTCATGAAATCTTGTAGCATTAGCATGAGATGATTAAGGCAGGGTAAGCAATTGTTAAGCGTTGTAACTCCCTAAACCCTAGATTTTAACACTTGGTTGGCTATGACACGCTATGGGAAAATTAGCATGGTCCAGAAAGAATAAATATAAAATGCACAACGACTAACACTCAAAAGTAACCTTGAATTGAAGGTAGTATCACGGACACGGACGCGACTATTTCTGATTCGACCAAGCAGCGGAAACTCCACTATCTTAAGAACTTCAGCTCTCTGCAAATGTGTGAAACCATATTGTACTAAGATATAGATATTGCCAGGTTGGCCAAAGATTAAGAATTTGTAAGGTTTACAGAAGTTCTTATACCTCGATAAGATAAGGAAGATCAAATTTGCAGATATTGTATCCAATTATAATATCAGGATCCGCCTCACGTATTAAATCCTGCAAAATAATGAAGCAGAACAAGGTTGTTCTTAATTGAGTTACATGTCTATCACCAGACAGCGTATTTTACTGTACAAGAACATAAACCAAAGAAGTAAATGCAAACTGTAGGTACAAAGAAACCATAAAAACTAGGACACATATTTTTCGCATGAATAAAGGGATTTATCTATATATAGTAATTGGTCAAAAAAGAACTGAGGTTGTGAACTCAGAATGAGGCATCACTCACCCTCCAAGCAAGTAGAATGTCTCTCTCTGTGTCAAATGACATTACATCAACTCCAACAATGGGAGAGCATGATTTAAGGGTCATGACATTCCGTACGAAAGGCTGGCTTTCTCCTTGAAGCGTGAGCAAATTAGCTATCTATTTTAATCCAAAAAAAGCAACCCAAGACATTAAGCACATAAAGACGTTTGCATTTGAAACTAAGTGGAAGCAATTATCAAAATACAAAGATAATGAAATAAACCTGAATAACAGGATCATGAGTTGGTTCTGGGAAGTGCCCTTTGCGACCAGCACATTCGATGTCAAAACTTAGTATGCGAAAGGGGGCCATCTTAGAGTATTCCCCTTCAGGAGCATGACTTACCAAATCTGAGTATCTGTTGGTCTGACTTAAGGAAAAAAATATAGTGTCATGATTTAGAAATAGAGATGAAGACATTCAATTCAGTATAGAGGATACAGGCAATCCAACTCCAGCTGACAATAGGACATGATGCGAGTTGCTTTCCTATACTTCCCAGCAGGAACTTCAAGCCAGTTGCCACCAACAATGTTGCAATCAATCATAAAACGAAGGGCAAAAAGAATGTTGCTTTCATATGTCAGGAAACTCTTTGAACCAAGGCCTTCAATCGTTATGCCCCTTTCAAGGATTCCTAAAATGCAAAAACATATGCAAGTTGTGGTAAGCCAGAAAAATACGATGATGCTGCTAGTCACAGCCTCTTGGAAAATTAGAAAAGGTGGGAAAAGAGTAAAGATCATAAATAAGATCATAAATCAAACACTAATTCACTGCCAAGCAACTGAAAATGTTCTTTAGGCTATACAGGTTATTCATTAGACAATAGAGGTAGTGAGGTGAGGTCAATCGACAATAATGGGGGGAAAAAGGTATACTGTTATTAAACTAGCACTGACCACGACAGCTAGCTACCATTGTAGGTAGGGCGACTACTATCTTGAGGAAAGATTGAGATTTTTGTGGTTGGTAATGCATAATTGTCTGCTTCTGCAGAAGTTCGACTCTCTTCACGAACTTTGGCACATTGCTACTCCTATTTGATTCCTTCATCCTCACCTGTAGTATATTGTGAAGAATGTATAAGAAAAGAATGTACTGACAAAGTACCTTGTTTGAGCATAAGGGTCGAGTTAAAACGGGATAGAAGAAGAAACCTCTAGTGTTTGTTGGAAGCGTGAAATATCATCAGGACCCATCCCTGAGGGGCAGCTGATGTAGAAATATGGTTCAAACCCATGAACCTGACAGCAAACACTGTGACCTGAGAACATAATATGGTAAGCTCACACATCAACAGAAGCCACATGATAAAGAAAACTTATGTTAACATAGAAAAATATAACCTTCTCTGGTGACACCAAAAATCCGGATTATAGCTGCAGGGCCGGAAGATTTGGGAAGAAATTCTTTATGGCTCTCACCAATAATATAATCTATATCCAACTGCTGAAAAGCTAGAAAATACAACAAAAAGAAGAATAAGGTGAAGCAATAAGCCAACATAAAGCTTTATTCAATTTAGTTTAACAGTACAGCTAGGCTTGTCATAGCACACTATGACAAGCAATCCTTACAAAAATAATTGCATGAGGCATTTCCTCTTTTTGTCCCGTGTAACAAATACATATTGCAGAAACTACAAGTGTGCAAAATGTATGGAGGTTCATCGCCTTTTTAAGGGAAAGGGACAACTGTAGAACCCATTTCATAAGCATTAAGCTTTATATGGTTTGTAGAAACAAAATCAATCACACAAATGCAGTTCTGTGTGTCTATCCAAATTCCAAAATGGTAATGATCTGAGATCCATCTAATTTTACCAGCAACACAACCAGGACACAAAGAAGAACTGTGAGAAGTACAGACACACCAGGGACAATTTGTTGCCTTATGGAATACAAAAGTTGTACTACTCCCTCCGTATCAAAATATAAGATGTTTTAGCATTTGGCTTTCCATTCGTATCTAGACATGTTTTAGTGCAAGGTTCACGAACCTTGCACTAAAACATGTCTAGATACGGATGGAAAGCCAAATGCTAAAACATCTTATATTTTGATACGGAGGAAATACAAAACTAGAAACAACTGTATTTGAATATAGCATCATATAGGGGCAGAGCTGGCCCGGCAACCATGGGAAGCTGTCCGAGCTCACCATCGAGCTGTCATGGAAGTGCTCCACACCGTCAGATGCATAGATGCTGATCTGTGCATTGTGTTTTTTCAGATGCATAGAGGCCATGTGCACTTGGCCGCACACCCTTAGTCATGCCCAGATAGGGCTGTGGGACCATCGGCCCAGCTTCCCTGTTACCCCACAATCCAGAGATAGTCCTTGCAGCATGCAGCATGACACCGCCTTGCTCTCGCTGGCCAACTCGAATCACTAATTTCCAAGGTTATAAGAAGCGCGCTTAGGCGCACGCTTAAGCTCACTTATACGCTTAGTGGAGGCAAAACGCCTAGAACTTAACTGCGCTTAGCGCTTTAATCCTTCAGAAAAGGGAAAGGGCGGAGGCAAAACGCTCAAACACGGCTTACCGCTTAATACAAACTTGCTAATTTCTTAATCATGCCAAGTGTGTTGGTTAGTAGCCATGAGCAAAAATACATGGATTTGGTATGCTCCTAATATCAAACGTTCACATATCTCCTTTATTACAGGCACTAAACATGTGGAGTGCTAATTTAGTTGTTGTGTGCTTTATTCATTGAATTCTTAACACTGTAACAAGTTGTTAGGCTACACTAATCCAACAGACACATAAAAAAAGAGGAACTTATTTTGCCCAAATTGAAATGGCCAGGCTCTAAAGTTCGGACCGCTACATTTCAAATAAAACTCCCACGCATCTGCGCCAAACCTGGGGCACCAGAACACTACAGTTCCCGAGTACAGGCATCAACAAATCAAGTTAATTAAAGCAACATTCTGAAGCAAAAAAAAATCACCAAAACCGTATCTAAATGACAGTTGCTGAAGAGACGGCACTCGATCCGCTCCAGATTACGCCTTCCATGCATAACTGAACTAAGACCCAAATGGAGATCGAAGAAGAGCGGGTGGGGTGAAGGGGGCTGTACCGACGGAGCGGGAGCAACCGGAGACGAGGTCAGCGGGTAGGGCGGGGCGCTTCCACCGGGAGAGGCGGGAGGCGAGGGCCTCGTCGCGGTCGAGCAGCAGCAGCGCCGCCTCGTCCTCCTCCAGGATAGTCTCGTCCAGGAACACGTCCTCGTCCATCATATCCTCCTCCTCCGGCGCAGCGGCAGCCGAAGGAGGCGGCTGCGGGGCGCCGGGCGGCGTGGAGTGGGCCCGCTTCGCCGCCGCCGCGGAGGGCGCTGCGGGAGGCGCCGCCCGCCGCTTGCCGCCTGAGCTCATCGCCGGGGATGGGGAGAGAGGCTGGGTGGGGAGTGGGGGACTGGGAGAGGCGGGAAGGCGGGGAGGTGGAATTGGGGTTCCCGCCGTTGCCGGAAAATGGAGATGTAGGGTTTATACGGGAGGTGATAGCGTAATACGCCAACCCTCAACGTTTACGTAAACCTAATTGACGTGAACGTTTTGGGCGCGGTGGACACTGTGCTACAGCCTACAGTCACCGGTATTTATATTTTTTATTAAGGCTGTGTTTGGATGTCGGAATTCGGGCTCGGAATTGAATTGGACTAGGAATTCCAATTCCAAGATGGAAAGGAATTGGCCTCCAATTCCAATTCTGTTGTTTGGGTGTCCATGTTATTTGTTGTTGGAATCCGAGGATAGCACCTAATTCCAATTCCTGTTTGGATATACAAATCTGGAATTCGACGTTTCCTTGAGTTTAGACAATATACACATGAGTTTAGACAAAAATATGTGTAAATTTAAATGTTTATATTTTTACACACAATATAATTTATAATATTACAAATAAGGTCACAACAATAGCACAAGTAGGAAAATCATTGAATTTGAAATCCTGCAAAAATGAAATTAAACAGATCAACAAAATGGCTTGGGAATAAGGTCCAATCAGCCTCAGATGCTGTAGTTAGTTCTGAAAATCCTGCAAAAATGAAATTAACAAGATCAACAAAATGGCTTGGGGAGAAGGCAGCCACAGCCAGGAAGGAAGAAGAGATGGCATGGGGAGAGGCCAGCCATGGCCACGGCCAGGAAGGAAGAAGAGATGGCACGGGGAGAGGGCACCCACGGCCACGAAGATATGCATCAAATCCCTTCACAGGTCCGTCCAGCCGCCGTTCCCCTACCGCCGCCGCCATTTCCCTTCCGCCGCCAGTCAATCTAGGGTTAGGAAACGGACGGGAGGGAATGGACGGGCCGTCCTACGGCCGGGAATCGGAGGAGCATGGGGAGAAGGAGAGGATTCGGGGAGGGAGGAGGGAGACGAGGGATGTACAGCCTACCAGGCTACCAGCGCCGCCGCCGCCGGTGGTTACTCCATGAGGAAAGAGAACGAGCTCTCTCGCTCTGTTTCGCTCGACAGGAAGGCACGAAGCAGTACGTGGGGTGCGGGAGGCTGATTTCCATGCGATTCCGAGGGTGCGGACTCGGAATTGATCGGGAACGCTTCGCGTGGGAGTGAGCCCAGCTTGGAATTGGTTTTCATTTCCAAAGCACGAATTCTATGCGCACCCAAACAACGGAATTCGAACCCGAATTCCAGATTCCCTAATTCTGAGGCCCAATTCCAACATCCAAACACAACCTAACAAGGGAAAGGTCTATCCAATTTCATTGATCAAGTGCAGTTAATTAGTGAAAACCGGTCAAAAATAAGAGTATGCCCACACCAAACACGACAAACAAAAACCACACGCGACATGAGGACTACTCCCAAAACTAGAAACAACAAGACCACCCAAGTTTGGAATCATGTTGGAGTTCGAGATTGACGCATATACTAAAACTCATCATGTACCTGTACGTGTTGGTAATAGCATACTAAAAGTAACGAATAGCGGGACTTTCTATGTTACCCCTTTTAGAAAGGTGAATAAATTGGCTCCAAAAGAGAGGAAATGTTTCGTCCTTCGTCCTCGCCGCTCCCGCGAGCGGCAGGGCGAGGAAGCCATAGCCCAACCCCAGCACCCCGTCCCCTCCCTCTATCCACCTCGTCGCCGCCTGAGGGCGCCACCGGGCGAAACCCGGTCGACGGCGGCGGGGCTTCTCTCTCCCCTCGCTCGGTGACGGACGACGTCGAACTGTGGTAACACGCTGGTGGAGAGCATGGCGGTATGGAGGCCGCTAGAGGCAGAGGTCGTGTACATGACGTTGTTGTGGAGGGCTTCGTGCTGGTGATGGAGTCTTTGGCGGCGGCGGTTGAGCTGGCTCTGTCCATATCTGGCGGCTGGAGCTGGCTCTGTCCAGATCTGGCGACCGGAGAACGACATGGTCCTCCCCCGGTTTGCAGATCTACGGCTCTGAGCGGCGCGGTGGTTCTCGGTCGGCTCCGACGAACTCGGCCCTGGTCTACGGGCAACGGGGCATGGAGGCGGGATTCCAAGGGGGGGAGATGGTAGGGTTGGCGAAGGATTTGTTGATGGATGGCGACGGCGGTGGCGGGGCTAGTCGGCCTGATCTGGACCGGATCTGATCTGTGTGATCTGGACCTGATCTGGGCCTGACAAGCCATGATTGCTTCGTCCGGTCGGTGACCGCCTTTGGCGGTGGAGGATGGCGGATCTGTTGGAGATATGCCCAAGAGGCAATAATAAAGATTATTAATTATCATATTTCCCGTTCATGATAAATGTTTATTATCCATGCTATAATTGTATTAATCAGAAACAAATATATGTGTGGAATATAAACAACAAAGTGTCCCTAGTAAGCCTCTCATAACGAGTTCGTTTGATCAAGTGTTGGTTAGAAGTTTCCTAACCAAGGATTAATGAATCACTTGATAAACGGAGTTATATCATAGGAGATGATATAATGGACAGACCCATTTTAATAGATGTCAAATATAGTTTCCTTAGACCATGAGATTATGTCACTCCATCTACCGGAGGAATACTTTGTGGACATCAAACGTCACTTCGTAACTGGGTGATTATAAAGATGTTTTTCAGGTATCTCCAATAGTAGGTTGTTGGGTCACATGAATCAAGACTGGGATTTTTCCGTCCAAGCAGTGGATAGATATCTCTGGGCCCTCTCGGTAGCATAGTGATACGTCCATTTTGCATCACTATTTTACATCATAATTCATCTTTATTCATTAATATATTTCATATTATGATGCAATACTTATGTTATTTTATCTCATTTTGCATGTTTGGCAATTATTGGAGATGCATCCACCGGAGCCTGGAATCAGCTGGAAAAGTACCTGTCAAGACACCTGACTTCGGAAGCTCCATAAATTCTAGAAAAAATCGGAGATAAATATTATGGGAAATAAGCCATGGAGCCAAAAGGGCGCACGGAGGCGAGCTCCAGGGAGCAGGGGCGGCCCCCTGCCGCGGGCCCACCCTAGGCCGCGGGTGGGACCCGCCCCTGGCCCCTGTGGCCCCCTCCGGCTCCCCTTCGGCGTATTACTTCCCTTTGACCTAAAAACGTCGGGGGGATCGAAGAGGAATTTTTCCGCCGCCTCCACGAGGCGGAAACCAAACAGAGAGAAGAAGAGCTCCGGCAGGGAGAAATCTGCCGGGGAATTTCCCTCCCGGAGGGGGGAATCGTCGACATCGTCATCGCCATCATGCCGGGCATCATCGGGATCATCATCAACACCATCTCCATCATCAGCACCATCATCACCATCACCGTCCCATCTCATCCCGCTGTAGCAATTGTCATTGTTTTGTTATTAGTTCATTGGAATCGTATCCTGGGTGTTGATTACTACTTGTAGTTGATGCTTGAGAGTTTTATCGGTGAATTGTCTTTACAATCAGATTGTTGCCCTTATTCATATCACCTCTGATCATGATCTATATGATGTCTTGTGAGTAGTTCGTTTGGTTCTTGAGGACATGGGGAAAGCCTAGTTGCTAGTAATTGCATAATGTTGAGTAATATTTAATGGTTTGATTTATGTTGTGGTGTTATTCCTCTAGTGGTATCGTGTGAACGTCGACTACATGATACTTCACCTTTCAAAGGGCCTAGAGGAATGCATAGTGTATTTAGTTTGCTTATGGTAGGGTTGCAGGAGTGACAGAAACCTAAACCCCAATTTGTGAACTAGTGCACTAGGGAGCGTAGGGTCTCAGAGTTTAAGGCTGTGATTAGGTTTTTATCTTAATTACTTTCTTGTAGTTGCGGATGCTTGCAAGGGGTTTAATCACAAGTATGTATTTGTCCAAGTAAGGGCGGTGCATTAGCATAGGTCCACCCACACAGCACTTTATCAAAACATTGAAGGTTAATCACCGGCGTGCAATGAAACTGGCTAGGCAGAAACTCCCATGTGTCCTCGAGAACGTTTTAATCTTCATAAGTAACACAACCGGCCTGTCCTTTGAGCTTAAAAGGATTGGGCTATTTGCTGCAATTATTGTAGCACTCTTTTATTTACTTGTTCTTCATTTGTTCTTTAAATAAAAAATCCAAAACATTTCTCTTTTAGTGCTTGCAGTGAAACCTTGTTGAAAACTACTTGTCAACACCTTCTGCTCCTCGTTGGATTCGACACTCTTACTTATCGAAAGGACTACGATAGATCCCCTATACTTGTGGGTCATCACATAGCATCCAAAAGGTTGCAAGCATATGACTAAGTAGCTAGTCATAAGGATCCTATCCTATGGAACGAGTAAAGAGAACTTGTCGGAAACGAGATTAATCAGATATGGAGATATCGGTGATTAAGTCTCGGGCAAGTAAAATATCGTGAGACAAAAGGAATCGTATATGGATTAATTGAATCCCGGACAATGTGGTTCAGCCGATAAAGTACTTCATTGAATATGTAGGAATCAATATGGACATCCCGGTCCCGCTATTGATTATTGATTGGATCATGTATGCATGTTCTCGAACCCGCAGGGTCACACACTTAACGCTTCGATGTAGTTAGGGCTCGAGATAAATGATGGTGTGAACGAATATTGATTCGGAGTCTCGGATGGGATCCTAGACATCATGAGGAGCTCCGGAAGAGTCCGGAGATAAAGATTCATATAAGGAAAGTGGTTTCCGGAGGTATCGGAAAGGTTCGGGAATTTTTCGGCAGGGTACCGGAAATTTCTAGAAGGTTCCGGAAGGTTCCATGAGTGCCCCCCCTGACGTGTGGGGCTCACATGGACCAAAGGGGTGGTGCAGCAGCCCACATGGGCCAGCCGCACCAGCCCCAAAGGCCCATGCGGCAAAGGGTGGGGCGGCGCCCCAAAACCCTAACCCTAGGGCTTGGCTTGGGGGCCAAGCCTCCCTGGCCGCCGACCCTGGGGTGGGGCGGCATACCCCTGGCCTCCTGATGTAGCTCGTGGCCCGATCTTCACGGATAGACGAAGGGAGGGCGAAGAACACGAAGAACGCAAAGGGGAAAACACGTGGATAAATGGGTGAATGCCTCAGATCGCAACCACAAGATGGACTTACGCGTGGAGTTCCTTTTCTCTCACCGGTAGGATCAACCGGACCAATAGAATCACGAAGAGAGACCGTGATGTAGAATCTTCAGGAGAGATTGGTGAGTGCGCAGTAGAATCACAACTATGAGAGACCAGGAGGTAGAATCACACTTGGGAGAGACCTTACACAAAGAGGGGCCATGTACATCACCTAGATGAATGTAGAGTGGCCATGAATTCCACAAAGGGAAAGTAGGAGCAAAGCTCAAGTCTTATTTCTAATCTGAGTTCTAGATCTGAAGGGGTAGGTGCCTATTTATAGGTTTGACCCAAAGGGGTAGGTGGGGAAAGGTTACAAGGTACAAGCCCCGAAAAGCTGGCCTGGCCGGGTGGAGGCCGGCCTCAGGCCGGCTGCGTTTGGGGGTGCCCCGCCCAGGCCGGGTGGAGGCCGAGCTGAGGCCGGCCTGACTGGCTTTTCTTCGTCTTCATCTTTTCGTCTCCGTTTCCTCGTGCTTGATCTTCATCATCTTGTCCAACTCCTCCCTCGTCTTCCAAGTCCTTTTCGTCGGCCTCGTACCTAAGTATGCAAAGGGTATCCGCTTAAGGTAGCAAGCCATCCATGGATAGATTGAATTGGTGAAGGGATAGGAGTGAATTCACCTTATCTTGCATAGCCTTGGCTCTTGATCTTGTCATTGGGCCTGTAGGCGTGTTGGTCATGGTGTTGTCCACATGTGGGGCTACATCATCCCCCCCCCCTTCGGAAAGAGTCATCCTCGACTCGTCACCATCTTGAACACTTGGATATCCATGGAAAGGGGATAGGTCGGCGACGTTGAACGTGTCATGCACCAAGTACTTGGAGGTTGGGGTATCAATCTTGTAGGCGTTGTCATTGATGCGCTTGAGCACTTTGAAAGGCCCGTTACCGCGAGGAGCAAGCTAGGATTTTCTTTCATCCGAGAAACGGTCTTTGCGGAGGTGTAGCCACACAAGATCTCCTTCTTCGAATATCATGGGCTTCTTCAACTAGTTGATCTTGGCGGCTTGGCGGTTGGTGTGCTCCTCTAGAGTGGCTCGAGTGGACTCATGTAGTCGGCTCGCTTGTCGAAGTCCATGTCGGTGCGCTCGTGGAGAGGAAGTGGGAGGATGTCTAGGGCGGTGTTGGGGTTGAACCCATGGACAACCTCGAACGGACTTCGCTTGGTCGCCCGGTGCGAGGCACGATTGTAGGTGAACTCGGCGTGCGGTATGCATTCCTCCCAACCCTTGAGGTTTGGCTTGATTAATCGCGGAGGAGAGTTGATAGGCTTCGATTCACCACCTCGGTTTGGCCATCGGTTTGTGGGTGGTAAGTGGTGGATAAGAGGAGCTTGACTCCTAGCTTGGCCATCAATGCCTTCCAAAAGTAGCTTGTGAACTTGACATCTCGGTCCGAAACAATGGTCTTCGGCACTCCATGTAGACGAACGATTTCCCTAAAGAACAAAGTTGCAATATGTGAAGCATCGTTTGTCTTGGTGCAAGGGATGAAATGTGCCATTTTAGAGAAACGATCAACAACAACAAATATGGAATCTTTGCCATTTTTTGTTCGTGGTAACCCTAACACAAAGTCCATGCTAATGTCGGTCCATGGAGCATATGGAATGGGAAGTGGAATATAAAGACCATGAGGGTTGGACGTAGACTTAGCTTTAAGACATGTTGGGCATCAAAGCATGATTGCTACTGATGAAGAGTTGGGTGGTGCCCCAAGCGAAGGCGGAGATGTAGCAAGCATCAGTTTTCCCTCGATATCGAACCGAGGTTTATCGAACCAGTAGGGCCTTGAAATCAACAACAAAGTGAATGTTGAAGATCTCTGGCGCTTAATCTTCAACAGACGTGGACCTGCACACACTCAACCAAAATACTTTGCCCCCAACGGCGGAAAGGTTGTCAATCTTTCCAGTCTCACAGAAAACAAAGCGGTTAATTGTATAGTGAAATAGATGAATTATGAAAATGGACCAGAGAAGTAATGATGGTGAAAAGTGATGAATAAAGGTTGCAATCAATGTAAAAAGATGGACCGGGGGCCATGGGTTCACTAGTGGAGTCTCTCAAGTAAATAGAACATTCATATGATGGGTAGACAAATTACAGCTGGGCAATTGACAAGATTATAACACAAACTTAATCTAGCTATGACAAAGAGACCATGATAATATTTAATTAGGCATCACGACAATGAACAAAGACCGTTGAGTCCAACTGCATCTTTGTCTAAAAAGTCCATCGTGGGATCGCTATCCAGCCTGTCACCCATCGGTATTAAGTTGCAAGCAACAGACATTTGCATTAAGTAAAGCGCATGAAGTAAGCAATATTAAATATCAAAATAGACTTTAACACCGTTGTTTTACCCTTAGTAGCAACAACACACCCTCGCCCTTAGACGTTTCTGTCACTCGTGCCCATGAACAAAAGGGGGCATGAACACACTATCTAGCATAAATACTCTCTTGGAGATACACTCAATCACTTGGCCAAAGTAACTACGCACATCGGATAGAATGCAAGAACATAAATCAACATATAAGAATCATGCACAATCTGATCATAACTTTATAATCCATCGGATCACAGCAAACACATCACATAACATTACAATAATCGATCTTGATCATGTTAGGCAGCTCACAAGATCATAAGACATGAAGCACAAGAGAGAGAGACTACCATCTAGCTACGGCCATGGACCCAAGGTCCAAGGTGGCACTACTCACAAATCATCCCGGAGGAGGGCATGGCGATGAAGAGCCCTCCGGGATCGATCTCCCCTCCGGCAGGGTGCCGGGATTTGCTTCAGAATCACCCCCGAATTAGGGTTTGAGGTGACGGCACCTCGGGATGACTTTTATGGAAAATAATGGCCGCCCCGTCGTTTTTAGGTTAATTGGGATTTTATAGGCGTCGGAGGGGGCCGAGGCGGTGCCCAGGGGGCAAGGGCGGGCCCCACCCGCGGGTCCAGGGGGGCCGCGGCAGGGGGCGCATGTGCCCTGTGGGTGGCCCCTCAGGCTCCCCTTTGGTCTTCGGGTGTCTTATTTCGCATAAAAATCTCCGTAAATTTTCGTCCAATTCCGAGAATATTTCCAGAAGTGATTTTCTGAAATACAAAAACAGCAAAAATAGGGAACTGGCACTGGGCATCTTGTCAATAGGTTAGTCCAACAAAATGCATAAAAATGATGTGATATGATAATAGAAACATGTGACAACATCACAAAATTAGCATGGATCACTCAAAAATTATAGATACGTTTGACACGTATCAGCATCCCCAAGCTTAACTCCTACTCGTCCTCGAGTAGGTAAGTGATAACAAAATAATTTTCGATGAGACATGCAACCAACATAATCTTGATCAAGATAGTAATGGAGAGCACATGATATGAATAAGGTGATCCAAAACAATTGTCTATAGTTGACATTAAGCAAACAATGATTAACAAATGCTAGCTAACAAATGCTAAAAACTTTTCATGAATAAGTGCGTTGGAGACATAGAACCATACATAAGGTTTAGAAAGAAGAATTGCAAATTATGTCTCCAATGTAAAGTATCAATCATTCTTCAAATCATCTAATTAGTCATTCATGAAAATAGCCAAGCTCAAGTCAAGTGTCCTAATCCATCTACTTCACAAATCAACTGTTTCGAAGTCTACTCAACTAGTGCAAGTAAGAAGTGGCTTTGGCACCAAGATATTATGGCAAAGAGAACAATGCTGGAGGTTTGGAAGGTCAAAAAGAAAGGCTCAAACAGTGGAGAAGGCAACCACAAGATAGAAGGAAGTCCCGTAGTTGACACTGTATGAGGAGTAGTGATTGCCATGCAACGGATGCACATAGAGCTATAAGTGTATGAAAGCTCTCCAATGAAACTAGTGGGGGTGCATCCAACTTGCTTGCTGATGAAGACCTAGAGCTCACTTGAGGAGGCTCATCCTTAGAATATACAAGCAAAGTTCTATAACGTTAGTTCCCCACTTAGTTATACTACTAAAACAACATGAGAACTCTCTTCAATGAAGTGTAGGTGCTACTAGCACAAGTGTGGTAAAAAGGATAGTAGTGTTGCTCCCTCTTTCTTTTTCTATTTTTTTGGATTTTGGGTGGCCTCCTTGGCTCTTTTAAATGCTCTCTCATTTCGCCTCCTTTGGGCTATTTTATTCTTCTCTTTTTTTATTTTATACCTCACTGTAGGAGCAACACTCTATATTACAATTGGATCATCACACTTTTTGATACTCATAACTCATAAGAATAATACATGATGTATAAAAAGAGATATGCATGATCGAGCGTAGTGTGGAAAAAATGTAGAACATGTGGCAAGCCACGCAGCACACTAACTCAATGATCAAACAAACTATATGGTAATGAAGAACGGCATCAAGTCATGTAATGTAATGATGGATGTTGCATGGCAATGTATCTCGGAACGGCTATGGAAATGCCGTGATAGGTAGGTATGGTGGCTGTTTTGAGGGAGATAGTTGGCTTATGTGTAGGATAACATGATGAAGTTCTCCCACGGAGTTGGATGTACTCGCGAAGTATGCACCAATCTCAATGTGAGAGAGGGCATTGCGCAGCACCGAAGAGGCTAGCAAAATTTGGAAGTGAAGCGCCAAAAACCAAAACTCACAATGCATTTCGTATATTGCAAACAACTAGCAGTTTCAATGTTCCACAAATGGTTAGAGACACCCCGAGAGGGATCGTGGCGGTGACACAAGTGCCCCGTTGGCTTCCCCGACCGTTGCAGTAACTACCCACTAGGTGATAAGGCACCGCCTACATTGAATCCTAAATGTATGTCGAACTGCCCACACGAGACACAAACATATTTGATACCGGCTAGGCGTTGGAAGCAAGAAGTGCAAATCACTATGGATACAGAGACTCGCGGACATGCTACAAAGTTATCCCAGGCTATTGCGATTACACCGACGGATGAAATTGAGCCACGGTTCATAACCCCAAGTCAGTGTCTTATGATCGGCTCAATTCAAATCCCAATTTATTTTTAGTGTGCGCTGGAGCTAGCAGCTTTTGAGGAGTTCAACGTCCATGGACCATCAGGTTTGACCAAACAATATTCACGGTGGTGGACGTAATCCATATTTTAATTTCCTTTTTCTTCGTAGCGTATTTAGAAAGGAGTCAAAGGCCATGTTGGCTATCTATCAGGCGATTGTGCCTTTTCCTTCTACGTGTCCGACTAGAGTACTTACGATCCATTGGACCTTTATATTCCTCCACGTCTTAGTATTAGGGCAGACAATATTTCGGAGAGTTAATCAACCAGAAAATCGCCATGTTTCCGGCGGCCAAATTCTGTGCATGTTGAGTTGAAGAACCGATCTGGTTTTTGTGTTCTTGGCTAGAAGATTAGAGACAAGGCCTCTAATTTGCTGCTGGTTCTAATTGAGCCATCCACGTACTTCCGGCAAGGGTGTGCGTGTTGTTCTAATCGGTTTGCAATTTTCTTCTTGTAATCCGATCTGCTATATTGAAGTTTGCTTTGTTCTGGCGTACAACGATCCAGTTAATACTTGGTCTGTGAGTTCGTACGTACTAGGAAGCAATCAATTGATGTACTGCTGCTGTTGCTCTGTGTTGAGAATTGTTAAGAGTCGAGGGCTTGACTATTGTTAGAGAATTTGCACCGTGAAAGATCAGCCGGAATCACCGCGCCGTCGATTTACAGTCGCACGCCGTATCACTAGGAACTTATTTTCAACTGAGCAGAATTCATGACACATTAGGATTGTTGACTTAGGTTATTTAGTTCAGAAAAGTACGGCTCCACGCTTTACTAACACATCTCCACTAATCAGCTAACACCATTAACCAACACATTTTAACCATTAGTTATTTTAATGTCTCAAAACAATTGAAATGTATAAAATTATCCACATAGTGATCTACAAGACTATGCAGGTTTTTCTACTTCATACCACTACCACATGCATAGCATTTTACCGATCTAACACATTAACCAAGCAACCAAAACAACTCTCTAACAAATATAAGTGAAGAACAAGAGAGTTTAATAACAACCACTAGCATCTCTAAATAAGATAAAAGTTAAAAGCGAGAGCTTACTAGCAAACAAACAATAGCTAAGAACACTACTAGGAAAAGGCTTATAGGTAAGCCACTTGTCCGTGGCGCACCAACAGAATAGTGCGCCACGGCTAAGTATGCGTGGCGCACCGTCCGGGCCTGCGCCACTGATTCCAACTTAGCCGTGGCGCAGCATTCTAATAACTGCGCCACGGCTAAGATGGGCCCTGGCCGGCCGGCCTGCGCGTACTTAGGCGTGGCGCGGGACAAACATGTGCGCCACGGGTAGCAGCGTAGCCGTGGCGCACCATAATACACTGCGCCACGGGTAAGTTGATGTACGGGGAAATAAGATCTAGGTCTTCTCTCTTTTCTTCCTCACCCGCACCTTCTCCTTTCCCCATCCCGCGCCCGACGCCTCCAGCTCCACCTCGCCTCCTACCGGCCAGCTCTGGCCCGGCCGCTGCCTCCCCCGGTCGACCCCGCTCACCCTCCTCTCCTTCCTACCCCGCCGCCGTCCTCTTTATCTGCCGGCCGCGACCAGCTCGATCCCCTCGCCCGACGCCTCCAGCTCCACCTCGCCTCCTACCGGCCAGCTCTGGCCCGGCCGCTGCCTCCCCCGGTCGACCCCGCTCACCCTCCTCTCCTTCCTACCCCCGCCGCCGTCCTCTTTATCTGCCGGCCGCGACCAGCTCGATCCCCTCGCCCGACGCCTCCAGCTCCACCTCGCCTCCTACCGGCCAGCTCTGGCCCGGCCGCTGCCTCCCCCGGTCGACCCCGCTCACCCTCCTCTCCTTCCTACCCCGCCGCCGTCCTCTTTATCTGCCGGCCGCGACCAGCTCGATCCCCTCGCCCGACGCCTCCAGCTCCACCTCGCCTCCCACCGGCCAGCTCTGGCCCGGCCGCTGCCTCCCCCGGTCGACCCCGCTCACCCTCCTCTCCTTCCTACCCCGCCGCCGTCCTCTTTATCTGTCGCCGCCGCCGGCCCACTCCCGCTTCCCGGTTGCTCCTCGCTGCTCCGCCGCCTCTTCCCGTCGCCGCCGCCGGCCCTACCGACGCCGAGGCTGCGGCCGCCACGGCCTACTCCCGCTTCCCGGTTGCTCCTCGCTGCTCCGCCGCCTCTTCCCGTCGCCGCCGCCGGCCCTCCCGACGCCGAGGCTGCGGTGGCCTCTACCCGGCCTCTGCGGTGTCCCTAGCGCCGCGCATCCGCAGCGGCCCGCACCTGGCTTCCGCGGCAGCGCAGCCCGACGCCGTCGAGGAGCTCCCCGGCGAGCACCCGTTCCCCTACGAGAAGAAGGTGAGCACGTCAGCTATTCCGATGATATTAGGATTAATATTTGGATATCTAATATTCCGATGATATCTAATATTCCGATGATATTAATATTTGGATATCTAATATTCCGATGATATTAGGATTACAAATTCTAGGGTACAAATTACGATGATATTAGGATTACAAATTCCCACACCAGCTATAGCTAGCGTTTCACAATCTTCTTCCCCGGATCGCAGTAGTTGAATTTGAGGAAAGTTGGGAAATGCTTGTTCTGCTTTAGCCGAAAGCCGATGATTAAAATGTTGTGGCACTAGGTTGTAGGCCTGCAGGTCTGGTGAGCCTTGTGATATGCACAAGTACCAAGTTTTGTGCATCATACTTGGCTCACCAGATCCTGCAGGTCTACTTGTGTGTCCGACCTAAGTATGAGGCGCAAAATCTAAGTCATTTTTATTTTGTTTTGTCTTTTTCTTCTAAGCCGATGATTAAAATGTTGTGACACTGTATGATTCAGGGAGGAGCTAGTGAACCTTGTGATATACACAAATAAATATTTTGTGCATCCTACTTGGTTCACTTGCTCCGTCTCTGAAATGTGTGTCCAATTTAAATATGTATGAGGCACAAATCCAAAATCATTTTGTTTTTTCTCTCTCTTTCCGAATGCCGATGATTAAAAATGTTGTGGCACTATGTGCTAACCCTGAAGGTCTGCCGAGCCTTGTGATATGCACAAGTACAAGTCTTGTGCATCCTACTTGGCTCGGCCGATCCTTCAGGGCTACTAATAATTGTGTGTCCGACCTAAGTATGAGGCGCAAAATCTAAGTCATTTTTATTTTGTTTTATCTGTTTCTTCGAAAGCCGATGATTAAAATGTTGTGGCACTAAGTTGTAGGCCTGCAGGTCTTGTGAGCCTTGTGATATGCACAAGTACCAAGTCTTGTGCATCATACTTGGCTTACAAGATCCTGCAGGTCTACTTGAGTGTCCGACCTAAGTATGAGGCGCAAAATCTAAGTCATTTTTATTTTGTTTTGTTTTTTTTCTTCTAAGCCGATGATTAAAATGTTGTGACACTAGGCATTTTAGCCTCCCTGCAGCGAACGACACACAACGAGCGTCTACCTTTGTCACCGAACCCAATGGCTGGATTTAGCCTACCTGCTGGCATGTTCCCTGGCATTATTGTGTTGTCTTTGTTCACCGGCCAGCCATTGGATCCACCTCCTGTAGGTCGGTGAATAAAGACAATACAACGATGCTGTTGGAAACACAAGCCCTCAGGTAGGTTGAATCCAGCCACTGGATTTGGGTGACACAATAATGAATTGCCGAGGATCCTGCAGGTCTGCTTGTGTGTCCGACCTAAGTATGAGGCGCAAATCCGAAATCATTTTGTTTTTTCTCTCTTTCTGAATGCCGATGATTAAAATGTTGTGTCACACTATGTGATTCAGGGAGGTGCTAGCGGACCTTGTGATATGCACAAATAAACATCTTGTGCATACTCTTACTTGGTCCGCTTGCCCCGTTCCTGATCAATGTGTGTCCAATCTAAGTATGAGGCATAAACTCAAATCATTTTGTTTCTTCTCTATGAATTGACAAAGCCGATGATTTAAACTATGCCATGGTAAAGGCAAGGAGAGTGTGTACAATGCCTTGTAGTATATACAATTGGAGTGTTTGTATTAATACATGGTCTTGTACACACTCTTTTTGCCTTGTTTTGCACGGCAATGATATATGAGGCTTTCCATTGTTAACTTCTCGCATTTCGTAAATTTTAATATTACTTTTGTAACAAAATTTTGACTTAAGCATTTTTTACTTAGGTGTTCTCGGTGACGATGTCCATGTTGGACCAGAGGGGCGATGTGCGGGACTGGGCTCCACCGGGCTGGCACTGGGAGGTGCTACCTTCCGGGACGCGCAGCTTGGTGAGGAATCCGGGTGACGTCGTCGACCCTGATCTTCTGTGGTGGCAGTCGCGTGGGCCACGCTCGGTGCAGAGGGAGCCGGCCCCTGAGGAGGAGGTACGTCGCCGTATTAGGGAGGAGGACGAGCACGTCCGTCGATACATGTATCTGCTGGTTAGGCAGTATGACGGTAGGTGGTCGTTTCTTCAGAGGGTTCCTGCTCACGTGAGTTATGACCCTGTGAGGGTTCCTTCTCTTTGGATGCGTAGCGCCGCCGTCGACTCAGTACAGTTCGATGAATCAGAAGGTTCATGTTGAAATTAGCTAAGCTTCATGTATTAGCTACTGGATATGTAATAATATGATCGATGAACTGTGATTATGATCAACTTTGTGTAATAATATGATCGATGAACTATGATTGGAAATTGTGTATTTGTACTGGTTTATCAAATATTTCTCTCTATATAATATTGGAATATGAATTTCCTGTAATGTGATATATCTGTTTGTATAAATACCTGTATAAATACCGTATTTTCTGTATATAAAAAATACAGAAAAACTTACCCGTGGCGCATGACAGAAGGTAGCCGTGGCGCACCCTAGCCGTGGCGCAGGATAGACATGTGCGCCATGGGTAATACTCGTGGCGCACATCTGTGCCTGCGCCACGGGTAAGGTTGGTTACCCGTGGCGTGGCAATCCGTGGCGCAGGCCCCTGCGCCACGGGTAGCCTTATTTGGTGCGCCACGGGTAGCCTTTTCCCTAGTAGTGGAATACTCGACAAAATATAAGCGAAGCACAGGAGTATTAAAATGAAAAAGCAGAGCGTGTCTCTCTCCCACACAAATAAAGCAAGGATCAAACAAGCATATGACCAGCAAAATAACAAACAAAACTGAAAGTAAAAAGACGCTCCAAGCATAGCACATAATATGTAAAGTGATAAAAACTTAGTTCAACGAAGATGACCTCATGATAGTCGATGAAGAAGAGGGGATGCCTTGGGCATCCCCAAGCTTTGACGCTTGATAGTTCTTGATATTCAGATGGGGTGCCATGGGGGCATCCCCAAGCTTGAGCTCTGATCCATCTTCAATTTTTTCATTATCCTCTCCTTTGGAACTTAAAAACTCCCTTCACACAAAACTTCTCATAAACTGATTAGAGGGTTAGTGCTCATAAATTAAAATGCATATGTGTTCAACTCAAGACAAATTGCAAACAACTTTATTAGGTATTATCTACTGTTCACTAAGTCTCAATGTGGCACTCCACCTCTAGAGTATCACATTTAACGATAGTAAAGAGACGAATGCAAAATAAAACCAGAATCTGTCAAAATTTGAACAGTTTTTAAAGATCGAATTTTTCGAGGCACTTCTGTTGCTCAAATCAGAAAACTCAAAACTAACGAAAGATGGAAAAAAGTATCAGGATTGCTGTTTAAAAATTTCAGAAAAATATAAAATTCAGAGATTTTATGGATTTGCGAACAGTGAAGGAGAGAAATCTGTTTCTGGACAACAAAACAACACCTCACACTTTCAATGCATTAGAGGCTAAACTTGGCATAAAAAACCAAAAGATAAGATACAATGAAGTTGCTACAGAGGCAACAACTTCAAGACTCAAGAAAATTAAAAATCAAACTGGAAGTAAAAGATGGGTTGACTTCCAAAAAGCGTTTTTCTTTAACGCCTTTTAGCTAGGCGCAATGCCAAATATCAAGTTTTTTTGGAGGCCTTTGCAACATCAAGAGCATAGCTTGACCTTATGATTGATTAAAAAGGAATCTTTTTTTCTATTTCTAGTGAAGTGCTCCATCCCTCTTCTGAGGGGGAACTGAAATCTTATATTTCCCTCTTTCATATCAATAATGGCACCAACGGTTCTCAAAAAACGGTCTCCCCAAATTAATAGGACAAGAAGCATTGCACTCAATGTCCATAACAATAAAATCAACAGGAACATAGTTATCATTAACAACAATAAGGATATCATCAACTCTACCCAAAGGTTTCTTTTTAGAAGAATCAACAAGATGAACATTTAAATAGCACTCTTCCAAAGGATTTAAATTGAGCATATCATAGAAACTTTTACGCATAACAGAAACACTAGCACCAAGATCACACAAAGCATTATAATCAAAGTCATTTATTTTCATCTTAATAGTGGGTTCCCATCCATCTTCTAATTTTCTAGGTATAGAAGTTTCTAGCTTAAGCTTTTCTTCCCTATCCTTGATAAGAGTATCGGTAATATGTTTGGTGAAGGCAATATTTAATTTACTAGCATCCGGTGACTTAGCAAGTTTTTGTAGGAACTTTATGACTTCAGTAAGATTGCAATTATAAAAATCAATTTCATCATCTTTAAATAGGCTTGGAGGTTCCTCATTAGTAGTTTGGATAGTATAAACTTTAACAGTTTTCCTATTTATTTCAGCAATTCTAGCCTCTTCTTTCTCTCTAGCCCACATAGCTTTCAAGCGAGCCATCATCCTTTCATTATCATTAATTTGAATAGAAATAGCATTTAAAGATTCAGTAGGCTTGTCTTGAAGAGGAGTGGTTCTAATTTTTAAATTTTCAACATCATGAGCAAGATATTCCACTTTAGAGACAAGTCTATCCAATTTTTCAAGTTTCTCTTCGACAGTTTGGTTGAAAGCTTTTTGCGAAGTGATAAATTCTTTTAAAACATTTTCAAGATCAGAGGACACATTCTTATTAGGATTATAAGAATTACCATAGGAATTTCCATAAGAGTTTGAAAGAACATTTCCTAACCCCTATGAGTTTTGTGTGTTAGTTAACAACACTAAATGACTATCTAATGTGATGCTAAGTGGTGCAGGTATTGACATATTTTTTTTACCCCTAGCATCTTGCACCAAAAAGTGAAGAAAGGGCAAAGTTTTGGTTGCTGCAGGAAATTCCTGGCCGGAGTTTCCGGCCTTTCAGGCCGGAGTCTCCGGCCCCCTTGTTTTTCCTGCCCCCTGGCCAAAGTGTGGGGAGCTACTGGACACCCCTCCGGAGGAACACCGGAAGGAGCCCGGAGTCTCCGGGAGGCCGGAGTATCCGGCCTCTGGGCACCGGAGTCTCCGGCCTGCCCAGCGTCCTCGACAACTCTCCGCCCGGGTGCGGAGTATCCGGCTCACCCCGGAGTCTCCGGTCCTCCTGACCGGAGTCTCCGGCCCTTCGATCAAGCGTGCAACGTGTGGGGAGCTACTGGAGCCTGTCCGGAGGGACCCCGGAAGGAGACCGGAGTCTCCGGCCAAGACCGGAGTCTCCGGCCCTCTTAGGCCGGAGTCTCCGGGTTAAGTGAACCCCAACGGCTAGTTTTTGCATAGGGGTATAAATACCCCTCCACCTACCTCAAGACAGCCAGCTCGTCCAGCATTTATGAACCCTAGTTTTTGAGAGCTCAAAATCACAAGATCTCCCAACTCCTCCGTCCAAACGCGTTGATCTTCGGAGGATTGAAGGAGAAGACCCGGATCTACATCTTCACCAAGACGTTCTTCATTTCCCCCTCGTTCTCTTGAGGATTCTTGTTTCTAGGGTTAGCTTTGTGTTACCCTAGATTCTTGCTTACTACTTGTTGTATTCGTGGCAGTGTTGTTGATTTGGGAGCCCCCAATTAAGTTGTGGGTGTGTGCCCCAAGAACGTTGTAAGGGCTCCGGATTCCGCCTTGAAGGTCTCCGATAGTGGAAGGTGAACTAAGCCTTTGTGGCAAAGTTCATCGGAGAATAGGGTGAGGCCTTTGTGGCGTTGAGTAGGCCTTCGTGGCGAGCTCACACCCCTCCAATGAGATGTACTCCCTTAACAAGGAGGAACTCGGGAATACATCCTTGTCTCCGCGTGCTTCCCTTCGGTTATCTCTTTCCACCCTACTCGTTCTTGTTTGTGTTACTTGCCTAGTCGTTATTGCTATCTTGTCATATAGGTAAATTCATCGTAGATGCATATCTAGATAATTTACCCTTTTGCCAAGCCTAAAATTGAAAAAGACTAAAATTTGGTGTAGCACCTATTCACCCCCCCTCTAGGTGCCCATACGATCCGTTCAATTGGTATCAGAGCCTTGGCTCTTAAATTAGGTTTAACCGCCTAAGAGAGTATGGGTGACGGTGATGGTGTGTCGGGTGGTAGCACCCCTCCGGTGACCATGGATGATCTCAAGAGTTTGGAAACAAGCTTGAAATCATCCATGAGCACTCAAATGGAGGAGTTGCGTGCTATGATGAGGGAACTCATGAAGGCTAACATGCCACCCGCTACATCATCCCTAGAGGCTAATGCTTCCGCCGCACATGTTGGGGAGGGCGAACAACGCACTAATGAACCCCCTCCTAAAATTGATGGTGGGAGGCCGGGGTACAATGCGGTTCCATTCGCATACTCGGCCGACCTCCCTATGCCACATTATCATATAAACAATAGGGGTGATCCACCTAAGCTTAATCCATCTTGTTTTGCTAATTGGCAATTTATGATGAAATCTTATGTCAAGGGCTCTTCCAGTGAACTATGGAGAATCATTGAAGTTGGGTTCAAGGCCGTCGATCCAAACAACATGACAAGAAGAGAAGCCGTGGATTCTCAACTCAATGACTTGGCTCTCAACATCATTCACACCTCTGTGGGAGAAAAGCACATGTCTCTCATCGAGTTTGCCACCACCGCCAAAGAAGCTTGGGATATTCTCACTCAAGAGTTTGTCGGAAATGAGAGCATGCAAAGAAATAGATATGAAGCTTTGAGCAACCAAGCCGAGGGCTTTTTCATGATAGAAGGTGAAGACCATGAAGAAATGTATCGAAGGCTCAAGACCCTTGCCACTCAATTTCGAGCCCTTGGTGCAACCTATGTGGATGATGCTTGGATCAAAAGGAAGTATGTGAGCGCCCTTTGGCCGTTCGAATCCACCGACTTGAAGAGTCTCCAAGGAAGACACAATTACCACCTCATGTCATCAAATGAGGTCATGCAAGAGATGGCGGCATACAAGGTGGCCGCCAAGAACGCCGAAGATGCTCGAGCCCGAGCCATTGGAATGCATAGAGGAACCTCACTCGCTTTGAAGGCCAAGGTTGTGGAGCAAGAAGATGATGATGAGGCTCAAGAAGATGTGTCACATTGGGATCCCAAGGAACTTCAAGATACCCTCAAGGACTATGCGGCTCTCACATCCAAAGTCTTTTGGAAGAGTCCGTCCAAGGCAAGGGATTTCGTCAACAAGGCAAGTGGAAGAAAGGATGGTGGACAAAGGGTTCGTTCGTGCTACAATTGCCAAGATAAATATCACTTTGTGGCCGAGTGTCCTTTTGAGAACCGTGAACTTCATGGAGGAAAGCTTGTTAGGAAGGACAAGTCAAAGGAGACCCATAAGAAACCTTTCTTCAAGAAGAATGCCATCAACAAGAAGCCTCCGAGAATTGTGTTGCTTGCTCAAGAAGAGTATTCATCCGGGGAAGAAGAAGAAGAGCCCACAAATGAAGTTGCCGCCATTGCTATTGCTTCTTCACCATCTCCTTCCCTATTTGAATCCCCCAATGAGAATGTCTCTACCTCCTCCGCAAGATGCTTCATGGCTAAGACCACCGAGGTAACCTCACCCTCATCTCCTAAGGCTATGAGTAATATGGATGATGCTACTAGTCTTAAAATCAAAGAGGAAATAGTTGCTTTCGATCATTTTATCACTAACATGCAAGGTGAAACAAAGAAGCATGTTGAGACTCTTATGAGTCAATATGGTGAGGCTCAAGAAATGCTTGAGATAAAGGGTAAGATTGAAAGAGAGGATGCTATGGAAATTGCATCCTTAAAAGATAATCTTGAAGAAGAGCATGAGCTTAGAGTTTCTCTAGAGCAACAACTAGAATCTATAGAAGAATCAAATGATGTAATTGTTGCTAAACTCATTAAAGAACGTGACCATGCAATTGCTAAATACAAAGCATGTAAGAAAGAAAAGGTCGAGCTTGGTGTTGGTCATGCTAGACTAACCGAGGAGCTAGAGAAGCTCTCCAAGGCCTACAAAGCATTGGAGAGTGAACACTCTACCCTCACCAAGTCATATGAACAACTTCAAGCTCAACCGCCTAAAAATGATATGCCTAGTTCCTCAACTCCTATTTCTTGTGATCATGCAAATATCATTGAGAAAAATGCTAGGTTGAAGATCAATCTTGCAAAGGCCATCTCCCTAGGTAAGAAACCATTTGTCACCTCACAAAAAGGGAGAGTTGGTCTTGGCTACATTGAGGAAGAAAAGGAGAAGGAGAGCCTCATGAAGGATGCTAGAGCTCCTCAAATCAAGAAGGCTAATGTTACTAGTGCTCCTCAAGCTAAGAGGATCTCTCAAGCTAAGAAGAAGGTTAACATTACTAGTGGTGGTGCCATAAGAGGCAAAACCATTAGTGATGACCTTGCGGGAAAGACTAACCCTCATTACATTATCTTTGTTGATTATTATGGGGATGTCTATGCTAAGTTTGTTGGTCCTAGAAATGTACCCATTGCTCGTTCTATTTGGGTTCCTAAGACCCTTGTTGCTAACAAAAGAGGACCCATTGAAAAATGGGGACCTAAATCCAAGCAATGATTTCTTGTAGGACTATGCTTCCGGTGGGTCAAAATGGGTGCTTGATAGTGGATGCACAAAACATATGACCGGAAGCAAGGAGTTGATGACGGAATTGAGATCAAATCTAAATCATGCAACCGTCACTTATGGAGATCGATCAAAATCCGAGGTATTGGGCTTTGGCAAGGTGGTAGTCGCTAAGGATATCACCTTAGCGAATGTCATGCTTGTCAAAGACCTTGGTTTCAATTTACTTTCCGTTCATGCAATTAATAAGATGGGTTATGCCGTCTTCTTTGATATTGATGTTGTGGTAATCTTGTGGAGCAAGACTCTAAAGATCGCTTTCGTTGGGTACGTCGAGGATAATTTGTTTGTGGTTGACTTTTCGAGGGAAACCACTTCAAATTCGATGTGCCTATTCGGAAAGGCCGACAAGGGTTGGTTGTGGCATCGCCGCCTAGCCCATGTCAATATGAGAACTATGCAAAGTCTTCACAAGGGAGGCCACATTCTCGGACTAAAATAAGATGTATCTTTTGCCAAAGATCGTGTTTGTAGGGCTTGTGTTGAAGGAAAGATGCATGATTCTCCCCATCCGTCCAAGACTATTATTTCTTCCAAGAGGATCTTGGAGCTCCTCCATGTGGATCTTTTTGGTGTCGTTCCCGAAGCTAGTCTTGGTGGGAAGAAGTATTGCTTGGTGATAGTTGATGACTATTCAAGATTCACTTGGGTTTATTTCTTCAAGTCGAAGAGTGAAACCCAACAAACCTTCATCGACTTCTCCGTTGAAATGCAACGTCAACACAATGTTCCCATATTGGCAATTAGAAGTGATAATGGCTCCGAGTTCAAGAATTACACCCTCAATGAGTTTCTTAGTGAAGAGGGCATTCGTCATCAATATTCCGCAACTTACACCCCTCAACAAAATGGTGTAGCCGAGAGGAAGAACCGGACTCTTATGGATATAGCAAGGTCCATGTTAGCGGAGTTTAAGACTCCGTTGACTTTTTGGGCGGAGGCTATCTCCACGGCTTGTCACTCTTCCAACCGGCTCTACTTCCGCAAAGGGTTGAACAAGACTCCTTATGAGATCCTCACCGGCAACAAACCTAACATCTCCTACTTCCGTGTCTTCGGTTCTAAGTGTTTCTATTTGATCAAAGGTTGTCACTTAACTAAATTCGAATCTAAATCTCTAGAGGGTATATTTGTTGGTTACGGTGCCGAATCCCACACTTATAGAATCTATGATAAAGCCACACGGCGTATCCTAGAATCTTATAGTGTGGTGTTCGAGGAAAATAACGGCTCCCAAGTGGCGCAATTTCATGTTTCCGATGTAGATGATGAAATTCCTCAAGAAGCCATAAGAAGAATGGGTGTGGGATTTTTCCGCCCCATTGAGGAACCCCTTGTGGTGGATCGAGAAGGACAATGCTCTACTCAAGTGGATCCTTCATCTTCATCAGAATTGCAAGCAACTGCTACTGGAGTCACTGCTGCACCTAATCAAAATCCAGCTCAAGACCCTCTCCAACAACCTCTTCTGCCATCTGTCGCCAGGCCGGAGACTCCGGCCATTTTGACCGGAGAATCCGGTGGGCCGGAGATTCCGGCGCCCCAGGCCGGAGACTCCGGTCTACATACTGCAGAAGAAAGTTCAGATCAGAACCTTGGTCCGTCCACCTCTTCCAACAATGCTGATATGTTTTCTGGGGATCAAGAACAGCTCTCCGGTCAAGGCGGGGACTCGAATGATCAAGATGATGAAGTGATACCTCCAAGATGCAATGAGGATATCGAAGCCCGTCGTCGAGCAAGAGTTGAAAGAACCATGGCACGTTGTGAACATTTCCTTGAGAAAGTGATTGGTGATGTGAGAGGCAAAGTGTCCACCCGAAGGCAATTGGCGAACTTTAGTGACCATCAAGCTCACATTGCCATGTTTGAACCGAAGAAAGTGGCCGAAGCTCTTGAAGATCCGGATTGGTTGCTAGCTATGCATGAAGAACTCAACAATTTCGAGCGCAACAAGGTTTGGAAGCTAGTTGAGAAGCCTAAAGAGTGCCGCAACGTTATTGGCACTAAGTGGATTTTCAAGAACAAGCAAGATGAGCATGGCATGGTTGTGAGGAACAAGGCTAGATTGGTGGCTCAAGGGTACTCTCAAGTTGAAGGCATTGATTTTGGAGAGACCTATGCTCCCGTGGCTCGCCTTGAGTCCATCCGTATCCTTCTTGCTTATGCATCTCGTTATAACTTTAAATTGCAACAAATGGATGTTAAAAGTGCCTTTCTCAATGGTCCCTTAAAGGAGTTGGTGTTCGTTAAGCAACCCCTGGGGTTCGAGGATCCCAACTTCCCTAACCATGTCTACAAGCTTGATAAGGCGCTCTATGGACTTAAACAAGCACCACGTGCGTGGTATGAGCACCTTAGAGAGTTATTGTTAGACCGTGGGTTTGAAGAGGGTTAAAGGGGAGCTTTTCGTATGCCAACTATATATTGATGATATTATATTTGGCTCGTCTAACAAACCTTTTAATGATGAATTTTCAAAGCTTATGACCGATAGGTTTGAGATGTCTATGATGGGCGAGTTGAAGTTCTTCCTTGGATTTGAGATCAACCAATTGAGAGGAGGGACTTTCATTAGCCAAGCAAAGTATATTCAAGACATGCTCAAGAGGTTTAATATGGCCGATGCTAAGGAGAAGAAGACACCTATGGATACCAAATGCCATCTACAACTTAACCCAAAGGGTATAGATGTGGATCAAAAGCTTTACCGCTCCATGATAGGTTCTTTGCTTTACCTTTGTGCATCTAGACCCGATATTGTGTTGAGTGTAGGTGTGTGTGCAAGGTATCAAGCAGCTCCTAAAGAAAGCCACATGTTGGCGGTCAAGAGAATCCTACGATATTTAGTTCATACCCCAAGGTTTGGTTTGTGGTACCCAAGGGATTGCTCTTTCACTCTTCGTGGGTTCACGGATTCGGATTGGGCCGGTGATCAAGATGATAGGAAATCAACTTCCGGGGCTTGCCAATTCCTTGGTAGGTCCTTGGTGAGTTGGTCTTCTAAGAAGCAAAATTGTATCTCTCTCTCCACCGCCGAAGCCGAGTATGTGGCCGCCGCTAGTGCATGCACTCAATTGTTATGGATGAGGCAAACTTTGAAGGAATACGGTGTCAATGTGACAAAGTGCCTCTTTTTTGTGACAATGAGAGTGCTATCAAGATTGCCTACAACCCGGTGCAACACTCAAGGACCAAGCATATTGAGATTCGTCATCATTTTATTCGAGATCATGTTGCCCGTGGAGACACTGAGCTAGCATATGTGCCAACCAAGGACCAACTTGCGGATATTTTCACGAAGCCACTTGATGAGGCAAGATTCACTTATTTGAGGAATGAGCTAAATATCGTGGATTCTAGGAGCTTGGCTTGACCATTTTGTGTACACACCTATAGTTTCAACTTCTATCTTGGTTTAGATGTAGGCATGAATTTAGGGGGAGTGTTGTCCTAATAAATTGGGATCTCCCTCCCCCCAATATGCCTATAGTAAAAGTTTATTTATCTCTATTCTCTTTTCATGAATTATGAGCTTAAATGATGAGTATTGGTTATGTACCCAAGATATATCTTCGCGGTGCCATTCCATAAACTCATACATGGTGGCCTAGGCCACCGACCTCTTCCTAGTGAAGAGTTGGTTCTTTTGGGATTTTATTGGATTTTATTTGCAAATCTTTTGTTCTTATGGGAAACTCACTCAATCTTGGCTTTTATTGTTTTTTGGCTTTTGCAAGATGAGTGTGAAGTACCATCCCAGTTTGTGTTGTCTATCCCAAGCCTCTTCTTGCCCCAAAACTTGCTCCTCTTGCCACATGCATGTCCTCCACCATAAACCAGCTTCTCTGAGTTGTGGGGGCCGGAGACTCCGGTGTCTAACACCGGAGACTCCGGTCTGGGCAGAGTCTCCGCCCTAAGCCACGGAGAATCCGGCACCCCGGAGACTCCGGTGTGCTTAGGCCGGAGACTCCGGCCTCGGCGAATCCAGAGAGTCAAAAAGGGGATCGGGGTGGGGTTGTTTTCACAACTCCTTTCCACCCCCGACCCTCTCCTCTCCTCTGCTGCCGCCCTCCTGTCTGGAGAAGCTTCCCCGGCCGCTTCCCGCCGCCGGAATCCGTCGTCCAGCCGGCCCCTCTTCCTCTCCAACGTTGGGGAACATCCTCCCCACCATTGGAGACCTTCACCATGTCGAGCAGCGGTACCTCTCTCTCTCCCTCTCTAGGTTTCTTCCTAGATCTTGGATAGAGTGTGTAGTGCAGCTCCCTATGGTGTAGAATCTCTTGCTGGCTTGTTTTCATCTCAATGTATCAATTTTAGCATCTTTAGCATCGAATTTTGACCTAACCCTAGATTCTCAGCCTCAGGGCCGGAGACTCCGGCCTGTCCCAGGCCGGTGACTCCGGTGTGGCCGGAATCTCTGGCCCCTGAGACCGGAATCTCCGGTGTAGATCAAGTTTGTGTGCTTTTGATTCTCCAATTGATGCATCCCTTGTTTCCTTGGACATGTATGCTTATCCCCCTGCTACCTACTATCTGTTTACTCACAGGATCTTCATAGCGACTCAAGAAAATCACTCACAACCCAATAAAGTGACTAGAAAAGAAAAGAGGGGAAATCGTGCTTATTTGGATCGGACTGAGGATGGCCGCTTGGTTCAGCATGACAAGGGTGCTGCTGCTAGAGAGGCTGCACAGAGAAGAGCCGAAGAAGAGTTCCTTGCTGAAGAGAGGGCCAAGAAAGCAAAGTTTGACAATTTGACCACTCTTAGTGGGTTGAACAAATCTGAGTTCCGTGCAATGAGGTCGCAGCCTTTCTTCGATATGCCACGCAACACCTCCAATCCTCGGTTTTGGAGAAAGGAACAAGAAATTGTGATGAATGAAGTGTATGCCAAGCTCTCGGGTCCTAACAAGGTTTGTGTGCAAAAGGTGCTTAATCTTTCCGCCCTTAGCACTAAACCATATTTCCAAGAGGCCGTGTGGATTGTTCGCAAGCTAGGATTAGAGCACCTCATGACGCTTCAACAGAACTATGACATCAACTTGGTGCACCAATTCTTTGCTACCATTCAGTTTGGAGAGGATGTAGATGTCAAGTTGACATGGATGACCGGGCCGATGAAGTGTGAGTCCTCTATGACTCGGTTCGGTGAGCTTCTTGGCTATGTGTTCTGCAAGGGTGAAGCCTCTCAAGGAAGAATCATGCACACGGAAGGAGTCAATTATGACAAAAACAAGTTGGCACCGCTTTATCTCAACAAGTCAGTTGTTGGCTCCAACAAGGACCTTTTCCAACCTTTAATATCCTCCTTCGCATGTTTAGAAGCAATATTGCACCTCAAGTCGGGAATGTGGATGCAATTCGCGGAGGGCTTGTCAATCTTCTTGCTCATTCCTATGAGGTGCTTCAAGCCAGAGTTAATTGTCAAGGTTATGAGATTGACGTGCATGAGATGAAGAATCCTATATATGCACCTTATGTGATGATGCTAATTCTTGACAAGTGCCAACACTCAACCGTGAGCACTTCACCGTTCACAAGGCCGGCTCCCTCAAATCCTCAAGCATGACAAGACTTCTTCTTCAAGTGGTCCCTCTCGTGTTCCGTTTGCATCAAGTGAAGAAGAGGAAGAAGATGTGGCACCCGTTCGTAGGAGGAGTAAGAATGCCGACCCTCCCTCATGGGTTAGCAAGGGCAAAGATGATGTGCAAAGGAAGATCAAGAAGCTTAGTTGGTTTGAGAAGATGGTGATTCGCATGAATGTGTGCCTCCACCGGGAAAATTACGAAGGTTATAAGGAGAGGAAGTTGATCATCTCCAATCAAAATAGGTTGTTCAAGGAGTTGGAGAAAAAGAGGGACAAGACTCCACCACCTCCTCCTCCTCCTCGCATTGGCAAAGCAACGCAAGAAGAGCTCGCCGAAGAAGAAGGATCCTCCGGTAGTGAAGCGGCAATTCCCTATGATGCTTGGCACGCAAAGCAATTCCCTTGGTCAGATTTTGTGTTTGAGGACGTGTCCTCCAATTTGCCTTCTTCCTCACGCAACACCGGAAAGGCTCCAATGCCTCATGGAGAGATTGAAGAAGATGAAGATGCTAGTGGCTCGCAATATGATGAGGATGATGATGATGATGACGCCACCGACGAGGACTCCGAGTGATCTCTTTGGGGACCATTAGCATCGCCTTTCTTCCTTTTGGTGTTTCGATGCCAAAGGGGGAGAAATGGTTCTAGTAGGCTATCCGTGGGATTTGCATGGGTCGGAGCACAAGCATTTGCTTTTATCATTCCTTAAGAGCTTGTGTTCCTTTTATTTCGTGTGTTAAACTTTGTGTTGAACTCTATTCTATTTGCCTCTTTTATGTGTGAGATGTGGATCTTGTGGTCGTTAAGGAGACATGATATCGTTTTTATCTATGGTTGAATTATATTTGTGAGGTGAAATATGCTTTGGAATTATCTTTTATTCTCACTCACAAGGTATGGTTGCTAACTTTATCATCAACCCCTCTATATCATGTTCCTTTTATTTGCAAATGATTGTGCCCTTGATTATATCATGTCTTATTTTATTTGTGGCATCCTCCCCTATATGTGGGTTTCCTCTCATTTGCATATCTTGTCTAATATTCACACTTTTAGGGGGAGATGCTATTTGTCACGTAATATGATCCTTTTATTTTGCAAATCTTAGTGTTGTCATCTAACACCAAAAAGGGGGAGATTGAAAGAACATTTCCTAACCCCTATGAGTTTTGTGTGTTAGTTAACAACACTAATGACTATCTAATGTGATGCTAAGTGGTGCAGGTATTGACATATTTTTTTACCCCTAGCATCTTGCACCAAAAAGTGAAGAAAGGGCAAAGTTTTGGTTGCTGCAGGAAATTCCTGGCCGGAGTTTCCGGCCTTTCAGGCCGGAGTCTCCGGCCCCCTTGTTTTTCCTGCCCCCTGGCCAAAGTGTGGGGAGCTACTGGACACCCCTCCGGAGGAACACCGGAAGGAGCCCGGAGTCTCCGGCCTGCCCAGCGTCCTCGACAACTCTCCGCCCGGGTGCGGAGTATCCGGCTCACCCCGGAGTCTCCGGTCCTCCTGACCGGAGTCTCCGGCCCTTCGATCAAGCGTGCAACGTGTGGGGAGCTACTGGAGCCTGTCCGGAGGGACCCCGGAAGGAGACCGGAGTCTCCGGCCAAGACCGGAGTCTCCGGCCCTCTTAGGCCGGAGTCTCCGGGTTAAGTGAACCCCAACGGCTAGTTTTTGCAGAGGGGTATAAATCACAAGATCTCCCAACTCCTCAAGACAGCCAGCTCGTCCAGCATTTATGAACCCTAGTTTTTGAGAGCTCAAAATCACAAGATCTCCCAACTCCTCCGTCCAAACGCGTTGATCTTCGGAGGATTGAAGGAGAAGACCCGGATCTACATCTTCACCAAGCCGTTCTTCATTTCCCCCTCGTTCTCTTGAGGATTCTTGTTTCTAGGGTTAGCTTTGTGTTACCCTAGATTCTTGCTTACTACTTGTTGTATTCGTGGCAGTGTTGTTGATTTGGGAGCCCCCAATTAAGTTGTGGGTGTGTGCCCCAAGAACGTTGTAAGGGCTCCGGATTCCGCCTTGAAGGTCTCCGATAGTGGAAGGTGAACTAAGCCTTTGTGGCAAAGTTCATCGGAGAATAGGGTGAGGCCTTTGTGGCGTTGAGTAGGCCTTCGTGGCGAGCTCACACCCCTCCAACGAGACGTACTCCCTTAACAAGGAGGAACTCGGGAATACATCCTTGTCTCCGCGTGCTTCCCTTCGGTTATCTCTTTCCACCCTACTTGTTCTTGTTTGTGTTACTTGCCTAGTCGTTATTGCTATCTTGTCATATAGGTAAATTCATCGTAGATGCATATCTAGATAATTTACCCTTTTGCCAAGCCTAAAATTGAAAAAGACTAAAATTTGGTGTAGCACCTATTCACCCCCCCTCTAGGTGCCCATACGATCCGTTCAGAGTTGCCATTATTGGGAGGATAAGGCTTATAGTTGTTACTACCAAAATTATTTCGATAAGCATTATTGTTGAAGTTACTTCTATTAAAAAATTGACATCAACTTGATCCTTTTATTGGGAAATTAATGAAGCAAGTGGGACATTATTAGGATCAGTATGGGACTGATTGGTAGCAAGCATAGACATAATCATATCAACCTTATCACTCAAAGAGGAAATTTCCTCGACAGAATTTACCTTCTTACCACTTGGAGCTCTTTCGGTATGCCATTGCGAATAATTTGTCATCATCTCATCCAAGAGTTTAGTTGCTGCACCTAATGTTGTGGACATGAAGGTACCTCCCGCTGCCGAGTCCAAGAGGTTCCTTGAAGAAAAATTCAAACCTGCAAAAATCCACATAGTTAATCCATGCGTGGGACAATTTTTAACCGTAAATTTCATTCTCTCCCAAGCTTGAGCAACATGTTGATTATCAAATTTTCGAAAGTTCATAATGTTACTCCTTAATTGTATGATTTTAGCAGGTGGATAATATTTTCCAATAAAAGCATCTTTGCATTTAATCCAAGAATCAATGCTATTTCTAGGGAAAGACAATAACCATTATTTTGCTCTCCCTCTCAAAGAGAAAGGGAAAAGCTTCAGTTTTATGATGTCACTTTCTACCTCTTTATAATTTTGCATATCACATAACTCAACAAAGTTATTTAAATGAGAGGCGGCATCATCAGTACTAGCACCAGAAAATTGCTCTTTCATAACAAGATTTAACAAGGCAACTTTAATTTCATAAGATTCCGCTTTAGTAGCGGGTGGAGAAATTGGAAAGCATACGAAATCATTGTTATTAGTGCTAGTAAAGTCACACAACTTGGTGTTTTCAGTGGAAGACATAATGATAAAATAAAATAACAAGACAGGAATAAAGACTACACTATTTTTTTTGGGGTTTTAAAATTTTGCAACAAGAAAAATAAGCTAACGAGAAATAAAACAAGCAAGACAAAAACAAAGTAAAGTGATTGAGAGTGTGAGACTCCCCTTTCTGTAGCTCCAAGATCCCCGGCAACGGCACCAGAAAAGAGCTTGATTGCTACTGATGAAGAGTTGGGTGGTGCCCCAAGCGAAGGCGGAGATGTAGCAAGCAGCAGTTTTCCCTCGATAACGAACCGAGGTTTATCAAACCAGTAGGACCTCGAAATCAACAACAAAGTGAATGTTGAAGATCTCTGGCGCTTAATCTTCAACAGATGTGGACCTGCACACACTCAACCAAAATACTTTGCCCCCAACGGCGGAAAGGTTGTTAATCTTTTTGGTCTCGCAGAAAACAAAGCGGTTAATTGTATAGTGAAATAGATAAATTATGAAAATGGACCAGAGAAGTAATGATGGTGAAAAGTTATGAATAAAGGTTGCAATCAATGTAAAAAGATGGACCGGGGGCCATGGGTTCACTAGTGGAGTCTCTCAAGTAAATAGAACATTCATATGATGGGTAAACAAATTACAGCTGGGCAATTGACAAGATTATAACACAAACTTAATCTAGCTATGACAAAGAGAACATGATAATATTTAATTAGGC
The DNA here is from genome assembly GCA_012064385.1 of Puccinellia tenuiflora. Classification (NCBI taxonomy): domain Eukaryota; kingdom Viridiplantae; phylum Streptophyta; class Magnoliopsida; order Poales; family Poaceae; genus Puccinellia; species Puccinellia tenuiflora. Next base: position 262,389 of record QRDG01001695.1, on the reverse strand, counting down.
ATCACGACAATGAACAAAGACCGTTGATTCCAACTGCATCTTTGTCTAAAAAGTCCACCGTGGGATCGCTATCCAGCCTGTCACCCATCGGTATTAAGTTGCAAGCAACAGACATTTGCATTAAGTAAAGCGCATGAAGTAAGCAATATTAAATATCAAAATAGACTTTAACACTGCTGTTTTACCCTTAGTAGCAACAGCACACCCTCGCCCTTAGACGTTTCTGTCACTCGTGCCCAGGAACAAAAGGGGCATGAACCCACTATCTAGCATAAATACTCTCTCTTGGAGATACACACAATCACTTGGCCAAAGTAACTACGCACATCGGAGAGCATGCAAGAACATAAATCAACATATAAGAATCATGCACAATCTGATCATAACTTTATAATCCATCGGATCACAGCAAACACATCACATAGCATTACAATAATCGATCTTGATCATGTTAGGCAGCTCACAAGATCATAAGACATGAAGCACAAGAGAGAGAGACTACCATCTAGCTACTGCCATGTACCCAAGGTCCAAGGTGGGACTACTCACAAATCATCCCGGAGGAGGGCATGGCGATGAAGATCCCTCTGGGATCGATCTCCCTTTCCGGTAGGGTGCCGGGATTTGCTTCAGAATCACCCCCGAATTAGGGTTTGAGGTGACGGCGCCTCGGGATGACTTTTCTGGAAAATAATGGCCGCCCCGTCATTTTTAGGTTAATTGGGATTTTATAGGAGTCGGAGGGGGCCGAGGCAGTGCCCAGGGGGCAGGGGCGGGCCCCACCCGCGGGTCCAGGGGGGCCGCGGCAGGGGGCGCTTGTGCCCTGTGGGTGGCCCCTCAGGCTCCCCTTTGGTCTTCGGGTGTCTTATTTCGCATAAAAAATCTCCGTAAATTTTCGTCCAATTCCAAGAATATTTCCAGAAGTGATTTTCTGAAACACAAAAACAACAAAAACAGGGAACTAGCACTGGGCATCTTGTCAATAGGTTAGTCCAACAAAATGCACAAAAATGATGTGATATGATAATAGAAGCATGTGACAACATCACAAAATTAGCATGGATCACTCAAAAATTATAGATACGTTTGACACGTATCAAAGCACAAGGCGTTCCACATCCCGCTTCATTCGTGGCCAATAGTAATGTGTTGAGAGCATTGCATAGGTCTAGTCCCGTCCAAAATGTCCCATGAGGCCACCTCCATGTGATTCCTTCAAAAACAACAAGCGAAGCGAAGACTCAGGGATACAAAGTTTATTATCTTTAAACAAGAAACCCTTGTGCAAATAGAAATCATCGAAACCTTTGTCACATGGGCACTTGGAAAATAGGACCAAAAGTAGGGTCGGAGGCATAGAGATCCTTAATATCATCAAGGCCTAAAACATTGATTTCAAGCTTGGCAAGTAAAATCATCTTGCGGGAAAGAGCATCCGCGACTATATTGTCCTTGCCTTTCTTGTATTTCATGACATAGGGAAAAGACTCAATGAATTCCACCCATTTTGCATGCCTTTTGTTCAAATTGGCTTGGGTTTTCAAATATTTCAAGGATTCGTGATCGGAATGGATAACAAACTCTTTTGGCCAAAGGTAGTGTTGCCAAACTTCCAAAACACGGACTAAGGCATATACTTCCTTGTCGTAAATTGGGTAGTTTGGGCGAGCACCATCTAGTTTCTCGCTATAGTAGGCTACGGGACGTCCACATTGCATGAGGACGCCGCTGATGCCAAGGCCACTAGCATCACATTCAAGTTTGAAAGTTTTCGAGAAATCTGGCAAAGCAAGTAAAGGAGCTTCAGTCAATCTCTTCTTGAGTTCATTGAAAGCCGATTCTTGAGAATTGCCCCAAATGAAGGGTACATTCTTTTTGGTAAGCTCATTTAGAGGGCAAGCAATTGTGCTAAAATCTTTCACAAATTGACGGTAAAACCCAAAGAGGCCAAGGGCACTACGAAGTAGAGAAAGATTTGTTGGTGGTGGCCAATTTGTGATTGCCTCAATCTTAGAGGTGTCAACTTCAATCCCTTTGGACGAAACCACATAACCCAAAAACACAAGCTTGTCGGTGCAAAAGGTGCATTTCTTGAGGTTGGCAAAAAGCAAAGCATCACGAAGGGCCAGCAAAACTTGTTTCACATGGTTGACATGTTCATGCAAAGATTTGCTATGATGTCATCAAAGTAAACAACCACGAACTTGCCAATGAAGGTGCGCAAGACGTGATTCATAAGACGCATAAAAGTGGAAGGAGCATTGGAAAGGCCAAAGGGCATCACAAGCCATTCATAAAGACCAAGTTTAGTTTTGAAAGCCGTTTTCCATTCATCTCCTTCATACATGCGAATTTGGTGGTAGCCACTTTTCAAATCGATCTTGGAGAAAATAGTGGCACCACTAAGCTCATCTAACATGTCATCAATGCGGGGAATGGGGTGCCGATACCTCACCGTGATATTGTTGATGGGACGACAATCCATGCACATACGCAAAGTGTCGTCTTGCTTGGGGACGAGGATGACCGGTACGGCGCACGGACTCAAGCTTTCATGCACATGTCCCTTGGCGAGGAGGTCTTGAATTTGGCGCTCAATCTCCTTTGTCTCCTCGGGGTTGGTGCGGTATGGTGCTCTATTGGGAAGAGGGGCACCGGGAATGAGGTCGATGCGATGCTCAATCCCACGTATAGGAGGAAGTCCGGGAGGTAACTCATCTGGAAAAATGTCACCAAATTCCTGCAAAAGAGACATCATTGAGGAAGGAAAATGGGTTAGATCGTTAGTGTCTTTTGCATCTCCTTTGAACAAGAGCACAAAGTGGAGAATGGATGGGTTTGCTCTCACTTCCCTCATCTCACTTTTGGTGGCTAGCAAAACTACTCCATGGGTAACCCTCTTCATTTTTCCACTCATATTTGGCTTGTGGCTCTCGCTCGCGTGAAGGTGGTTCTCTCTCTCACCACTCATCTTACTAGAAGGTTGTGCTTGTTGAGTTCTTGAGACGGTCTTGGCGTTGTCGGCAATAACTTGACTTGGTGTCATGGGGCGAAGGACGAAGTTCTTATTGTGCCACTTGAAGCTATATTGATTTGTACGTCCATCATGCATGGCACCCTTGTCGAATTGCCATGGTCGTCCAAGAAGGAGGTGGCACACCATCATGGGAGCAACGTCACACTCAATCGTTGTAACATCCCAAGATTTTCAAATTTTTGAAAAATCAGAAAAATCAAAAACTTTTGAAAATTATTATATTTTGTTTTGGAAATCCAAAATCATGCATGCATTCATATTTTTCTTAGCTTGTTGCTTTGAAATTTCAAAAGTTGGAATTCTATTTCCACTTTAAACCCTATTTGAGAAAATGATAAAAGGGGCCTATTATGCTCCCTTAAATATTTTGACTTTTATGATTTTATTTGATGGCCAAGTATAGTGCCTAAGTGTTCTATTTGCAAGAAGTGTTCTAAAAAGTATTTTCTCAAATTGTTTGAAAAGACTTAAATATAAACTTGGTTTAAAAATTTGTAATTAATTATTTTGCCTAAAAACAGAAATGATTTTATCGATATTTTCTTTTAAGTAAAATGCCAAATTAAAGGCCATTTCAATGCCAGTGGCATTTTGTAAATAAAAAGTGTGTAAAATATTTTCCAAATGAGTTATCCTAGTAAAGATTTTTATTACAAGTTTTTACAAATTTATTTCATAAATTTTGGACTTGTATTTTAGAAGTTATTAAAAGGTTTCAGAAAATTAAAAAAAAATGATGACGTCATTGCTGACGTCATCCGACCTTCCTCCTCCCGCTGGTGGACTTTCATGGCCGAAACCGCACCATCTTCCCCTCTTGATTTCGGCCACTACACAGCACCCCCTCCCCTCCCACGACGCCCACCTTATAGCCCTCCCTCTCCTCTTCCTTTTGCCCCAAAAATCCCTCTTTGAGAGCCCCCAGGCCGCTCGTTCTCGAGCTCGCATCACCGCCGTCGCCGTCGGCCGTTTTCGTCGATTCCGGTGAAGACCGGCGACCCCGCGCCCTCCCTCTACTCCCTCTCTCCTTCTTTGTTTCATGCGCATCATTTTGACACCGTTTGGTGATTCTTGCGCCCCCAGATCGACGTATTCGTCCACGACAACCGTCGGCCGCCGTGGGAGCCAAGTCCGGCGAGGGATTACCGCCTACCTGGAGCACCTCGACGCCGTTCACCGCGCCACCGTGTCCGCCTCGACCTGCTGCACGCCGTGGTGAGCTCCCCCTCTCCCCTCACCCCCCCTAGGCACGCCGCGAATGCGTGTGCTGGCCTGGCGCCGCCGCGCGGGCTAGGGTTCCGGTGAGGCCGCGCCGCCCGCCTTTGGCCCTTTAGATCTGAGCCGTTCGATTTAGATCCGACGACCGCTGTTTTTTTTAAACCGAATCGGTACGCTGACGTGGCAGCACAGTCAGCAGCCCAGTCAGCGTACAGTCAGCAGACCGAGCCAATAGGAAGCTGCCATGTGGCAGGGAAATTTCTGTGTATTTTCCTGAATTTAGCGGTTTCTATCTATTTTGCAGAAAAGCCCTTGCAACTTAGATTTATCATATCTTTTTATCTACATGGCCAAATTCAAATATTTTTATATATTTGAAATCCTTAGAACCTGTAGAATCTTTCTGGCGTTCTAGTTTTCTGTTTTGACATGTTTAAATTTATTCAAATTTCAAATGTGTTATTTGAGTAAATTTGGCATAACTTTAGTTTAAAAATAGCTTTTTGAGTGAATCCAATTGGGTTAGTTTAGTTTTGAAGTCCTCTGTCCAGTAAGACCACTCCCATATTTTCTGTAATTATTTTGTTTAATAGTAGTATTTAATTTGTGTTTACTCCCTTTTTGGGAATTGTTTTGTGTTGTTATTATATTAAAAATTGTTTCAAATGCTTTTTGACTTCATGCATGCTTCTAAAAAAACAGAAAACAATAGTTAGTATTTTACTTGTGATTTTTAATGCATTTCATGCATAGCATATTTTTTTGTATTGTTATATTTGTTTTGTGTGCTTATGTGTGGCTTGATTTATTCTTGTTAGACTATTCGGAGAGACCCGGGAATTCTAGCAATTGTTGCTCCTGCTCAACCTGTTTCCAAGGCAAGTGATGCTCAATGCATAATTTTCCCTAAGTATTTTGTCTATGCATGAGTAGCTATCTTTGAGTAGTATGCATTATAGGAGTACTACTACTATGCTATGCTATGAAATCCCAAAGTAGTGTAGCCACCCCTCTTATACCATGTTGTTGTAGTAGCCTTTAACTTAGTAGAATTGCTTAGCCTTGCAAAGATGTTGTCTTGGTAAATGTTTTGAAAAATAACTAAGTTAAAGAACTACCTGGGTGTGTGGTTGGTTTAAGCATTTCCCCAGTTTTGGGAGTATAAAATTGCTAGAAGAGGTTGATTCTCCAGTTTTGGAGTATGGATCACACTGCCGACAACCACTCAGGATCAAAGAGATTTGAAGTTGCTCCAAGTTTAGATTGCTTTTCGTGCAGCCACTTGATAGATGGCCCCTATCTTGACTAAGTAGGGACTATTCCCAAAAGGACTCGTCTCAATCTTCTCCTTTCCTTTTCACTACATGAGGGTCAAGGACAGAATGGGTTGATTGAGTCTTGTGGTGAAAGTGCACAACCTCTCGAGAGTGTCAAACTATGATCATAGCCGTGTCCCCGGTTACGGACAATTTTGAGCAGCTGGACAAGGAAGACAATGGAAGAATCTCATCATGCCAACTTCTAAATAAACTTGTTAGTGAACAACAATAAGTGACTCACCGGAGTTTACCGTGTGTAGTCACCTGACACACTGGAGTTTACCAAGTGTTGTCACGGTTATGCTGGAGTTTCCCAGTGTTACCACTTATTGAGTCAAAATGTTTTTATAGGATAAAACTTGCTTTACGCAAAGAGCCTTCAAAACTCCACCAGCCAGATATGCATATAGATGTTAGAAGTTTTCCTTTATGAGTCCACAAGTATCACTTGCCAGATCCATTCATATGGTTCTGACCAATTTTTGGCTGTAACGCTTTTACTGTTGCAGGTTGTCTTGACAATCAGTAAGGATCGAATCAGGGTTTCGAGTCTTCAACCAACATGCTCGCCTGTGGCTGCATCGAGATGATGAGGACTCCATGCTTTATGTTATTTATTCCGCTGCAACTCTTTCAAAGCTAGCTTCGAGCTATGCACCTTGTAATGAATATTTATAACTTCTGGATCATTCGTGTAATAAATTGATACAATGTTATGGTATTCATCGTAAACTGTGTGTGCTAGCGATTTGATCCAGGGACTAGCACTATACACAGGGATCTTGCCAATTTTTAAGTGCAGGTCCGCTACAATCGTATCCTCATAGGGGCCAATCTTGAAAGAGACCTTGACCTTTTGATGAATCTTGACGCTCCAGGCGTTGCTTAGACATTGTACATGATATGGATGAGGAGGCTTGGTGTGATGCAAGTTGAGTTTGTCGCACATTTCTTCACTTGCGAGGTTATGGCAACTCCCACCATCGATGATGACCTTGATGGACTTTCCCATGATGCCGGCTCTTGTTTGGAACAAATTGCATCTTGATGACCCACAAGTGTAGGGGATCGCAACAGTCTTCGCGGGTAGTATAACCCTAATTTATTGATTCGACACAAGGGGAGCCAAAGAATATTTATAAGCCTTAGCAGTTGAGTTGTCAATTCAACCACACCTGAAAAGGATTTCTCTTGAAGCAATTTACCAGTAGTAACAGTAATTTGACGGCAGCAGTAGAACAATAACAACAGTAACAAAATAAAGGCAGCAATGGTGACAATAGAAATATTGATTGTAAACAGCAGGATGTAAAAACACCGTAGGCATAGGGATAGATATACGGGCGTTGCATGGATAAGATAGCTCATGAAATAAACATAACTAGGCACGGTGCAAAATAAATATAGCATCCAAGTATTAAACGATCATAGGCATGTATTCCTAATTTAGCCATACGTGCTTGCAATAAGAACTTGCACGGCATCTTTTGTCCTGCCATCCGGTTTCAGCCGGGCCAATTAAGGAACAAATGGAAATTAAGGTGTTCCTTTTAATAGAACACCGGAGCAAAGCATTAACACACAATGAATACATGTAACCCTCGAGTTACCAACCATTCCCATCGATGTCCCCGTTTCTGTCACTCGGGGTCTCCGGTTCCGGTTAACAACAAGTGCATACAATTAGTAGATAAGACCCAAAACATCAATTATATTCATGAAAACATAAAGTGTTCAGATCTGAAATCATGGCACCCGGGCCCAAAGTGACAAGCATTAAGCATAACTAATTCTACCAATGATGATTAACACAAATAGAGGATACTAGGCATCATGCCCTAACAATTTGGCATCGAATTACATGAGCAATCTTATTCAATCTCCTCCACCCCCTTGCCTACAGTAGGGAACTACTCACACATGGATGGAGATGTCATGAATGGTTGATGGAGAGGCGTTGGCGGTGACGATGGCGACGATCTCCACTCCGGCAGGGTGCCGGAACAGTAATCCTGGACCCCAAATTTAGGTTTTGGGATGGCGGCGGAGCTCCGTAAGGTTTCTGGAAAAAGTGATTGGGGGTCCGTCGTTTTTAGGTCAGAGGGGTCTTATATGCGAAGGGAGACCGAGAGGAAATGTCCCAGGGGCAGGGGCAGCCCCCTGCCGCGGTCTGGGCCCCACCTGCGGGTGGGACCCGTCCCTGCTCCTGGGGTGGCCCCCCTCGTGGTCTTCTGGCTCCATGGCTATTTTCTCTCAAAAACCCCTTTTCTGATTTTTCTGGAATTTTCCGCGAACTTTTAAACCCTGCACAAAAGAAAAACACCAAATCTGCTGAAAACAGCGTCAGTTCGGGTTAGTTCCAAACAATTCATAAAAAAATCAGAGGCAAAACAATAGCAAAGTGTTTGGAAAAGTAGATACGTTTGCAACGTATCACATCTTTGGTCTTCATCTTCATGCATGTTGGTGGTCAAGACCCTTGTGACAACAAGTGATGGAAGGATGTCGCCATCGCAATATTGGGTATCTTGTTGTTCATCCTCATGGTGTAGTGTAGCTACTTGAACCATTGCTTCATATTCATCCTCACTCATAGAGTCCCATCCGCCATTTTCATTGGCTATCATGACTCTCTTGTTGGTGCACTCAAATGACTTGTGTCCTAGGCCTCCACACTTGAAGCATGTGATGTCACTTGACTTGCCCGTTGAAGCTTGAGAGGATTGCATAGACGGTGCCGGTTTCTGGAAGGTAGAAGTTGAGGGTCGACTAGAAGCACTTGATGGTCTTGCGGCAGGTCTTGAGTTAGCGTGTGGAGCTTGTGTTGTTGTCAGTTGAGTGGATGTTGTCGACTTGGTGGCAAAGTAGGCCTTGGTCTTGTTATATTTGATGTCATCCGCTACTTGGCGCTCCGCCTTGGTGGCTTGGTGTACTAGCTCCACGAGAGAAGTGTAAGGTTGGAACTCGACGATCCTCTTGATGGGGTAGTTGAGGCCGTTCATGAAGCGCGCCATTGTTTGCTCTTCGGATTCTTCTACACTTGCACGCATCATGGACGTTTCCATTTCTTTGAAGTACTCGTCGACGGACTTGATGCCTTGCTTGAGTTCTTGTAGCTTCTTGAAGAGGTCGCGTGTATAGTGTAGTGGTACAAAGCGTGCTCGCATCTCTCGCTTCATGTCTTCCCAAGAATCAATATGCCCATCACCGTTCTCCTCGCGAATTATTTGTACTTGTTCCCACCAAAGGAGCGCGTAGTCCTCGAACTCAAGTGATGCCATAGCTATCATCTTGTCTTCGGGGTAGTTGTGAAGGCGGAAGATCTTGTCCACTTTGAGAGCCCAAGAGAGGTACGCTTCGGGGTCATTTGTTCCGGAGAACTTGGGCATGTTGAATTTGAGCTTTCCGAACCTCTCTTCCGCATTGAAGTATGGGCGGTGGTGTCGCACACTTTCATGACTAATATCGCGATGAGGACGGTTTTGGTGGATGTTAGCTTCACGTCTTTGGCTCTCCAATTCCTCATCATGATGACGCCTTTGGCGCTCAAGTTTCGCTTGATCCACAACGTGGTTTGAGTTGGCGTGCTCGACATGTGATAATCCCCAACAGCAAGGAATCACTGTAGCACAATTCAATGTGGAAGTAAGGTATCGATCCGCAGGAGCAAGAAGGAAAAGTTATCTATTCCCTACAACTAAAGTGTCACAAGTTTTAGTTGATTATGCACTAAACAAGTTTATATAACAAGGTGGTTGATTTAATGGATGGAAGTTTGATGTAACAAAACAGGAGTGTGAAAGTGTCCCAATCCTTTTTAATGCAAGAGGACAAGACAAGGGAACAAGGGTGTGAAAGTGTCCCAATCCTCTTTAATGCAAGAGGACAAGACAAAGGTGTAAACGGTGCTTTGGAAATAAGGCCTAGGGATCATGCTTTCACTAGTGGACACTCTCAACAATAATAATATAATTGAATACATAGATAATTCCTCCTCATTATGCTACTCTGAATTAATTTCTGGTTGGATAAAGAACACCAATCCATTATGTAGGGCTACAAAAAGCACACCTTAAAGTCGCATTCCACATCTAGGGAACCCCACACTACCAACTTGAGTTCCCTAAATAGTACTAGACAAACACCACAATTTCATAGAGACATCTACCACAAATAATAACTCATGATAAGTATTCATGTAATCTTTAGCCTAAGAGCCACACACGGTGCACACACTGTCAACTTCACACCATGGGACAAAGGTGACTCCGGCAATCACATCAATAAAACCACTTGAGTAGCATAATTCATAAGATAAAGAAGAGTACCATCTATGGATTCAACTAGATTACAAAGCTCATGATCACACCATGGGAGAGAGAGATAAACCACATAGCTACCGGCATGAGCCTTCAGCCCCGAGGGAGACTACTCCCCCTTCATCATGGAGATGAGGAGCTTGATGGAGAGGTTGATGAAGAGGTGCAGCTTGGAGTGGAGACGATCTTGCTGTAGATGTTGATGATGATCACGCCGGAGGGGGGTGGAGCCCTCCATAGGTGGACTCCGGTGGTGTTTCCCCCCTCCGATCTTCTCCGGCGACAGCCCTCTGCCTCTCTGTTTCTGGTTTTGCGTTTCTTCGCCGCCTCCCTCTGGAAAACGTCGGGGGACCTTTTATATAGGCGTTTTTAGGTCACGAGGATGCTTCTGGGCGAAGGATCGATGCAAACGGGGCCACGAGGGCCAAATTGGATGGGCCCACACGGCCTGGTACTGTAGCCGCGTGGGACCCTCCCTTTTGGTCCTCCGGCCTCTGTTCGTTGACTTCTTTCGCTCCTAAATCTTCTCCTTCCAAAATATTGACCCTCCTAAATTTATAGCTCATTATGACGTCGTTAAGGTCCTGAAACAAATAAGGAAAGAAATAGGGGTTTTCTGCCTGCGCGGGATTAATTCCATAAAAAGGGGAAATCATTATTAATTACCAAAAATCATTAAATAACAGTAATATACCCCTTATATGATGCAAATATGATTGGAATATGACTATTATAGTGCAAAGTTCATGTATGCATTTTAGATGCATCAACATCCCCAAGCTTAACTCATGCTCGTCCTCGAGTATGAAAGTGATAAAATTAACATGAACTTTGCAATATAATCACAACATGGATATAAAAGACGATTGCTACTGCTACATAAAGTCAAATGATTCATTATTTCAAAGAAGTAGCAATATGCAAACAATTTATAAAGTGATATCAAGTATTCAATGCAAGGATGTTCAATGATAGTTCACAAAGTGCAACATAAAAGATAGTACTATGGACATTCTTACTTTTGCATACTTGTGGTCCATAGAGTGTAGAAAATCTGAATATAAAAGGTGGACACTTTGGAAATGATATATAAATTAGTAGAGGTAAAGCATGCATAAGTTTCATCTATCCTCCAAACTATTCTACTTAAGTTATTGAATGCAATGGTAATTCTTGGTATCAAGCTCTCATTCCCCTATCATAGCATCTTGAATGATTAAAGTTGAATGTGAAAGCGAATATGAGTAGTGGCCTTGATAAAGTAAAGGTTAGATGTCTCATGCCCCTTGAATACAAATGCCTACACCATGATTACTCAACTTGGGAAACAAAGCAAGTTTAAGTTATCTATCATTGTAAGTAATAATGGTATCATCAAGAGTCTCAACTGGGGTACCTCTTGTCCCATGATATGGATCAAGCCCATATCAAAACAACAAGACAAACAAACATATTGAACAATCTCAACACCCTCTTTATTTACCACTTGATATAGCTTTTTATTGTAGGGTGTATCACAGAGGGTTCAAAATAGCATGTAAGTAAATTTCCACCATGAATGATGCATGGCTTAGATTAGCGGCCCAGGTTTCTCTCTAACCGTTTATACAAACTCATTTAAACTTAACTCTATTTCCACATTTATTTCGTCATGATAGGCATCCATAGACAAAAGTACATGATATCAACTAAACAAATGATGAAACATGTTGAAAGCTTTGCATGTGACAGCACATATGGGCTAACTCCCAACCTTAAACATTTATCAAGCCACTATCTTCATAATATTAATCACAATGGTTCATCTTTTTTAATGCAATAAAAGTAAAGTGTGCATCAAGTTCGCGAGAGCTTTTTAACCAACTTTTACCACTACAATAAATAACATCTTCATTTTCATTTAGAGGTATAGATAACACAAATAACATGATAAACATACTTGGAATAGCATAAAGCTAATAGGTAGATATGGTGGACTCACTGGAAAACTTGGGCTGAAGGTGTTGGAAACAAGTTTTTACTTGTTGAAATTTTTATGCTAGCAAAAGGGATAAAGATGACCATCTAGATGCATGCATGAGTGTCCATAGAACTAACTAATTCATGTCAAGCAAAGTGAAATAACATACAACATCAAAACATGAATAAAAGATAGCTCACTATAAAGCATTTGCAAATTATTACCCATAAAGAGGCTCATGAATCAATGTGTCATTAAAAATCAACTTAGACATCCCTTTTCCCAATACAATAAAAGCATGCAAGATATTTCAACCCATATTCCAGTAGCTCTTTCATATATAAATGATAGTGGTGGTCTCAAAACAAAAATCAAATCAAAACAAAAAACAAATAAAAGACGCTCCAAGTTCATGCGATAAAGTGCATTGATAGAAACAGAAGTTAGATGTGTGCAAAACAAGAGTGTGTAGGTCCAGTGGGGTTGTCTTCACATCCCCAAGCTTATGGATTTCACCATCCTTGGATAGCTCTTGGTGCATCTCCTCTAATCCCTGTGAAAAAAACTTCAAAACACTGTTTCTCCCATTTCTTTTCTGTGGGGTGACATTAGTAGTGATAGACAAATGCATTACTTGCTGCTTATAATCCGTGGACTAAAATACTTATGAATTTTCAGATAGTGTATAATTTTGTATGCCTACTCATAAACTCAATTGGATCAACTCAATAGTTCAAACTATGCATAAAACAATATGGGACAGAATCTGTCCAAAAAACAGCAGCAGAAAAACGTATTTTTCTGTCCTACTTAAACTTGTCTAAAAAATCTTAAAAAATTCATAAATACATAGGATGAAAAGTTGCAGTTATAGTAAAAATCTCAGCTCATTTAGAGTTACATAATAGGAATGAAAAATCAAACCATGCACAGACTTGTGCTGGAATGAAATCTCCGTATGCAAAATAACAACTTTTTTCATACCAAAATGGGTAAAACTTGGCACTTTATTAATTATTCCAGATACTAAATTAAAAACTAAGTCTCTTGTTATAGCAATAGGACACAAAGAAAATTAAAAATTTAAACAACCGGGTTGCCTCCCGTAAAGCGTTTTTTTTTATAGCCATATAGCTAGGCTTACTTACTTGGTATCAAAATGGTTGGAGTGAGGTGGCTTGGCATCCCCAAGCTTAAATTCTTGTACTTACTTGATATATGTAGGGTGAGCCTAGGGGTAACATCCCCAAGCTTGAGTGTTTGTCCCTCTTGATCTTTGTTTATGTCCCTCAACTCTTCCACTTGAAAGTTCTCTTCACACATAACTCATCATAAAACTTGATTAGAGGGGTTAGTGTCTCCATAAATTAAATCTCCATAGGTATAGTAAAGACATATAATGAATTGATTCTAAACATTAGCTACTGTTACTACGGTTGTGTAATGCTCCTTGATCAAAAGAACCGCACAAAACACAAGTAATGAGAGCAATGCGAAATAAAGACAGAATCTGTCAAAAACTGAACAGCCCATAAAGAGTGAATTTTCAGAGGCACTTACGTTGCTCAAATCATAAAACTTTTAACTAATGAATTGTGTATTAATAACTGAAAAATGCTTTCGTAAAATTTCAGGTCAAAATTCCTTTTCTGTGATTTTTAACATTTTTCTCAGTGAAGCTTAGGAATCTGTTTTCTGGACAGCCATGATAGTTTTAATGATGCTCACATAGGAATAAGAATTGAAACGCAAAGGTGAGCATCAAGAGAAAAATATGAAACACATTTAAGTCTAACCCACTTCCTATGCATTGGGATCTTGTAAGAAAATAAATCAATGAAGCATATAGTAATTAGCATAGGAAGGTAAAGCAAGTGTAACATTAAAACCTTCAACATAAAGAGATGAAACATAGTATTATTGAGATATTTAGAGACATGTTTCCCTCTCTCATAATAAATTTTAGTGCCATCATGAAAAAACTGAACAACATAAGTATCATCAAAGCAAATTTCCTCCTCTATGGTGTGAATAGGAGAGTTCAAAAATAAAGTAGGATTCTCATGAGTGAGAGTATTATCACAAGCAGCAAGTATATCATTTTTATCCTCACATAAAGTAGTAACAACTAAACACGGAGGATTATCAATAAGCATAGGACCATCATCTAAAGCATTATCATATAGCATGTCCAAACCATGTTCTTCTTCATTTTTAAAATCATTATCAATAATGTTCTCATTAGGCATAGGTTCATATTCTTCCTCATTATCAGAATCATAAAAGCAAAGTTTATCATTAGCAAAATCTTGAGTGTTACCCTCATCCATAGGTGGTGAAGGTGGAAGTTCCTTCTCTTCATTCTCTAGTTGTTCATCATTTTCAACATCCTTTTGCTCTTCATTGTCTTCTTCTTGGGGCTGCATGGGCATCCCCAAGCTAAGGCTTTTGTCATCTTCTTCACATACTTCCTCTTCCAAGCTTATGTTTTCATCTTCTACTTCCTGCAAAATATTAGATCTTTCTTGGGTAGCTCTTTCCGTTGTGTCAATAACATAAATATTTCATCAAATTCATTTCTACAGATATCAAGGATAAGGGCAATCAAATCTTTAAATTGAGAAGCTATAGGGCAGGTTTCATGTTCATCAATGAAGGTGTTTAATTCATAGTCTTCCATAAAAACAACAAATTGCTCTACTTCTTCCATCCCTAAGTGAGCAAAATTTCCTGTATGATAAGTTGCAATAACAGGTTCATCTTTATGGAAGGGCATTGGAATTCAAAGTGTCTATAGTATTCAGAGCAACAAATTTCTTCCTCATAAAAGTTAAGCAGCTCATTAGCAATTTTATATAGGAGCTCTATGTAGACTCCTAATCTTTTCCCTGCTTTTGATTTTCTAAATTCAGCAGCTATCATGGCATTTTTATAATAGTTTTCCATTTTTTTAATTTTTTGGGTTTTTGATAAATGCAAAACTGAAAGTAAAACTAAACTAAATGCAAAAATGAAAATAAATAGAGTATATGCAAAACTGAAAATAAAAATCTAGTGCAAACAAGAATAGAACTTAAGCGCTACGCTCCCCGGCAACGGCGCCAGGAAAGTACTTGATAATCCCCAAGAGCAAGGAATCACTGTAGCACAATTCAATGTGGAAGTAAGGTATCGATCCGCAGGAGCAAGAAGGAAAAGTTATCTATTCCCTACAACTAAAGTGTCACAAGTTTTAGTTGATTATGCACTAAACAAGTTTATATAACAAGGTGGTTGATTTAATGGATGGAAGTTTGATGTAACAAAACAGGAGTGTGAAAGTGTCCCAATCCTCTTTAATGCAAGAGGACAAGACAAGTGAACAAGGGTGTGAAAGTGTCCCAATCCTCTTTAATGCAAGAGGACAAGACAAAGGTGTAAACGGTGCTTTGGAAATAAGGCCTAGGGATCATGCTTTCACTAGTGGACACTCTCAACAATAATAATATAATTGAATACATAGATAATTCCTCCTCATTATGCTACTCTGAATTAATTTCTGGTTGGATAAAGAACACCAATCCATTATGTAGGGCTACAAAAAGCACACCTTAAAGTCGCATTCCACATCTAGGGAACCCCACACTACCAACTTGAGTTCCCTAAATAGTACTAGACAAACACCACAATTTCATAGAGACATCTACCACAAATAATAACTCATGATAAGTATTCATGTAATCTTTAGCCTAAGAGCCACACACGGTGCACACACTGTCAACTTCACACCATGGGACAAAAGGTGACTCCGGCAATCACATCAATAAAACCACTTGAGTAGCATAATTCATAAGATAAAGAAGAGTACCATCTATGGATTCAACTAGATTACAAAGCTCATGATCACACCATGGGAGAGAGAGATAAACCACATAGCTACCGGCATGAGCCTTCAGCCCCGAGGGAGACTACTCCCCCTTCATCATGGAGATGAGGAGCTTGATGGAGAGGTTGATGAAGAGGTGCAGCCCGGAGTGGAGACGATCTTGCTGTAGATGTTGATGATGATCACGTCGGAGGGGGGTGGAGCCCTCCGGAGGTGGATTCCGGCGGCGTTTCCCCCCCTCCGATCTTCTCCGGCGGCAGCCCTCTGCCTCTTGTTTCTGGTTTTGCGTTTCTCCGCCGCCTCCCTTTGGAAAACGTCGGGGGACCCTTTATATAGGCGTTTTTTAGGTCACGAGGATGCTTCTGGGCAAAGGATCGATGCAAACGGGGCCACGAGGGCCAAATTGGATGGGCCCACGCGGCCTGGTACTGTAGCTGCGTGGGACCCTCCCTTTTGGTCCTCCGGCCTCCGTTCGTTGACTTCTTTCGCTCCTAATCTTCTCCTTCCAAAATGTTGACCCTCCTAAATTTATAGCTCATTATAACGTCGTTAAGGTCCTGAAACAAATAAGGAAAGAAATAGGGGTTTTCTGCCTGCGCAGGATTAATTCCATAAAAAGGGGAAATCATTATTAATTACCAAAAATCATTAAATAACAGTAATATACCCCTTATATGATGCAAATATGATCGGAATATGACTATTATAGTGCAAAGTTCATGTATGCATTTTAGATGCATCAACATGTTGGTGCGGGTTTCCTTGCGCATGATGATCTTGGCGTTCCTCCACATGGCGCTCTTGACGTCCATCTTGGTTGTGCGCTGTATGGTGTCGCCTATCACGTGGCCGCGGTGGAGACCTTGCTCGAGGTTGTCGTTGTTGAGAGGCGGCATCGTCATGATGGTTTGGAGATGGATCTCGAGCATGATGTCCTTGTGAAGCAGCGTCTTCATTGCGGCGAGGAGAGGGATCACGAGCTTGGCGATGTGGAGGTGGGTCAAATTCCTCGCGGCGTTGGTGACGATCATGATGTTGTGGATGGGGTATGATATCATCATTGTTTGCATGCCGGCTTCGATGTGAAGAACCACCACTATGACTATGGCGAGCATGAGGGTCGTCCACGTTATGGTTGTGTGGGTCATGGCAGCGGGACCTTGAGCTTGCCAAAGACCCGAAGCCGCTTGCACTTGACGATTAGGAATGTCGATGTTGACGACCCATCCTAGCGATTTCCATCCTAAGGGCCTCGAAGTTCTTTCCGATGCGATCCTCAAGGCTTGTCATCTTGGCATCCATCCATTCTTCAAGTCGGGTCAACGCTTCTCGAGTGGCACGTTGAAGAGCCACATGTTGGTTTTGCGTGGTATAGATTGGGTCGCCGCCCGAGCCTTCGCCTTGCTCCATTTCCGTAGACATGGTGACGACAAAAGAATCACATATGTATGGTGGTTAGTGAAGATGGAACCCGACCATCTCTTACCTTCGAAGATAGTATTGAGCCTTTTGGTCCTTGGTGAGTGAGAAGTCACGTCGCAATGGTAAAGTGTATTGCAAGAAGAGATCCAAGGGCAAATCACCAACACACACACTTATGAGGAGCTCGGTAGGGAAAGAGGGAAAGCAAATGGAACAACCAACGAAAAGGATATTGTTAAAAGTAGAAGATAACCATGATGATCCAAAACTAAATGAACCAACCACACAAACCGACAAAGGAACACATACGTGGACATGAAAGTGGGTGATGCGACTATAGGGGTGAGCCAAGAGGGCCTAACAAATACTATGCTCACCACCGCTCGAAGGAGAACTAGCTCTATTGCTTTGAAGGGCACCCGATTTGCACAAGTGCGCACTCACTCTCTTCCAACACTTTTGATCTTTTGGAGCTTGCAAGACTAATATTGTAGGACCTCGACTCGTTTTTTTTTGCATGAGCCGAGACTACTAGACGATTGTAATGCTCACAACAAGACATGCAACTCACTTAGTGTTGCACTTGTACAATGCCCGCAATCGTCGAGAGCTAGCTCCTATAGGGTTAGGTCGCGAAGAGGATGGGGCTTGGTCGCAAGCTATACCTCCAAAGTCGATGACGAACTTGAGCTTGCGGATGAAGAGGTGTAGGTGACTCCGAGGCGATGGCGTAGGAGATGTTGCAAGCTTCACGTGATGACAAAAATCAATGCAATCGGAGAAACCTCGAAGGAGAAATGCCCAAAACAAAAATTGGAAAAGGAGGGAAAATGCAGAGAGGCCGGCCTAGGCCGGGCTGAGGCCGGGTGCTTCGGTAGGGAGGCCGGCCTTGGCTGGTCGAGGCCGGGTGCGAGGCTGGGCCGAGGCCGGGAGGTCGGGCCAGCGCTTTTGGCAGGGAGGTTGGCCTAGCTTGGCTGAGGCCGAGGCCGGAATGTCGGGCAAGAACAACAAATCCGCAAATCCTCCAAATCCTTCAATTTTTGGGCAAAATTGGCGAAAAGTGACGCAAAGGAAGGTGGGTAGGGTCCTTAGGTGATAGATCCGTGGATCAAAACTACCAAAAAACGCACCCAAACGATAGATCGGTCCAAAATTGCGTGAGGCTATTTTTTTGGGGATTTTCGAAATTTGGCAAGAAGAAAGAAAAATTTTGGTGGAAAAAGTGGCAAATCAACGGTCTAATCCGTGGTAACCTTGAGCTCTGATGCCATATGATGTAGCTCGTGGCCCGATCTTCACGGATAGACGGAGGGAGTGCGAAGAACACGAAGAACGCAAAGGGGAAAACACGTGGATAAATGGGTGAACGCCTCGGATCGCAACCACAAGACGGACTTACCCGTGGAGTTCCTTTTCCCTCACCGGTAGGATCAACCGGACCAATAGAATCCCGAAGAGAGACCGTGAGGTAGAATCTTCGGGAGAGATTGATGAGTGCGCGGTAGAATCACAAGTATGAGAGACCCGGAGGTAGAATCACACTTGGGAGAGACCTTACACAAAGAGGGGCCTTGTACATCACCTAGATGAATCTAGAGTGGCCATGAATTCCACAAAGGGAAAGTAGGATCAAAGCTCAAGTCTTAGTTCTAATCTGAGTTCTAGATCTAAAGGGGTAGGTGCCTATTTATAGGTTTGACCCAAAGGGGTAGGTGGGGAAAGGTTACAAGGGACAAGCCCCGGGAGGCCGGCCTGGCCGGGCTGAGGCCGGCTGCTTCGGTAGGGTGCCCGGCCTAGGCCGGGTGGAGGCCGTCCTCAGGCCGGCTGCGTCTGGAGGGTGCCCGGCCCAGGCCGGGTGGAGGCCGGGCTGAGGCCGGCCTGACTGGCTTTTCTTCGTCTTCGTCTTTTCGTCTCCGTTTCCTCGTGTTTGATCTTCATCATCTTGTCCAACTCTCTCCCTCGTCTTCCAAGTCCTTTTCGTCGGCCTCGTACCTAAGTATGCAAAGGGTATCCGCTTGAGGTAGCAAGCCATCCATGGATAGATTGAATTGGTGAAGGGATAGGAGTGAATTCACCTTATCTTGCATAGCCTTGGCTCTTGATCTTGTCATTGGGCCCGTAGGCGTGTTGGTCATGGTGTTGTCCACATGTGGGGCTACATCACCTCCTATATAAGGAGGGCCAGGGCAGGGGGTGCCGCAACCCCTGCTCCTCCCAAGCCGCCGCCCCCTGCTGCTGCGCCTCCTCCTCCTCTCTCTCCCGCAGCCGCTTGGCGAAGCCCTGCCGGGATCTCCACTATATCCACCACCACACCGTCGTTGTGCTGTTGAGATCTCGCAAGCCTCTCCTCCACCTCTTGCGGGATCAAGATCGTGGAGTCTTCATCTAGCTGAATGTGTGGATGCCGCGGAGGTGCTGCTCGTGCGGCGCTTCGGATCGGATAGTACATCTCCTCGCGACTAGACGAGTCTAGTTGCGGGGATCGACTAGCCAACCCCTGCCTCGACAAAACACACTCGATTTTCTTCGAGGGTGAGATTCGATCTCCTTCTTTCTACCTCCATCTAGTAGATCGTGATCTTGTTTGGGTTTTATTCCGCCTCTTTGCGTAGGAAAATTTTGTTCTCTATGCTGCGAACCCTACAGGATCTCCTCTGATTGGCTGCGGCATGTCTTGCCGCCTATGCAGGCTTGGATCTGTTGACGTCCTAGCTCGTTGGATATGTTGGCTCATGGTGCGATGGTGTCGGTCACTGATGGCGTGTTGTTGGGAGACCCCAAGAGGAAGGTATGATGCAACACAAAAGAAGTTTTCCCTTGATTACAAAACCAAGGTTATCGAATCCAGTAGGACTGGGAGAAGGCTTAGCAAGGTGTCAATCCACTCTGGCGCTTGTAGATTAACGCGGACCTGCACACAATCACAAACAAACTACTTTGCCCCAACAAAACAGAGAGGTTGTCAATCTCTTCGGCTTGCCAAACACAAAGAATTAAATGTGTGGATGTAAACTATGATGATGATGAAATATGACCAGCGAGCCAATGATGATGAAAAGCTATGAAAACGGTTGTAAGCTATGTAGGAAAATAGGACCGGGGTCCACAGTTCACTAGAGGTGTCTCTCCAAAAGATATACATGATGGGTAAACAAATTACAGCATGGCAATTGACAGAATTGTAGGCGCACAACAAGGCTATCATAAAACAATATAGTTCACCGCTTCATCTAATATGGACATTACGTCAAAATACATAGACCGTCATCCAACTGCATCTATGACTAATAATCCACTCTGGGATCGCTATCCAGCATGTCACCCAACAGTATTAAGTTGCAAGCAACAAATCATTGCAATAAGCAAAGTGCATAATGTAAGCAATGTAGATAACACGAAGAAATCACACCGCTGTTTTCTCCCTAGTGGCAACAACACATCTCTAGCCTTGACCGTTCCTGTCACCGAACTCAGACAAAGAGAGGCATGAACCCACTATCTAGCATAAATACTCCCTCATACAACACTAACAATTACTCGGCCAAAGCAACCACTAGCATCAGAGAGCATGCAAGATCATAGATGAAACACATAACTGAACAAAAGTAATGACTTCCACAATTCATCGGATCCATGCAAACAAAATCATGTAGCAGTTACAAATAATACGATCTTGATCATGATAGGCAGCTCACAAGATCTAAACAATGGAGTGCAAGGAGGAGAGACAACCATCTAGCTACTGCTATGGACCCGTAGTCCCGTGGTGGACTACTCACGCATCACTCCGGAGGCAGGCATGGCGATGTAGATGCCTCCGGCGTCGATTCCCCTCTCCGGCAGGGTGCCGGGAATAGCTTCTGAACCCTCCTCTGTCGGAGAGGGGAATCGACGCCTCGGGCATATTCTGGAAATTGTGATCGGTCCTCCTCTGTTTTTAGGTCAAAGGGAATTTATATGCGAAGGGGGACGCGAGGCGATGGACAGGGGCCCAGGTGGGCCCCACGCACGGCCAAGGGGGGGGGGGCGGCCAGGTGGCTCCCAGAGCCCCTGTGCCTTCCCTCCGGCTGTCCTTCGGGCTCTGTCTTCATTTCATATTGGAAATAATTCCCGTAAATTTTGAGAGCAATCCGAGAAACTTCTCAGAACAACTTTTCTGAAACAAAAAGACAGCAGAAAACAGGAACTGGCACTGGGCATCTTGTCAATAGGTTAGTTCCATAAATTATGCCAAAATGATATAAAAACATTGTAAAAACATGTGGCACTGATATATAATCAAGCATGGAACATAAAAAATTATAGATACGTCGGAGACGTATCAGTCACAGGGCTCGAGTTAGGGGCCCTGGAAGGTGGGCTACGCGAGCGGGCGGTGGGGGTATGTGGATGGGGAAGAGCGGGTGGCGGGGTTCCCTGGGGTTAGCGGCTCTTCGATAAAGACAGCTCCTAGACGGTGTTGTGGAGGCCAGGCTCTGGGACAGTGGATGGTGCAAAGATTTTTCTGAGCAAAAATTTAGCGCTCTGGCGCCAATGACGGCGATACCTGCGGGTATTGTAACCCTCTTGGGGGCGTTGTTGTGGGTACCTTTACCGCACTAGGGCTCCGGGTCAAAATCCTTGACCATCTTGGTCTCGACGATGGCGACGCACTATGTCGTTACCCTCATTGGGGCGTCATCGTGGAGCTCCGGTTTCCCTCGGGCACGTTTTGGTGTCTCCGGTGCAAGTTTGGATCTCTTTGTTTTTGTTTTTCTCTATCTTTGGTATGCTTTATAAGAGATTTCCCTCATCAGTTTGTATCGGCTCGGTCGTTGGGCTTTATTTATAAAGCGAGACGAAAGTCTGTTCGAGAGAGAAAGGTGAATAAATGATCATTTGATGGAAATAATATAACGGCGAGGGATCAAGTAGGATAAAGCGAACATGACCATCATTGTTGATAAAGCTGGATAAGGCGCACTACTTATTGAACAAGATGTCGTGGTTGGTGTTCATGAGGCGGAAACTACCGCTTTCCTCTCCTCCTCCACCATAGTGTCCAACGGTGTGTAGGTGATCAAAACTGAAGTATCGACCAACGGTAAATAGGTGCATCCCGAAAAACAAGTCATGAAATCCAGTACTGTTACAAAGTAATTGAAAATCATTACCTATCTTGAGGATGGAGATGGTGTTCTTGTAAGTCCATTAGGTGGACCTCACTTCTCGAGGTCAAAGATTTTTAAATCATGTGAACTCCCTTTTGCTACGAGATATACACCAATGGTATACCTCTTGTTGTACTTGTCTCTCCTTCTCGGTGTGGATATGTGAGCCTTGCACAATAGCACGCCCAGGTGATTGACTCTTGTGTTCAGATCTAAAATATAAAAAGATCAACCAAATATAAATAAGTAATAATGATTTCTCGAGGTATAATAGAATTAAAACTCATCTAAAAACAAATACGAAACATGTTCAACAAGAAAAATAGTTCAATAACGAGTTTGAAACCTAAATACAAATGATGATTGATTGGGCATGGATCCGTGAAAATTAAATGGTGGGCAGTAGGAGAAACATACCGTACAACTAGGGGTGTAAACTGATAGGATAATTTCCGCACCGAATTCGATTTTGAAACTGTTTCGAGGAATCCATATCCGGTTTGAAGGAATTCAACGGATAAGGATATCATCCGATTTGACTCCCAGATACAGTATAGGATATGGTATGTAAAATAACGTCGAATATGGATTATTAGCCTAGAGCTTTGTGATTTGTGAAATTCTTAGCAAGGTGAAGTCCTAATGTACTACGGAATAGTCAAAGTAGCAGCACCGTATCTATCTATGGTCGTCATAGCACTAAGAACTACTACCTCTGTCCCTTAATATAAGACGTTTTAGGAAGCTAAATTAGCTTCCTAAAACGGCTTACATTAAGGAACGGAGGGAGTAGGTTTTAATTTAGATTTAGGTCTTCGCAGTAGTCGCTCTTATACAGTAGCAGCATAGTCTCCAGAGTAAACATAGAAAGACATTATGTGAGTAGTTACAACATTCAGCGAGCACCATCCTCAGAACAAGCAATAAAACTATTAAGGCATCTAATTCCAAATAAATCAAATCACATCAGAAATACATAAAGGGAAACATAAAGTGCTAATGCTAAAAGTTACTAATTCGACTGGGAGACATCCTATTATCACACTAAAGTGTTTGCAACACGTAAATCATTGGCAGACTAACAACACAGATTTCCCATTCCTTTTATTTCTTCCATCACTCAGTCCATGTCCATCCAGATGCTACGGATTTTTCAATCACTGTCATCCTCACTATCATCCTGAAAGTATGGAACACAAGGGTAAGCACTACGCAGTAGATAAACAAACTCAATGCGATACCGCTACACAATAACACTTAAATCTGAATACCTCGCTCTCAGTGTCAATCATAAAAGGGAACTTCCGGTCTTCATGACCCCCAACATACAAATTGACACAGGCTGGATGTCTCAGATCATCCACATGTGCATTCTTGCAACCATAGCAATGTCCTTCCGAAAGAAAATTGTTAGAAGAAACAATGAGAGATAACTAGTTCGCAGTATTTTGAAACATGAATAATATTACTATTTAGGTATCAATTTCGCGACTTTGTAGCAACCATATAACTAAAACTTTGTATCGAGTTAGAGGAGCAAGTTCGACACACATAGGTCGTACGCAACAATTGAATATGAGTGGCTAGTTTTAGCTGCCACTTTTAGATGTGTAACAATCCAGTACATGCATGACACAAGGAACAACTGATTCCAGTAATCTTGCATGCATTACAAGGAAGGAATCAAAACTTAAAATAATCGAACATCATATTATAGCACATGTTGCAGTTCGCTGCATAGTTAGATAGAATTATAAACATACCATTGTCATCATCATTTAAAAGCTTGCAGCAGGTAATATCACAGCTGTCTCCGTCATCTGGGATCACTTCAGCAAAAAATAAGCAGGTTGTGGAGCAAGGTTGTGTAGCTGAAAAATTGAAATGATAATAGAACTGATTGTCATAGTCTCCTTCAACAATCCAATTCTGACTTCGAACTTTATCAAACTCGAAGTACATATCCTGAAAAACAAATTAAGGATTAAAACATGCACGGGTATGTAAAAGTAAAACCAAAGAAGAACGAGTTGCAAGAAAAGTGAATACATACCTCATGAAGTTTTTCTTCACCATTGTATTTCTGGAGAGCAGATTTCATGTACCGCTCCATGCGATTGCTATGAACTTTGAGCCTTTCTTCTTTGTCAATTTCTTTTCTTTTGGTTTACTTGCTTCCACCTCTAAATACTTGGTGAATTCTGCATTTAGGTCACTCAATCTCCATGTTGTTAGATTTCCAAAACTATCTGTAAGAAAAGGATTACCAATAGAGCTTCCTTCATCCTCATCACTGTCAACATCACCACTGGGACTGAAACAAAAGTAAATGTATATCACTCTTCCTGACAGCTCTATCACTCACATCATACACCAACGTTTATCAGTTATATTAGGCAAGACCTAATACATTACAAAACTATGAAGGTAATAACAGAATGTCAATTCTTATTTTCAGGTTTTGAGTCAGCAATGGTATTCCAAGTTAGCAAAGCAAATAACAAAGTAATACAAAACCCACAATTCTATTTATTGTTTCTGCATAGTACAACAGTTTCGAGTGCAGGACGGTTCATAAAAACTATTCCATCATCTCTCTCACATTCCCATTTTGCCCATTAAAGCAGACACATGGGGCCCGCTGGCTAGTGTGTCTAGTGTCTTCAACCTCACCCTTGTTCCCATTTCCTTATCTCCCCTCCCCTCTCTAGCTCTAGATCTGGACTCCAGCATGCCACCTCTCCCTTCTTTCATTTTCCCGCCTCCCTTGCCATGAGCACTTGGACCCAGTGCTCACCTTGGCGGACAAGTGTCACCCACCAGCCAGAAACACTGTCTAGTGGAACCCATTTGTCAATTTTAGTGAGCATAACAAAAATTGGGAGAGATGACCGGATTGGAGCGTCCTCAACAGTTTTGTGTGCCAGGACTATGCTTTTGTGCCAAAACAATTAAAATTTGTGGTTTCCTGTTACAAGTTCTCCAAATGTTTTTGTTTTGCATAATTTAATCTATGTTGTTACGTCAAATCATTTGCAAATAATCAAAATTGCAAGTTTAAAAATCAGTTTAACAGAGGATCACATTTATTATCAATTACTGCTACATGAAGTTAGGCCATCGATATTCAACAAATAGTAACTGTAGCATTCCTACGTAAAGACAATTAATAGCGATATAAGACCCACGTTATGTTTAATACTTTAGTTTATGTTTATTTTGGCTGGATGCTACAAGGACAATCTTTAACTTCAGTGTCTGAGTTGGTCGTTGCAATGTAATGATACTTTGGGTGCTGCCTATGTTACCGCTGGCAGAGTGCTTGGTGCATTTGAGGGTGCTTGCAAAATGCAGAATGCCTACAAAAACTACATGATGTTTGTTCTATTTTTATTCAGGTAAAGAAACTCATGTATGTGATTTGGGAAGGAAAACAAAGGACAGTTCATAGTTCACTGCCACTTCCATGTGAGATGATTAGGCATCATTGTAGGTCAAGGTCATACAAAAGACCACACATCATTTGAGTAAACTAAATCTTGACCATATGAGAAAGACAATAGTAATGAGCATACCTGTCAGACGAGTCAGAAGAAAGAGGTAAATCTTCGTCTTTGTCGTCCAGCAGCGGCAGTAACTTGAATCTTGATAAGTCAACACAATATGGTCATAATTTTATGATGGAAAATTGTAGAACATAGATATTTGAAATATATATTAAGAGAAAATCTGTATATCTTCCTTTCAGGTGAAACCAGAAAGTGCCATGTTTGCCAAAGTCCTCTTTATGCCAAGTGGTCATGAATCTTTATCATGCCTGAATGGAGTGGTTCTGTTCTTATTTATTTCTTGCTGCATATTACTATTACCATGCCTGACTGTGATTTGTGATCTATGGTGTCATAGTAAAATATATTTCTTTTCGCTTAACTGTTCACAGAAATATGAACGTGAATTGTCCACTTGACCAATGCACGAGAGACAGTGTGATTGATCACAAACAATTTTTCATTTGAAACGCCGAGATATTTTAAGTTGAAGTTGCTCACTGGTGCAAACAAAGATCTGATCTCATTTATACCTACAATTCTAATTGAAACAAATTCGAAGTGAGTGACTTCAAATAGAGGTTAAAGGATAGCATTTGTCCCACTAAAGGCAAGGGGAGGCATATGGGTGAAAGAATTACCTGTGCTGAGGAACAGCGGCACCTTCACCACAATTTCGTCCATCATTGTTATCAGCACCATACCTGAAATGAGCCAGCAATATTAAAAAAAAAAACTGGTCTGGTGAGAAGCGCAAGGAGCGATGCAGAAAGTGACGCAAAAACAGTGACAGTAACTGCTGAGGAGGAGAATGAGGTAGACGAGATGCTCCTGCGGTATCGAGTTCAGTTAGAGCGTCCTGAACATTAACATCCGGAACGACGCGAGGATTTTCGAGTTCAATTGGAGCATCCAGAACGTTAACATCCTGAACAGCGCTAGGATTTTCCCTCCGAAAACGCGAGCGACGGCTGGTGCTGTTCGACGGCTCCATTACCTTGCAGGTCCGGCAGCAGGCGGCGTGATATCCTCTTGGTCGGGGAGAGGCGCTGCACCAGGGACGGGGCAAGAAAAACGAACTCACAGGAGGCGAAGCAGTGGAGAGGAGCGAGGTTCGGACTAGCGCCACGCTGCCGGCGGGCCAGCTAGAGGGACGAGGCGGCACAAATCCTAGCAACGTAGTGGGGGCGCAGGAAAAATGGGGCGTCGAGTGAGGATCTCAGTGAGGAGAGATGCCGTGGGGGAGGGACGCTGGAGATGCTGATGCGCCGTCACCGCCGCCGCATCGTCCGCCTAGTTCGCTTCCCGTCGCGCCGCCGCTGAATCCTGTGACGCGTCGCTCGGCTCGGGATTTCTTCGAGTTGGGAAAAGGATGTTTCAATCCACCCTCGAATTGAGGACAGAGTTTCAGTGACTTCGTGTTTCAAAGTCTCACGGTGACTTTCTCTATGTGTATGCCGTTTGGTCAAAATCCGTTGGACACGGTTAATCTAAATTTTAAAGTCAAAACTCAAACTATTCGTAAAAAATTGAAAAAACTTCTATAATCCAAAAGGCACCCATAATCTCTTCCCAAGACCCAAACATGGGTATCCAAGTTGAATGTCTATAATCCAAATGCGCGTGTGGGAGTGACCAGCCGACTTCGTGAAAGTTTAACACCCGCACCACCAACCTGCTTCCTGGTCTTCCCCATAGAATGTGGTCACTGAAAACCCTGCGCTAGACCTCACAAGCACAATCCTCGCATGCGCCCTACCACTTGGTCTTCCCTGTCGGCGATCACCGTAACCTGCCGTCTTGCCTCCATCGCACCGCTCCGTCTTCCCTGTCGGATGCGGTCACTCGTAACCGCCGCCAGACCTCACGGGTGACGCTCTTACCTCTACTGTCTCCAGCGGATTCGTCGGCGTATGCCCAGCGAGACCGCCGTCGCGCGCCATCTTCTTGCCATGAGGAGCTCGCTCGAGACCGGATTTGTCGGCATTGAGGTTCTCGATCACCACAGACACCGGGTTTGCGCGAGTAGCGGAGGAGCGCGGCCGAATCGGATGTTTATCGTCGCGCAGGAGCTTCGTGAGCGTGGCCAAGCCGTTGGCTACCCTAACATTCTCTTTGCTTTATCTATATTTATTTAGTTTAGGTAGCTAAAATATAGGTATGCATTAGAGATGCTCTTAGCCCTTGACCAACTTAGCCCATATTGGTCCTGGGAGAAAAATGTACTCCTTCCGTTCCGAATTAAAAGATGTTTCGGATATATTAATATGGACAATATACAAATTGAAATAAGCAAATAAACATCCTAACACACTATTCATAAAAAGTTATCTAAACTATTAAAATTCGGCGTGTTTGAAGGAGAAATAGGAAAGCGTGGATCAGCTTACCTTGGGTCTTGCTCGTCGTCAGCCATAGGCAGCCAATTCGATTGTCCTCTGTTTCGAAAGCGAGATGCTCCTATAATATACGTCGACTGTTCACGCCGTTTGTGTGCAGCTACGCCCAGCTAGTACGGGTAGTACAGGAGGCAAAGGCACGTGTATATCGAATATGGAGTTTTAGTCTGACTGCAGTTTGTTACCGGGCGGAAGATATTGGCAGCCGGGTCGGAGTACCACAAACGTATACTATGAGGTCCGAGAACGTATCAAGTGAAACCGTGCACCTGTGTATCTAACCCCAAAATCGACCCCCTAAAATATTTCAAAAAATACGAAAAAAAGTTTAGAAATACATTATGCTCATATCTAATATGTCACAAAATTTTGGCTTCAAACTCAAGAAACAAAAAAAGCACTTTGTTTTTTTGTTTCTTGAGTTCTGTTACGAATTTGAAGCCAAAATTTTGTGACATATTAGATATGAGCATAATGTATTTCCAAACTTTTTTTCGTATTTTTTTAAACATTTTAGGGGGTCGATTTTGGGGTTGGGTGCACGGGTGCACGGTTTCACTGGATACGTCCTCCATGAGGTCCGCTCACGAACCAAGCTCACGCCCATGTACGGCTCGACTCGCCTGTAATAAAACCGTAAAGAGTATTTTTCTTCTTCTAAAGAACCCATAAAAAGCTACACCAAACATTCAAGGACTTGTTGAGTTGTATATACCGATTCGGTTAGGGTTAGGGTTTAGTTTCTCTCTCCCTCTCCTATATATATATGTACCCCTTTGGTGATTATCAATACAAGCAATATAGATTTCTATTAATTAGCTTGGTATCAGAGCCTCCTCGCGCGCCGCCCTTGCGCCGCCGCACCATGGATACCTCGACTACCTCTTCTTCCTCACCCACCCTCCCCATCGCTTCCGCCTCTCAACCTCCTCCAACCACCATGACTGCTCCCCTCCCAACCTTCCCTCTATCCCAAACCTCTGATCCCCTAAACCTCAACAGCCTCTCCGTCAATCTACCTCTAACCACCACCACCGTCACCAACTCGCAACCCTCCCTTGTTCTCCCTTCTCATCTGGTACCACCAACCCTCTCCCACCCAATTCTTGGCGTCCACATCTCCAACTACATCAAGTTCCAGGTCACCATCGACGGTGCCAATTTCCCAAAGTGGCGCCAGATTATCACCAACGTTCTCACCATGTACAAGGCGCTTGACCACATCCAGGAGGACGCCGCGCCTGTCAACCCCAGCGATGATTGGCTTGCGGTGGACATCCACATCTCGCTATGGTTCCTGTCCACGTTAAGTGACGACCTCTACCGCCTCGTACATCGTGCCGATGGCCGCACCTGCTCCACCTGGACACGCCTGCTCCGCTTCTTTGTCAACAACGAGGCTACACGTTACGTCCTCCTCAACAAAGCCTTCCGTAACACTCAGCGAAACGACCTCTCCATCACCGCCTACGCCAGCAAATTACAACATCTCGCTAACGATCTCGCAAACATTGGTTATCCAGTGAGCGACTATGACCTCACCATCCAATTCCTCACCGGCCTCGGTCGCAAGTACAAGCTCCAGGCAGAAATTCTGAAGACCTCCGTGCCTCCCTTCGCGGATGCGTGCTCCCGCCTCCAACTCGCCGAGATCGACGAAGACGAACAACAGCAACAGGCCAGTGCCCAGGCCATGGCCGTGCACACCGGCGGTCGTACCGCGCCCAGCGGTGAGGGACATCCCACTGGCGGGCGCGGCGGAGACAACAGCGTAGGCGGGCACCCATGCTTTCCCGGTGTCAGCCCCAATTACCGCGGCAAGAATCCGATTCCCGGCTTCCAGCACGGCGGTTCGAAGACGACCCACGGCTCCTCCTCCTCGTCAAGCGGCGGTAGTCGCGACCGTGGTCACCACACCTCTCCATCTGGTGGACAAGGTGGCAACCAGCAACCCTGGCTGGGCTACTTCGCTCCTATGGGGACGTCGTTCCCCTCGCGCTCGCCCTGGATCCCGCCCAACGCTGCCAGCGTTCTCGGACCCCGCCCTCCAGCGCCGCAACAGGCCTACCCACTGATGCATGCCCCAGCCCCTCCTGCGACATCTTCGGCACCACCATCATGGGATCACCGCACCCTGTACCAGAGTGCTCCGAGCTATGGCACCGCGTTCTCTCCCCCATGTGGAAATTGGATCATGGACTCCGGCGCCACCTCCCACGTCACCGGAAACCAAGGTATATTGACCTCGTCTCGTTCCCTTTTAGATGCCAATTCTCATCATATCGTCGTTGGTAACGGGTCTCGTCTTCCTGTTGTTGCTACCGGTACTGCTCACCTAACATCTCGCCCTTTCCATCTTAATGATGTTCTTGTTTCTCCCTCCATTATCCAAACCTTTGTGCCACTCGCAAATTTGTTCGCGATAACAACTGCACGGTTGAATTTGACCCGTTTGGTTTCTCCTTGAAGGATCTCCTCACCCGGAAGGTCATCATGCGCTCCAATAGTTCTGGCGATCTTTACCCTTTTTTTGGTGACCATGGGAGTTCTACTACCGCAGCCCTCGCCGTCTCCAGTGATCTTTGGCATCGGCGGCTTGGTCATCCCCACTCCTCCGCGTTGTCACATCTACCGCTAGAATTTCTTTCCCATTGTAATAAAAATAGAGGCACCCAAACCTTATGTGATGCTTGTCAGTTAGGAAAACACACCAAATTACCATTCTCAGTTTCGCACTCTCATGCACTGTCACCGTTTGATCTTATACATTGTGATTTATGGACATCTTCCATTATTAGTTGTTCAGGCTATAAATATTATCTTGTAATTCTAGATGATTTCTCTCGTTTTTCTTGGGTCTTTCCTCTTCGCGCTAAATCTGAAACTTGTGACATGTTGCTTCGCTTCTTTTCTTTTGTTGATATGCAATTTCATACCACCATCCGATGTCTCCAATGTGATAGCGGTGGATAATTTCTTACCACCACACTACGCACATTCCTTTCCTCTCATGGTGTAGCCTTACGCCTTTCCTGTCCCTACACCTCGCCACAAAATGGTCGTGCTGAACGCATGATCCGCACCACCAATGACATTGTTCACACTCTACTTTTCCAAGCCACTTTACCACCACAATTTTGGGTCGAAGCTCTCAACACCGCCAACCACCTTCTCAACATTAGATCCTCCCATTCCATTGGAAACTTCACCCCATATTTTCTCCTATACGGCGTTCATCCAACATATGATCATCTCCGCACTTTTGGTTGTCTGTGTTTTCCTAATCTCTCTCACTCCATTGATCATAAACTATCTCCACGCTCCACACGGTGCATTTTTCTCGGCTACCCTCATGAACACAAAGGCTACAGGTGCTTTGATCTCACCACATGCAAAATAATTATCTCCCGACATGTCGTCTTNCCCTTTTAGATGTCAATTCTCATCATATCGTCGTTGTTAATGGGTCTCGTCTTCCTGTTGTTGCTACTGGTACTGCCCACCTAACATCTCGCCCTTTCCGTCTTAACGATGTTCTTGTTTCTCCCTCCATTATCCAAAACCTTTGTGCCACTCGTAAATTTGTTCGCGATAACAATTGCACGGTTGAATTTGACCCGTTTGGTTTCTCCTTGAAGGATCTCCTCACCCGGAAGGTCATCATGCGCTCCAATAGTTCCGGCGATCTTTACTCTTTTTTTGGTGACCATGGGAGTCCTACCACCGCAGCCCTCGCCGTCTCTAGTGATCTTTGGCATCGGCGGCTTGGTCATCCCCACTCCTCCGCGTTGTCACATCTACCGCTAGAGTTTCTTTCCAATTGTAATAAAAATAGAGGCACCCAAACCTTATGTGATGCTTGTCAGTTAGGAAAACACACCAAATTATCGTTCTCTGCTTCGCACTCTCATGCACTGTCACCGTTTGATCTTATACATTGTGATTTATGGACATCCCCAATTATTAGTTGTTCTGGCTATAAATATTATCTTGTAATTTTAGATGATTTCTCTCGTTTTTCTTGGGTCTTTCCTCTACGCGCTAAATCTGAAACCTGTGACATGTTGCTTCGCTTCTTTTCGTTTGTTGGTACGCAATTTCATACCACCATCCGCTGTCTCCAATGTGATAACGGTGGCGAATTTCTTACCACCACACTACGCACATTCCTTTCCTCTCACGGTGTAGCTTTGCGCCTTTCCTGTCCCTACACCTCGCCACAAAATGGTCGTGCTGAACGCATGATCCGCACCACCAATGACATCGTTCGCACTCTACTTTTCCAAGCCACTTTACCACCACATTTTTGGGTCGAAGCTCTCAACACCGCCAACCACCTCCTCAACATTAGACCCTCTTGTTCCATTGGAAACTTCACCCCATATTTTCTCCTATACGGCGTTCATCCAACATATGATCATCTCCGCACTTTCGGTTGTCTGTGCTTTCCTAATCTCTCTCACTCCATTGATCATAAACTATCTCCACGCTCCACACGGTGCATTTTCCTCGGCTACCCTTGTGAACACAAAGGCTATTGGTGCTTTGATCTTACCACACGCAAAATAATTATCTCCCGACATGTCGTCTTTGACGAAAGTTCTTTTCCGTTCTCTGCCGGCACACCTCCACCAACACAGAGTTCCTCCACAGCCGATCCCACCCCACCAGCACCGATCCCACCGCCGCCACCCACCCTCCTGTCCCCGCCTCTCCCACATCCGCCAGCCAATCGCGCCACACCACCTAACCCACTGCCCCTACCATCCCACCCACCTCCCCTACAGCACACTCCCCCGCGGGTCCCGTAGACCCACCTGGTCGCTTCCCTCCCGCCAAATCACCCTCGACCCAAGCGCCCTCTCCGACCACACCCTCTTTGTCCTCTCCAGGAGATTCTCCCCCAACCAATCACACGCCACCACATCCCCCACGTCTTCCACCCGGCGCTATTCCGATATATCCACCCAACAATGCACACAGGATGCGCACCCGGGCCAAAACAGGATTTGCTCAACCAAAACAACACATTCAACTTTCTGTTTCCACAACACCCTCACCCATTCCCTCCTCGTACCGTACAACACTTAAGGACACTCGTTGGCACGACGCTATGCGTGATGAATTTGATGCTCTAATTCGGAATGACACTTGGTCTCTAGTTCCTTGTCCTGCAGGTGTCAACGTGGTCACTGGAAAATGGATCTTTTGCCACAAACTTAACCCGGATGGCTCCTTGGCACGCTATAAGGCTCGATGGGTTCTTCGCGGTTTTACTCAGCAAGAAGGGGTTGATTATGGGGAAACTTTCAGTCCAGTGGTCAAACCAGCTACCATACGCGTGGTTCTCAGCATTGCCACATCTCAGTCATGGCCACTTCATCAACTTGATGTGAAAAATGCGTTTTTGCACGGTGAACTTGAGGAAACTGTGTACTGCACCCAGCCGGCTGGTTTTGTTGATGATGCTCGTCCCACTCATGTTTGCAAACTGAAGAAGTCTCTTTACGGTCTCAAGCAAGCTCCTCGCACATGGTTTTTGCGCTTCACCAAGTACCTACATACTCTTGGTTTCATCTCCTCCAAGAGTGACTCCTCGCTGTTCATCC
This sequence comes from Puccinellia tenuiflora, assembly GCA_012064385.1. Classification (NCBI taxonomy): domain Eukaryota; kingdom Viridiplantae; phylum Streptophyta; class Magnoliopsida; order Poales; family Poaceae; genus Puccinellia; species Puccinellia tenuiflora. The sequence continues at coordinate 228,543 of QRDG01001695.1, read as the reverse complement.
TCCACTCACACAATGCCACTGCCTACTTGCTCCTATATGTGGATGACATTATCCTAACCGCCAGCACTGCCACCCTTCTCCAGAGTGTCATTGCCTCTCTTCACTCCGAATTTGCCATGAGTGATTTGGGTGCTCTTCATCATTTTCTAGGAGTCAACGTGCATCGCACGTCTCGTGGACTATTCCTCTCACAGCAGCAGTACGCCCTTGATATCTTGGAGCGGGCCAACATGATGAATTGCAACCCTATACCCACCCCCATCGACACAAAATGCAAGCTTTCAGCCAACGATGGTCCGCCCGTTGATGATCCATCCCAATACCGCAGTTTGGCTGGTGCTCTACAATACTTGACACTCACCCGACCGGATCTGTCACATGCCATTCAGCAGGTCTGTTTGTTCATGCATGATCCTCGTGCTGCTCATCTCCAACTCATCAAACGGATTCTGCGCTATGTTAAAGGGACTGCTCATCTTGGTCTACAGCTTCATGTGGGATCTTCTTCGGATTTGGTGGCCTATTCGGACGCTGATTGGGCCGGCTGTCCTGACACCCGCAAGTCTACCTCCGGCTTTTGTGTTTTTCTCGGAACCAATTTGGTGTCATGGTCATCGAAGCGGCAGCCGACGGTCTCCCGTTCTAGTGCCGAGGCTGAATATCGAGCCGTGGCAAACTGCGTGGCTGAATCAGTTTGGCTTCGTCAACTACTTCTTGAGTTGCATCAACCCGCACGAACAGCCACTGTTGTATACTGTGACAACATCAGCGCCACCTACTTGCCCACTAATCCGGTACAGCATTAGCGGACAAAGCATGTTGAGATCGATCTTCATTTTGTTCGTGATCGCGTCGCTCTTGGAGAAGCCCGCGTGCTCCATGTGCCTACAAGTTCACAGTATGCCGATATTTTCACCAAAGGACTACATACTGCCGTCTTTGAGGATTTCCGAACCAGTCTCAACATTGTTCCTAACCACGTTTCTACTGCGGGGGGGTGTTGAGTTGTATTCCGGTTCGGTTAGGGTTAGGGTTTAGTCTCTCTCTCCCTCTCCTATATATATGTACCCTTTGGTGATTATCAATATGTGTAATATAGATTTCTATTAATCAGCTGCCACGGCCGGCGGTGCAATCTGGAATGGAGCGGCCGGGGCGGAAGCGCGGCGTCGCTGCCTCGACGAGGACCCGGTCTCGGCGTTGTGCGCCCCCTTGTCGTTCTTCTTGAAGAACCCCATTGGGTGTTGGGGCGGTGGGCTAGGGTTTGGTGCCGCGGCGAGGGAGCAATAGTGGCCAGAAGTGGGGATGAACTGCCCCCCCCCCCCCCCCGGCAGCACGCGTGGATAAAAAGAAGGACCTGGCTGTCGGTTGTGTCGCTGCCAAGTGGGGCCGCATCGGGGAGGTGGACCAGCGTGGACGGATGCGGCGCTCCGTTTCTCGTCCGTGTGGACGCAAACCTGCCCCGGATTTGGGCCAGGAATGGGTTAGGCCGAATGCGGGACGGACGAAAAACGGACCATGGATTCGTTTGTGTCGATGCGTTGGATCGTGGTTTACACCCAAACAAACCGAAACGGAGTATTTTAGACAAAATAGTTCGGCGCGTTAGAGTTACCCTGACCTCGAACGCGGCCACACCAGCGTCGGACTCAACCTAAAACCTAGACGCACACAAGCACGAACTCGTGCACCTATAGACACAACACAAACACGACGCTGTCGTGGTTTATTCCCAACATCTTCCACGGCGCCCCCCGTTCACGTGGCCCGACATGACTGCCCTCGTAGCTGGGCAGGCTAGCTAGAAGATGCGTGCATGGGTCATGCATGGCGTCATGAGACATGACACAAGCACGGGAGACATGGATGGATATATATGCGCACATACATACACGTACCTCGCCCTGGGTACTGCCACAGTGCCACGTACGCACTGTGCACTTGCGGCGCCCGCCGAGCGATCAGTGACTGCGCGTGCGACGTCGTACCTAAACGATGTCATCTTGCTAGCTAGCAGCTGTGTTCATGCCCGAGCTCGTACGTACACGGTGCACCTGGACTTGGTCGTCACCTCGGCGGCTCGACGTGCATATATCTGTGGCTGCATTGCGCATAGCATGAAACACGGTACTGACGTACGCTAACGCGCCCGGGTGGCCGGCATGGACGGATCCACCTTGGGTCATGGGTGTTCAGCTCAACACCCAAAATTTTCTACAGAATTTTTTTATATATAGTGTATAGTGGCATACGTATCTCAATTATCTCCATTGGTTGTATATGTTGCTTTTTTCTCGCTGAAACCTGGAACTAGCAAACAACGATCACTAAATAGACATACACGTGCACATACACATGAACTACTCATGAGCATGGTTAAATGGATATAGGCATGCACATACGAAATAGTTTGATCGTTATCACATTTATCGCTAACACTTGTGTGTCACACGTGGGTGACACGGACGAGCCACACCATCGCCGCACCTCACCCCCCCGCTCCGCCCCCTCGCCGCCGCCGGGCAAACTAGGGGGTAGTCGGCGGCAGCGAGCCACCCTCCTTCCCGCGTGCGGGTCTCCGGCCGGTGCGGCGTCCTGGACGGCAATCTGCAGGAGGTGGAGAAGGACGCTGGGGCGGCGGCCTCGGGTAAATTTTGTCGAGGACGACGTTCACTGTGGCTGCGCGGGCAGTGCCCAGGCCAGATTTCAAGGCGCGTTGGCAGGTCTCGGCGGGTCATGCCAGATTTGGGTTTAGGCGTCGGATGGTGGGGTGATTGGCTGCTTTTCTGGCGGTGGTGACCACGACGTCGCGGGCGCCATAGGCATGGATTTCGAGGCACATTTTTAGTTTTTTTCACCTTTATGTTTTCCCGTTGGTTTAAATTTGAACACCCAAAGTTAAAATTTCTGGATCCGTCCCTGGTGGCCGGTACCGCTCGTGGTGGTCAGCCCGGCGATCATGGTGGCCGGACGGCGCCATTATCCGGCAGGCGATCGAAACGTACGTGTTGTGCTGCATGCCCAGGCGGACAGCGAGCAGTACGTGCGTGTTGCGCTGCAGACTGGACCTCCGTTCGAGTTTGACGACGGTATTTGGCCGATTCAATCACGCGCGCGCGCGGTGGCGGCGCGGCCGGACGCGTGCCGCCGGACCCGGCCCCCCCTCCCCGGCGCCGCCGTCCGTCGGACCGACTCGTGTCGACTTTCCCCGAGACCGCCGGCAGGTCCAGAGCACCGCTCCGCCTCGGTGGATGTGTGCCTCATCCACAAGACATGGCACAGGGGCAACTCGGCCGCCCGCCGTGGTCTCTGACCGTTTAGTCCCATGCCATTGCCAGGCATGATCATTCAGTGGTCACCTGTGGTATTCGCTCGAGATTTTTTTTGTTCCAAAAGCAACGCACACCACACTTGGGCCTTGGCCATCGCGATCAAACCCATGGGTGTGTCCGTAGGCATGGTCGCTTTGCTTAGCCCGGTCACGCCGCCTTACATCTCGTCCAGGACCGCTCGCATCGATCTGCTTGATCAATTCCAGAGCATTTACCCGTACCATGAGCAGAGCACAGGTAGTAGTTTTTCACATAATTTAATCTAGAAATATGAAAGATGAAGGCATGATAATTATAGCAGTCAAGATAGATATATGATAAAACTTTGGATGTGATCTGGTTATAAGATAGGAACAACGACAAGTCAAAATCGATCCGAAGAACACGTACAGTGCAGTGGAATAACGTATGTTCGAGTTGGCGGTATGGTCAGCGATAAACATGTCGCCGAAGATGTTGCTGTGGTCGACAAAGTAACTCCATAGTTGCTGCGTTGCAGAAGATGCCCGTAATCACACGAGAGCACTTTCCTAAAACGTGATCGCCTCTCTTCCATACATGATGAGGAGAAGCGGGGTCCTAAAGGCCTAGTGTCACATCTCTCAATGCACACCACAAGATGTGATGGGGCTTAAACCGGGTTCCGGTCTAATATGTTGCGTTGTGAGTACCTTGTGTATATGTGATTATGAGTGTCCTATTTTATAGACACGGTAGGGGGTGAAAAGTTTGAAAGAAGCCGAAGCCGAATAGTATCGCACTCATCCATCCATGCCTAACAAAAAGAAGGACAACACGTACATGTGCCATAGTTTTCTTTAGCATAAGTGGGCAATACTTCATTATCATTATTATCACATTGAAAAGGGAGGTGTTTATGCCTCCTACAACAAAAAGAGTCATTAAGTCACCAGGATTTATCATATGTAGAGCAAAAGTTTTCAGCAGCTATTCAATTTATTTATTTATGCCCATAAGTGTTTCCTTTTTTCAGACAAGCGGTGTTTCTTATAATATTTATGTTGTTCCTCCGTAAACCCACCTTGCCAATAAGATCTAGTCTCACAGAAAGTAACCGTTGATAGCAAGTAAGGAACAAGACATGATAACATAACAGAACCGAAATAAACTAAGTGCTGAAATTTTTATTTTTTTTTTGTGTTTTTCAGTTTTAGAGCAAACAAAAGGCAAAACAAGACTAACAAAAAATATACTAAGCAAGACAATAACAAAGTAAAGTGAATGATGTGTGAAACTTCCATAGCTGAAGGTTCCAAGTCCCCGGCAACGGCGCCAGAAAAAGAGTTGTTGCTGGGAGACTTGGTAGTTCGAGAAGCCTTCTTCAAATCCCCGGCAACGGCTCCAGAAAAAGAGCTTGATGACGTGGATCACACGTTCGCTGGGAGACTCCAAGAGGAAGGTATGATTCAGCAAAGCAGTAGTTTCTCTTGATTAATTATAAAACCAAGATTATCGAACCAGTAGAACTTGAAGAAGGCTTAGCAACGGAGTTAATTACAAAAAGCTACTACAATTGGAGCTAGAGCTACAAAAAACTACGACTTTACAAATTAGTTGCAAAAACCACAGGTTTTGAGGTCAGGGTTGGCAGGAAACACTAGTTACCCGTCAGACGCGCTCTAAGTGGGAATATGACAAGCGGGGCCCGCTGATAGGTCCACGTGGCAGGGGGCAGACGGGGTGCCGTTAACGGCCGCGCCTGTGACCTGGACCCGTTGACCCTCTCTCACGACGCCGCGATCGATACCCCGGATCGAGCGAGCTAGCACACAGCATGGAAGATTCTTAGGCTCTTCCACGGCGCCCCCCGTTCACGTGGCGGCGCGCATGACATGACTGCCCTCGTAGCTAGCTAGCGGTAGTAGTGGTTTAGCTAGCTGATGCGTGCATGAGTCGTGCATGGCGTCGTGAGCCATGACACAAGCACGGGAGACATGGACATGTCTATCGCCCTGGGTCCTGCCACGTATGCACTATGCACTTGCGGCGCCATTATCCGTAGACGATGTTATCTTTCTATATCTAGATCTAGATGTGTACGTTCATGTCATGTCCCGGCCTGCTAGTGCCATCGATCCATCCAACTCACCTGCAGAGCTCGTACCTACGTACACGGTGCACCTGGACCGGCATGGTCGTCACCTCGATCGGCCTGCATGACCGCTCGTGGTGGTCAGCCCGTCCGCCAGGCACGACACCATCGACACGGCGGCCGGACGGCGCCATTATCCGGCGAAACCTAGGTACGTGTTGTGCTGCCCAGGCGGACAGCGAGCAGCTAGTGCGTGCGCGCAGCCCTGCAGACTGGACCTCCGTTCGAGTTTGACGACGGTATTTGGCCGATTCAATCACGCGCGCGCGCGGCCTCCCTCCCCGGCGCCGCCGTCCGTCGGACAGACTCGTGTCGACTTTTCCCGAGCCCGCCGGCAGGTCCAGAGCTCGCTCCGCCTCGGTGGATGTCAACTCGGCCGCCCGCCGTGGTCTCTGACCGTTTAGTCCCATGCCATTGTTGCCAGGCGTGATCAGTGGTCACCGGTGGTATTCGCTCGAGATTTTTTTTTAATTCCTCCCCAAAGCAACACACGCCGCACTTGGCCATCGCGATCAAACCCATGGGTGTGTACGTAGGCAGGACCGCACCGCTCGATCTATCTGCTCGATCAATTCCAGAGCATTACCCGTACCATGAGCAGAGCACAGGTAGTAGTTTTTCACATAATTTAATCTAGAAATATGAAAGATGAAGGCATGATAATTATAGCAGTCAAGATAGATATATCGCACAAATAAGTGATTAAACTTTGGATGTGATCTGGTTATAAGATAGGAACAACAACAAGTCAAAATCGATCCGAAGAACACGTACGGTGCAGTGGAATAATGTATGTTCGAGTTGGCGGTATGGTCAGCGATAAACATGTCGCCGAAGATGTTGCTGTGGTCGACAAAGTAACTCCATAGTTGCTGTGTTGCAGAAGATGCCCGTAATCACACGAGAGCACTTTCCTAAAACATGATCGCCTCTCTTCCACACATGATGAGGAGAAGCGGAGTCCTGAAGGCCTACTATCACATCTCTCAATGCACACCACAAGATGGGATGGGGCTTAAACCGGGTTCCAGTCTAATGTGTTGCGTTGTGAGTACCTTGTGTATATGTGATTATGAGTTTCCTATTTTATAGACACGGTAGGGGGGTGAAAAGTTTGAAAGAAGCCGAAGCCGAATAGTATCGTTCACTCATCCATCCATGCCTAACAAAAAGAAGGACAACACGTACACGTGGCATAGTTTCCTTTAGCTTAAGAGGCCAATACTTCATTATCATTATTATCACATTGGAAAGGAAGGTGTTTATGCCTCCTACAACAAAAAGATTCATTAAGGCACCAGGATTCATCATAAGTAGAGCAAAAGTTTTCAGCAAGACTATTCAATTTATTTATTTGTGTCCATAAGTGTTTCTCTTTTTCAGACAAGCGGTATTCCTTATAATATTTATGTTGTTCCTCCGTGAACCCACCTTGTCGGAGAACTGTCCCAGGAACTGGGGGTGTCTCGAGAAGGATCGAGTAAGGGGCTGAACACGTAGTCAAACAACCCTCAACGTGCTCCGGCGACGGTGCTCGTCGGGCTCGCTGCGGGACAACCCTGCAGAGATGGAACGCTCGGTCTTACCCAGGTTCAGGGCCCTCTTATGGAGGTAAAACCCCTACGTCCTGCTCTGGTGTATTGCACAGCTTGGAGAGTTCACAGTACAAGAAGAGCTTGTCGAGCTCGAGGTGGCTAACAATGGCTACTTGCTAGGCTTCAGATCTAGGGTTAGGGTTTGCTAGAGCTGGACCAACCGAAGATCGAACCCTTTGCTTAGGCGTGCTCCTCCTCCTTTTATAGGCGTCCTGGACCTCTTCCGCCCAAACATTTGGGCGGGAAGGGCTACCACATGGCGACGAAGGAGGGGCGCGGTGCACCATAAAGGTGAAGTCCACCATAAAGGTAAAGCTCGCGGACGCGGTCCACGGCAGGGGAACGGCGTCACCAAAGCTGAAAAGGGGCACCGACCAGCTGGACGGCGGGCTGGCGCTTGCCAAGGTGGGAGGTGACCCACGGTGACGTCGTCCTTGGAGCGTAGCTGCAGACTGTTCCCTTGTCACCAAAGAGGCAATACTCGTTGTCCGCTTTGCTCGGCTCCGCTTTGTTGACTGCTTTATACATGGAAACGGCAACTGCGGCGTCGTCGTCATCGCGCGTAGGCACGCGTGTCACTCTGCACATGGCGCAGAGCCCATGTGCGCTCTGCCGCGGGGGCAAAGATGGCTTCACGAGGAAGGCGCTTCGCGAGGCAAAAAGCCTCGCCGAGCCCTTCAGCTTGGTCCTTAGCAGAATTGCGGGCGGCGTCGGAGACGCCTTGTCGAGGGGCGATCCCTCGCCAAGGGAGAGAACCCTTGGCGAGGAGAAAACCCTTCGCGAGGGGAGAAATCCTCGCGAAGCTCGCCAGGCTTGGAGAGCCTGGTCCTTAGCGAAAATCATCCAAAGAATCTTGCGGGCCCTGGCAGGCCGGCCCGTGGTACCCTGGTTTCCACTGTGCCGACAGTAGCCCCCGGGCCCACGACGGGCACGCCGAGGCCCATGACGAAGGCGAAGCGTCGAGGGGCCAAAGATACCTGACAGGGCCGCGACACGTGGCACGCAGCGGTTGCACCCGAGGCCACGACCTCCTCGGCTCCAACGGGCGACGTGGCGGGGCCCGCCACGACTCGGGGGCCGGTCAATAAAGCCTGGGCGCGCAGGCGGCGCCCGTCACTTCTCCCATTACTCCTGCGCAAACTTCTCCAAAAAACCTCTTCTTCCTCCCAGAGCTTGCCGCCTCCGAGGTCTCCGTCTTCGAGTTTTTCTTCCGGCGGCCATGGCTCCCAAGAGGGCAACCGACGGCCAGAAGGGCAAGGCTGCGATGCAGACCGGCACGTCTGCGGCGGCGGTGCGGGGCGCCGCGCCCCAGGGGACGATGCCGGAATCCCTCGCCGGCGCAGCGGCGGTTTCCAGGGTGCAGCACCTGGTGGCCGCCAACACCCACGAGCTCGGCGCCACCAGCATAGCGCCCGGCGGCAGCAAGGTCGGCGTGGGGTACTATCCCGTCTTTCTTCACACACTCTACGCCGGCCTCGTTCCTCCATTCTCCAGCTTCCTCCTGGCGATCCTTGAAGCGTACCGGATCCAGCTCCTTCATCTCCACCCCAACTCCGCGCTCATTCTCGCCATCTTTGCCTACCTCTGCGAGGCATACGTCGGTATCCACCCCTCGGTGACCCTCTTCCGCAGCTTCTACTCCCTCCGGAGCACCAAGTCGAACGAGCGGCTTGGATGCGTCTCCTTCCGCATCGCCGCCGCCAGAAGTGAGGAATACATTCCCATCGCGTGGCAGGGTGAGAATGCCATCACCGAGGTGACGAAGAAGGTGGAGAAGTTCCGCGAGAAGTGGCTCTTCGTTCGCACCAAGTCGTCGAACCGCAACCTGGAGGTACCCGCGGCGCCGCCGAGGAAGTGGGCGCGTTGGGCGAGTGGTGACTTCGAGGGCCCTAAGCTCATGGCGGTGTATGAGCGTATTCAGGTGCTCCGTGAGGCCGGGCTCACCGGCCGGATGGTGGCGAATGATTTCGTTGCACGCCGCATTGCTCCCCTTCAATGGCATTCGGCGCCGATGTGGACCTATTCAGGCCCGGATGACAGGATGCGCCTCAGCCCCGATGATCTCTCCCCGGAAGAGCTGAAGCAGATCATGAGGGCCCTCTTTGCCACGACGTCCATTTCACCCCCAAGCGACGACGACGCCTTGCCGCTGTTCGTGTATATGGATGAGAACGTGCGCGAGGCCCGTAGGCTCCTACCCCTCTTTGACGAGTGGGGCATCAGGCCCGCGAGGCTCGTCGGGTCCCGCCGCAACCCGTGGGCGGCGGAGCAGGAACAGGCGGGCGACGCGCTGGAGCCGGACGAGGATGAAGAGTCCGGCGAGGATGAGGCTTCCCGAGGCGCCAACCCCTCGGGCGAGGAGGAAGCTTCCCGAGGTGCCAACCCCTCTGGCGAGGATGCAGGTTCAAGGAACGTGCCACCCCGGTGCGGACCTCCAGGAGATTTCCTCTAGCGGCGACGAGGACGCCTTCCGCGTGGTCCGTTCCCATCGCCCTACGGAGGAGGGCAGCAGCAGGAGAGGGCGTCATGAGCCCCGCACCAAGGCCCTCCACGACAAGGACGCCGGGGCCGCCTCAAGGGATGCTCCTCCCGAGGAGGCAGCGGAGCCTCCCGAAGAGGCCGGAGCGAGCGCCCTCCAGCCGCCCAGGGGGAAGAAAAGGGTGTGGAGAGCGGCCGACGAGTAAGTTTGGTCCTTTCTTTTCTTTCAGCATTTGCTCCAGAGAAACTCCTCCTGAGGGGTCTATGCTTTGCTTGTGTTTCTTCAGTGTACCCGCGGCGCCGAGGAAGCGGCGTCTCCGCAAGCTTGGGGAGACCGCCAGTGCCGCCGAGGAGGCGCCGGTGGCTGACAAGCCGCAGCAGGCGGCCGTCGAGCCGCGGCAAGCGGCTGACGAGCCGCGACAATCGGCTGACGAGCCGAGGCTGGCGACTGACGAGCCGTAGCAAGCGGCTGTGGAGTCGCAGCAGGAGGCAGTCCCTCCCGCGGGTGAGCACCGCGCGGAGGTGGTGGTGGTCGAGGAGGTGACGACGTCTCCGTCTAGGGGAGCTTCTCCCCCCGTGGTTGAACACCACGAGGAGGAGGTGATTGAGCTGGCGACGCCTCCGCCAACTCGGGCTGCTACTCCTCCTGCGGCCGAGCACCGCGAGGAAGAGTGTAACACCCTGGATTTTTGGCCTTTTGAAATTTTTCCAAAAAGCCTTATTTTATTTATTTAAAATGCGTTTGGCTTTAAACCGCAGGAAAATGATTTAAGTCTTGAAACTTCTGATCTGTTGAAACCAAGTGGGATCTTGTACTCCTTATTTTCCCTTCCACTTGGCACTGGTGTTTATAATTTTGACCTTGGTCAATATTTAATTTGGGAGAATTCTTTTCCCTTTTGGAAATTCACTTTTATTTGGCCTTACAAAGGAACCCCTAGTTTTATGTCCCCAAAAATTCTACAAAAATTAGGGAACCTTCCCTAATGGATGTAGATCACTTGTCCAAGAAAATATGGTGCCACCCCTTAGGAAAATTCCCCTACATAATTCTTTTTGTGTGCTGCCCTTTTCTCAAAACTTTTTTAGAATCTAACCAAATAATTTTTCCTGGATGAAACCAAGGCATGGATAGGCTCTCCTCTACCCCTCCTACCTCAGGAAAAAGGGGGAGATCCATCTAACATCATATACCCCTCCAAACAGTAAACCCTAGTTTTGGCCAGTGCTGTTTTTTGGAGATTTTGGTCGGACCAACTTTCGAGTTTGCAAAAACTTTGATCGGAAATGTTGCAGAGCTTGGAATTTGGCGCCGAGTGACGCGAGCAGCTTTCCATTTGGATCACGGAGGAGGGAGATCGACGCCGATGCCGACAATGGCATGCCCTGGACATGCCAGGACCGGCATGGGCATGGCCGCAGGGGCGCCGCCCGATTTTGGTCGCCGGCGTCCTGCTTCCCCGCGCGCACCAGCATGTCTCCCGCACCCCTCACTCCCCTCTCCACCTCCCAGCACCCACGCGTCGCCGGCGGAGCAACTGGACGGCGGCCGCGTTGACGCGCCTGGCGCTAGCCGACGCACCGCCCACACCCTGTGCCGCCGGGACCCCCTCGTCAGCCCCTCCGCCGCCGCACGGACCGGTCCGCCGCCGATGTTTAACCACCGTGCTTCTCCTGTGCCACCGCTCCGTCAACTCTCCTCCACCGTCGCCACCATGCGAAGCCGACACCTCGCCGCGGCATTTACCACGGCCGCCGCGCGGACGCCCTATAAGAAGCCCCCCCGAGGCACCACCGAGCACCGCACCACCACTCCCACTCCCTCTAGCACCCACTGCCCCATCCTTGAGTCCGGAGGAGCCACCCCTCGCCGGAATCGAGCTCACCCTCGCCGCACTGCCCCCCCCCCCCGTCGAATTCGCACACCCCAGCCTCCCCCTGACCGATTCCCTCCACCCAGAGCCCCCACAGAACGCCGTGATGCTGATGCCGAGCTCGCCGGGGTAGCTGGTGGCCGGAATCGCCGCATCCGTCATCGACCCGAAGCCACCTCCGCCGGGGAAGACGCCCTGGTGCCGCCCGAGGTCCCCGTGAACCACGACTGCGCCGACGAGCTGCTCCACCCTTCCCCGAGCCGTTCTGCCCCCTCTCCGCCACTCTCCCTCGCCCCAGCCACCGCAGGCCGCCGCCGGTGAGTCGCCGGGACCCCGCCGTCCCTCCCCCTCTGTTCCCGCGTTTAAAAGAGAGAAGAAAACGATTCGGGTGGAGACTGACCAGTGGGACCCCATGTCAGGATTTTAAACTTTTCGAACCGTTTTCCTAATTAACTTTCTGTTTATTTTTCTGTTAAAAATAGGCAGATTATGGGTGAACTTTGGAAGTTAATAACTCCCTCAAAAATGCTCAGAAAAATGTGAAACCAATTTTGCTGGCTTTGTTATGAAATTCTCTTTCCATTAGGACCAGAAAATAAATTTTTGGAATTTATTTCCTTTGGATTTTATTCAATGACCTAGGAAGGGTTTTTGACGCTATTTCATGCCTCTTTGAATAGATTCCGACCGTCCCGACGAAATAGGAGTTGTACCCGAACCCGAAGGCAAGCCATCAACCCAATCTCAAGCTTGGTCGAACTTAGGAGTTGTTTGATTGCTAATTTAATACCTGCTGCATCTCACATGTCATATTGCATGTTGAATTATTGCTCCCCTTATTACTTGTCCATGCAACACTCACATTCCCGGGGCAATGGCTGGTGTTACCCGCCTTGGTCAAGGGAATGGGGGAAAAATTATTACAACTGTGCGTCTCGCATTTGCGGGGCTTTGTTTGGTTCTTTCCTCTTCGCCGAGGTGAGGAGCGGACGAATGTCGTCTTATGATCCTCGGAGTTGGGGGCATTTGCCAAAGGAGTTATTTGCTTCTTGTCCCTCCGTCAAATATGGTTGGCATAGACCACCCGGACTGCGACGCTTGGGAGCTGACTTTCCATTTGATTCTTTTGCCGAGATTGCTGACACCACGTCGGGGCAAACCTCGAGTGGGATGGATGCTCTCTCATTCTTATGGGTGCTTTTCGGTTCATTCCTTTACGATGACACCGGCCGGGTTGCCCGCCACCGTCATCCGTTTGAAATATTACGCTATTATTTTGTGAACACTAACCCCCGAGTGACACCGGCCGGGTTGCCCGCCACAGTCACCCGGGTATTATTATTGATATTATGGCATTGTTATCAATGCTTACAAGTATTATGTTATTCTGTACTATTGTTGTTATATACTTATGTTGTGCTGCTTGATTCATGTTGAAAACTGAAATAAGAATTTGACTAAAAAGATAACCACCTCCCTCGACTAGATTGAGTCACATAGTGCCACTCACCAAACACACCTGCACAACATGCGTCGTTCACGTGGGCGAACCATGGCTGAGTATTCCATCTAGTCTCCTTTGACGCCACCCTTTTGGCAAGTTTAGTCGGTTACCTTTGTGGTCGGGGCTAGTCTTGCGAAGGTTCCGGAGCTAGGCGTCGCTCATTCGTTGGGGACGTGCCGGATTCACTTCGTCATAAGACGTGGTCCTAGAGGACGTGTCGGTGGCTATACAGGGAGTGTCCGGGTGGAATAAATGGCGGTGGAAGTGTGGGTTTGTGCTGTCGCCATGGTGGGTTCTAGTACTTCGGTACCGGCGGTACAAACCTAGGCTTCAGCGTATGGAAAAATGTTGCAACCTCTCGAGAGTGTAAATCTAGAATCTAGCCTTGTCCCTAGGTTATGGGACGAAGTTTGGTCCAGTCACACTAAGAGTCAGTCCGGTCGAGCAGGGAACTCACTAAATGAGACCTAGCAACAAGTGAACGTGACAAGCCAGCCAGAGTTGGCAGGTGGCTAAGTAAGCCAGAGTTGGCTAGTGGCCGGAAGGCCCCATTGTGGTTACACGGTATTGAGTAAAACATCATAGATTTAACTCCCCTCCAAAGGTAAGTAGGTAAGTTAGGTCCAACCGTTAAGCTTGGACTCACCCCTTGCAACCAAATCCATGCCATGCTACATTCTGAACTTATGCCATGCCATATAGATAGACTTTGTTTGATTTTGGGCTAATGACTTGCGAGTACCTCAAGTACTTACCTGGCTTCTCATGTGGCCAGACTCCGTTGCTCCCGACGCCGAGTACCCGCTGTACGAGAACTAGGAACCCGTATCCCAGGCAGGACCCCGTGGAATAAGGCCCGATGTTGCCACGCTACTATCTACGTTTCCGCTGCTACTTCCGCTAGAGGCTCAATGTTAGATAAATAATGTACATACTGTCGTGTGCGCCTGTTGCGCAAACGCGGGAGCCTCACCCCGTGTTGTATCTTGTAATTCGCCCGAGCTCGGAGCCATAAGTATATGTTTGGTTATGCCTTTGTTATCAAGTTGACATATATCCAGTGTTTCTGTGACTGGTATATGGGGTAGTCCGATCATCTGGATCGGGGTGCCACAAAGAGGAAGCGGTCGACGAGGAGATCATCCTGGAGCCACCCCCAGAGATGGAGGAGGCCCCAACAAGAGGGGCGGACGCGCCCGAGGCCACAGCAGGTGCGGCCACCGTTGAAGGGGCGGGGAGCACCCCTGAAGGGCAAGAGGCGGTGGTGCCTCTGGAGCCCCCAAGCGGCGGGGCCGGGGGCGAGAGAACGCCCAGCCCCCTGAGGGCTCTCGACGCGGGCGGCGAGGAGGGCGCCCCCACGAGCCCCCAAGCCGCGACGGGGGCCGCTACAAGCTCGGGGCAAGGTGCCTTGGGCGCCCCGACTAGCATCGAGGCCTCTGTGCCCCACGACGACGCAGGGGCCCTGGCGCTGGGTGAGCCGCGCCCTCGCGCGGTTCGCCGCGACGTTGTCTTCCGCCAATCGCGGCAGGCGCTTGACGAGCTAGCGGCACAGCTCGCCAAGGAAGATCTCACCAGGGAGAAGGAGCGGGCGAGGCTTGCCGACGCCTGGGCCCTTCTCCACGAGCGGGTGGAAATGTGTCGTCGGCAGGACGCGGCGGCAAAGGTGGCGCGCGAAGAGGCGATGCGCTTCGCGAAGGAGACCCGCGACAGCGTCAAGCGGGAGGCGGCTGAGGTCATGGACCAGCTGGATGCCGCCCGGGAGGTGCTGGAGACGGAGACCACTGCCAAGCACCAGGAGCTGGCGGCGCGCAAAGATAAGTTCGCCAACGAGTCCGAGGCCACGAGGACCAGCTTGAAGGAGATGCGCGAGCAACTGGACGCCCGCGAGGGGCAGCTGGCGCCTCGCGAGACCGAGCTGAAACGGCGCGAGGAAGAGCTCTCCCTCCGGGAGAAAGAGCTGGATCGGCGCGAGGAGCAGGTTCACTCGCTGGAGGAGGAGCAGGCCACCCGCGAGGGGCAGCTGCAGGAGCGCGAGAACTCAGTGGCCAGGAGCGAGGCCACCCGCAAGGAGCGCCACGACAAGGCCAACGCTGACCTTGCGATGAAGCAGAAAAGGGCCCAGGATGAGGCTGACGCCAGGGTTGAGCGCATCCGCGAGAGCCTCGCCAACGACTATGATGCCAAGGCCAAGAAGCAGGAAGAGCGCTTCACAAAGAAACGCAATGAGTTCCTGCATCAGATCGAAGGGCTCGAGACGTCGAAGAGGGAGTTGACCTCTCGCCTCCAGCGTGCCAAGGAGGCGCTGACTCGCGCGGAGAAGGAGATCGTGGCCCTGAAGGCGGACCTGAGCGACCTCCAGCAGCAGGTGGGGCCGGCCGCGGACCGCGCGGAGCAAGCGCAAGACTCCGCGCGGCACAGCCGGGCCATGACGCGCCAGCGCCAGCTCATGCTCCACGAGTTGGTTCGCCGCGCGAATGCCATCGGGGACGATATGAGGATCGAGGTCCCCCACCTTCCCTCCGGAGGGGTCGACGACGAGGCAGCATACACGCAATTCTTTGGGCAATTCCTCAGGGAGATTGAAAAGGTCGCGAAGCGCTTCGACGAGCGCATTGTGGCGGAGAGCCGCGATCTCCTCGTCCTTGCCACCAGCCACGTCTTCAGCAACCTTCTGAAGCTCTGGCCCTCGTTCAACCTCGAGGCCGTTATGGAGCCGGTCGAGATCCGCAGCAAGGCGGGGGAGGCCGCTGAGGTGCTCGCCAAGAAGTACGACCAAGTCTTGGTCGATGAAGACGAAGGCGACGGCGAGGAAGGCGCCCTGGAAGCGGGAGCTGCCGCGGATGGAGCGGGGACCTCCGGAGGCACGACGGCCTGAACTCCTTCCTGTAGCTGGTCGTGCATGAGGCACATTATCGTGGTATTTTGGTTGTAATAACTTTTGTAAAGACTTGCTTTTATCTTTGGAACGTGCTTGTGAATGTTCCTTGGGTGGCTTTTGTCTTTTCCCTTCATGTCTTTTTCGCTCTACGTCTTAGGACCCTCTCTTAGCGCTACACCACCGCCGCTTCGGTATGTGCGAGTCAGTGCTCCACAAGTCCGGGGGGTGCGTGAGGCCTCAAGAAGTAAGAGCTCCGTGAAGCGCGATGCTTGGGGCTCCCCTTTGACGTGCAAGCAGCCCATGAGGCGTGGGAGAGAGAAAAGAGACTCGAGGGGCAAAAAACCAGCAAGAGGAAATTCTACCAAGTTCTTGTACTTAGCTTGACGAGGCGTTTCCGCCTTGGAGAGGGTGTTGGTGCCCTGGCGAGGCGTTGTTGCCTTGGAGAGGGTGCCTGATGCTTGTTACCTACACTTGGACAGATAGGCATACCCACAAGCAATAGATAGCTATAAAACTTGAGCCCATAGGTTCCTTCATGTGTGTCTCACGAGGAGAACAAGCACCAAGGTTTTGGTGATCCTTGGTGAGTTGACGTGCACGGGAGCTGACCCATGAGTTCAGAGCTCCTTGGGAGTTGACATGCATGAGAGCTGACCCGCAAGTTCAGAACTCGGATCCCTTGGGTTTTAGGTGCTGCCGGGATGCTCCCGTGGCATGGCACCCTGCTAGCCCCCGCTCGTGAGATACACAGGAGGGATCATACGAGCGAGAATAAATAGTAATGACAGATTTGCCGAAGCCGCGAAATATGCTGGCGCGATGCGCAAGAGTTTAAGTTGTCCTGAAACATAAGTTCATTACACTGCGTGGCCAGAAGCACAAAAAACCCGCCATGCTCTTGGCATGGGGTCCATATTCTGTGGCTGAGACTCTAGAGGGGCGTGCCCGAGGCAAACGCATGTAGAGAGAGCTCAGGGGGCCCCTATGCGGGGGTGGCTTTTTAGCCTTCGTTCCACCATGACCGGCATGGGGATCCACCTCGCCAAGACATGGTGCCTGAAGAGGTTACCATGCCAAGGCTTGGTGGCTTGGGAGTCTTCTCGAACGGCCCGCGGCAACGTATAGTAGAGAGGGGAGCCCGAAGTTTTTCCTCGTGGAGGATGATGGCGCGTGGCTCTCCCTTGATGCAAAAAATTGCTCGCCGAGGGCGTTCACGGGTAGAACTTGCGCAGGTGCTGGATGTTCCAGGGGTTGGCGACAGGGATGCCATCCTCCGTCTCGAGCCGCGCGGAGCCAGGCCTGGCAATGTGCACGACTCTGTAGGGGCCTTCCCACATTGGGGAGAGCTTGTGGAGGCCTGCCCTGGAGAGGATTCTCCTCAGGACAAGGTCTCCTGCTTCGAGAGTGCGCGACCGGATATGGCGGCTGTGGTAGCGGCGGAGGTCTTGCTGGTACCTTGCCGCTCTCAGGGCCGCATTGCGGCGGAGCCCTTCAAGCAGCAGCAGGTCGTCGTTGCGGAGTTCGTCCACCTCAGCCTCCTTGAAGGCCAAGACTCGCGGAGAGCCATGAGTGATCTCGCTGGGGAGGACGGCTTCAGCGCCATAGACGAGGGAGAACGGCGTCTCACCAGTTGGCTTTGTTGGCGTGGTGCAGATGGACCAGAGCACCGAGGGGAGCTCATCGATCCAATGCTTGCCCCTGGCCTTGAGGCGGTTGAAGCTTCTCGTCTTGAGGCCCTTGAGCACCTCGGCGTTGGCTCGTTCGGCCTGCCCGTTGCTTCATGGATGCGCCACCGAGGCGTAGCAGATTTGGGCGCCGATGCTGCCGCAGTAGGACTTGAAGGCGCCACTGATGAATTGTGAGCCATTGTCGGTGATGATGCGATTGGGCACGCCGAAGCGGCAGACCAGGCTCCTTATGAATTTTACCGCCGACTTCGCCGGAATGGTGCGCACGGGCTCCACCTCAGGCCACTTGGTGAATTTGTCGATGGCGACATAGAGGTAGCGGTAGCCCCCGAGCGCTCGCGGGAAGGGCCCCAGCAGGTCCAGCCCCCAGACCGCGAACGGCCAGGAGAGCGGGATCGTCTGGAGTCCTTGCGCGGGTTGGTGGATTTGCTTGGCGTGGAATTGGCATGCGTCGCAGGATTGGACGATTTCGGCAGCATCTTGAAGCACTGAGGGCCAGTAGAAGCCACTCCGGAAGACCTTGCCTGCAATGGTGCGCGAGGAAGAGTGGTGGCCGCACTCGCCGCTGTGTATGTCGTTGATGAGCTGGCGGCCTTCCTCGGCGGGGACGCACCGCAGCGCAACCCCATTGGGTCGCTTGCGGTACAGGTCTCTGTCGTGGAGGCAATAGGACTTGGCCTGGCGAGCAATTCTTTCGGCCTCTGCATCGTCCTCGGGGAGGGCTCGGTTCTGCAGGTAGTTCTTGATCTCGTCGATCCAACCAGTGTCTTGTCGTACCAGAGTCAGTAGCAAGCGATCGCCCGAGGGCAACCCACAATTTGGTGCTCCGCTTGGTGGGGCAGGTGGGAGCTCCTCGTCGATGCTGATGTTGACCACAGGTTGCTTGACCGAGGCCTTGGTGAGCCTCTCCTCGAATACTCCAGGCTTCTGGGCTTCTCTTCTTGCTGCTCGCCGAGCAATTTCATCTGCCTCTTGGTTTTCTGCCCGCGGGAGATGTGCTTGAGCTCCATGCCCCTGAAGTGTTTCTCCAGCTTGCGTACCTCTTCAAGGTAGGCTACCATGTAGGTGTCCTTAGGCGTGTAGCTTTTGTTGGAGAAGTTGACGAGGAGCTGGGAGTCGCCCTTGATGAGGATGTACTTGATGCCGAGGGCGATGGCGGCTCTGAGCCCGGCGAGGAGGCCTTCATACTCGGCGATGTTGTTGGAGACCTTGTCGTTGTCCTTGAAGCACATTTGGACGGCGTAGTAGAGCTTGTCGCCTGTCGGTGAGGTGAGGACGGCGCCAGCCCCTGCACTCCTGGCCGCAAAGGCGCCGTCGAAGTGCATGGTCCAGTGGCTTGGTGTCGTTCCTCCTGGGGCTGTAACCTCCTCCTCTGGAAGCTCTTCGTCTTTGCGCGTGTCCGTCCATTCGGCCATGAAATCAGCTAGCACTCTGCCCTTGATGACCCTGGTGGTGTCAAACTCCAGCTCGAAAGGTTGTAGCTCAATGCCCCAGCCTGCGACGCGATCTGTCGCGTTCGGGTTGCGCAGGACCTGCTCCAGGGGATATGAGGTGACCACCTTGATGGGGTGACCCTGGAAGTAGTGGCGCAGCTTCCTGGAGGTGATGAGGAGCGAGAAAAGGAGCTTTTGCTGCATGGGGTAGCGCTCGCGAGCGTCCCGCAGCACTGTGCTGACGAAGTACACGGGGTGCTCGACGAGGGTAGTCGTTGGTGAGGCAGCGGCTGGCTCCTCCCCAGGCTCGGTGGAGTCCTTGGCGAGGTTTTCTTGGGGCTGGAGGCTTGACGAGGCTGCTTCCTTGTCGGGGGGTTCTGGGCTTGGCGAGGCGGAGGTCTGCTTGTCGAGGACTGGCTCCTCTCTTTCAGCCACCAAGACCGCGCTTGCCGTCTGAGGAGTGGTTGCAAGGTACAGCTTCAGAGGCTCGCGAGGGCGTGGGGCAACCATGATGGGTGGGCTCGCTAGATATTTCTTCAGGTCTTCAAAGGCCTTTGCTGCTCGGGGGTCCACTTGAAAGGACCGGACCTCTTCATGATCTTGAAAAATGGCAGCGCCCTCTCGCCGAACTTGGAGATGAAACGGCCAAGGCTGGCCATACATCCCGCTAAGCGTTGCATGTCCTTGAGGCGACGAGGGGGCTGCATCTGCTCTATGGCCTTGATCTTGTCAGGGTTGGCCTCAATGCCGCGGTGGGATACCAGGAACCCGAGGAGCTTGCCTGAAGGGACCCCGAAGACGCACTTGGCGGGGTTCAGCTTGATGTTGACCTTGCGCAGGTTGGCAAAGGTCTCCTCGAGGTCCTGGATAAGTGTGTCCTTCTCGCGGGTCTTGACGACGATGTCGTCGACATAGGCCTCTGCATTCCTCCCCATTTGAGCTCCCAAGGCGATCCTCATGAGGCGCTGGAAAGTGGCGCCAGCGTTCTTCAGACCGAAAGGCATGCAGACGTAGCAAAACACACCGCAAGGGGTGAGAAATGCTGTCTTCTCCTCGTCCTCCTTCGCCATCTTGATCTGGTGATAACCAGAGAAGGCATCCAGAAAACAGAGGAGTGCGCAGCCGGCGGTGGAGTCTACGATCTGGTCGATCCTCGGGAGGGGATAGGGGTCCTTGGGGCAGGCCTTGTTGAGGTCGGTGAAGTCGATGCAGAGGCGGCTCCCTCCGGTGTGCTTGGGGACGACCACACCGTTGGCGAGCCAAGTGGGGTGGACCACTTCCTTGATGATGCTGGCCTTCTTCAGTTTGTCTACTTCCTTGACGATGAAGTCTTGCTTCTCTGGCGCTTGGCGCCGCGCTTTTTGCTTGACGGGGCGTGCGTTTGGGCACACGGCTAAGTGGTGCTCGATCACCTCCCTCGGTACTCCGGACATATCTGGCGGTGTCCAGGCGAACATGTCAGAGTTTGCCCTGAGGAAGGCGACGAGCGCGCTTTCCTATTTGGGAGGCAGGTTGGCGCCGATGGTGATGCAAGCCCCCGAGCCGCTTGCCTCCAGAGACACTTGTTTTGTCGCGGCCTTCTCCTGGGAGAACAGCTGCTTCTTCTTTGCGGGGGGCCTCGGGAGGGGTTCCTCGTCCTCGTCAGCGGGTGACGCCACCGCAGCGTACAGGGCGTCCGAGACCACGCCGCGGATGACAATGGTGCCACCCGAGCCAGGGAGCTTGACGAGGTTGTAGGCGTGGTGGGTCACCGCCATGAATTTGGCGAGGGCGGGGTAGCCGAGTATGGCGTTGTAGGGCAGGCCGATGTGCGCGACGTCGAAGTCGATCAGCTCGGTGCGGTAGTTGGCCTGGGTGCCGAAAGTGACGGCGAGCCTCACCTGCCCCAAAGGGGTGGTAAGACCCTCTGTCACTCCCGAGAAGGGCCTGGTAGGCATGAGCCGCTCGTAGGACACCTGCAGCTTCTCGAATGTTTCGACGGAGATGACGTTGAGGCCAGCACCTCCATCAATGAGCGTCTTAGAGACGGCGATGTTGTTGATGGTGGGGGTGCAGACAAACGGGATGGTGCCAACGGTTGAAGTAGACTTGGGGTGGTCGCCGGAGTCGAATGTAATGGGGCACTGGGACCACTTGAGGGGCCTAGAGGCCTCGACTCCAGGGAGGGCTACTGCGACCTCGCGAGCGAGTTGCTTGAAGTGGCGGTTGGAGCGAGGGGCCTGAGCCCCGCCAAGGATGCAAGCGGCTCCACGAGGCACCTGGTAGCCCTCGTCAGCCTCAGCAGGCAGGTTGTCGTTCGCGGGCTGGGCAGCGTTGGCCTGGGGGTTCTGCTGGTAGTTGTCGTTGTAGTTGTTGTTCCAGCGTCGCCCCCCGCGGCCGCTGCGGCCTCCGCCGTGGCCTCCGCGGCCTCCGCCGTGGCCTCCGCGGCCTCCGTTTGCCTCGCGAGCCTCGCGAGCCTCGCGAAGCCTCTTGATGTCGAAGCAGTCCTCGGTGGCGTGAGAGTGCCTGTTGTGGTAGATGCAGAAGGGACGATCGTCCTTCTTCTCAGGTCCTGCGGCTGGGGTGGCAGCTTGGCGAGACTGCTTGGCGTCAGGCTCTGCCGCGAGGACCGCAGTAGTCTTGCGTTTCTCGGAGGATTTCTTCTTCTTGGACCCCTCGGTGGGGTCCCCTGGCTCGTTCTTGACGAACAAGCGGCCCTCTTCAGCCTTGGCGCACTTGTCCGCCAAGTCGAAAAGCTTGACGACGGTGGTGATGTTGTCGTGGATGCCGAGCTTCTCGAGCATCCGCACGTCTGTGACCCCAGCCTGGAAGGCCGAAATGACCTGTGCGTCGGTGGCGTTGGGGATCTTGTTGCGCACTTGGCTGAAGCGCTGGATGTACTTGCGGAGGGTCTCGCCAGGCTTCTGACGCACGGCGCGGAGGTCGTTGTAGGTGAGGCCGCGCTCGTACGTGCCCTTGAAGTTGGCGATGAAGCACCGGCAGAGCTCCTCCCAAGTGTTGATGGACTCGGCGGGGAGGTTGGTGAGCCATGAGGACGCGGAGTCCTTGAGGGCCATGGGGAACCAGTTCGCCATGACCTTGTCGTCGCCCCCGGCGGCCTGGATGGCCAGAGAGTAGAGCTGCAGGAACTCCAGGGGGTTGTTCTTGCCGTTGTAGCGCGGAGGGAGGTCCGGCCTGAACTTGACCGGCCAGACGACGCGACGGAGGCTGCGAGTGAACGCGGCCGTCGTGCCGTAGGTGACCGTGCCGTTGGCGAGGGTGGCGCGGAGGTGGCGCCCGGCGGTGGCGACGTCCTGGACGGCGCGGTTGCGGCGTTCTTGCCCACGCTCGATGCTCACGCGTGCGTCCTCAGGGGCTCGCTGCACGATTTGGCAGTCATGTGGCGACGACGCGTGCGATGCAGCGCGGCCGTCGCGAGGAGGAGCCCCCGCTGGAGCAGGTTGCGGTGCAACCGGTGGAGCTGGAGCAGGTGCGGGCTGACGAGGAGGCGCGGGAGGTGCGCCGTGCGCCACGTCCCCCACGAGCGCAGAAGGAACCAGGGAACGAGACGGCGCGGGTGCCGCGGCGCGAGCGGCGCCGATGAGCTCGGCGACGCGTTTGAGCCAGGCCTCCTGAGCCGCCGGCGTGGGGCGGTACTGCAACAGCTCCTGCGCCATGAGGAGCGCAATCGCCGGGCTGGGCGCGGGGCGGCCCAGCGAGGAGGCAGCACGGTCCCACGACGGAGGCAGGGAGGAGGCCTCCTCTTCGCCGAGGTCGTCCTCAGCGTGGTCGACGTCGTCGTCGTCCGGGTGCTCGACGCGGGGCTCGGGGTCGACACGGCGCTCCGGAGCAGAGCTCCCACGCGGGCGGCCGCGCGGGCGGCCTGCGGGAGCGGTGGCGGCGCTAGCCGTCCGGCGAGCGAGACGTTCGGCACGAGAACCGGCCATGGCTGTGTCGAGGATGAAGACGTGCCTCAGCCCCCTACCTGGCACGCCAAATGTCGGAGAACTGTCCCAGGAACTGGGGGTGTCTCGAGAAGGATCGAGTAAGGGGCTGAACACGTAGTCAAACAACCCTCAACGTGCTCCGGCGACGGTGCTCGTCGGGCTCGCTGCGGGACAACCCTGCAGAGATGGAACGCTCGGTCTTACCCAGGTTCAGGGCCCTCTTGTGGAGGTAAAACCCCTACGTCCTGCTCTGGTGTATTGCACAGCTTGGAGAGTTCACAGTACAAGAAGAGCTTGTCGAGCTCGAGGTGGCTAACAATGGCTACTTGCTAGGCTTCAGATCTAGGGTTAGGGTTTGCTAGAGCTGGACCAACCGAAGATCGAACCCTTTGCTTGGGCGTGCTCCTCCTCCTTTTATAGGCGTCCTGGACCTCTTCCGCCCAAACATTTGGGCGGGAAGGGCTACCACATGGCGACGAAGGAGGGGACGCGGTGCACCATAAAGGTGAAGTCCACCATAAAGGTAAAGCTCGTGGACGCGGTCCACGGTAGGGGAACGGCATCACCAAAGCTGAAAAGGGGCACCGACCAGCTGGACGGCGGGCTGGCGCTTGCCGAGGTGGGAGGTGACCCACGGTGATGTCGTCCTTGGAGCGTAGCTGCAGACTGTTCCCTTGTCACCAAAGAGGCAATACTCGTTGTCCGCTTTGCTCGGCTCCGCTTTGTTGACTGCTTTATACATGGAAACGGCAACTGCGGCGTCGTCGTCATCGCGCGTAGGCACGCGCGTCACTCTGCACATGGCGCAGAGCCCATGTGCGCTCTGCCGCGGGGGCAAAGATGGCTTCACGAGGAAGGCGCTTCGCGAGGCAAAAAGCCTCGCCGAGCCCTTCAGCTTGGTCCTTAGCAGAATTGCGGGCGGCGTCGGAGACGCCTTGTCGAGGGGCGATCCCTCGCCAAGGGAGAGAACCCTTGGCGAGGAGAAAACCCTTCGCGAGGGGAGAAATCCTCGCGAAGCTCGCCAGGCTTGGAGAGCCTGGTCCTTAGCGAAAATCATCCAAAGAATCTTGCGGGCCCTGGCAGGCCGGCCCGTGGTACCCTGGTTTCCACTGTGCCGACACACCTTGCCAATGAGATCTAGTCTCACAGAAAGTAACCATTGATAGCAAGTAAGGAACAAGACATAATAACATAACAGAACCGAAATAAACTAGGTGCTGGATTTTTTTTTTGTGTTTTTCAATTTAGAGCAAAAAAAAGGCAAAACAAGACTAACAAAAAATATACTAAGCAAGACAATAACAAAGTAAAGTGAAAGGATGTGTGAAACTCCAATAGCTGAAGCTTCCAAGTCCCCGGCAACGACGTCAGAAAAAACGATGTTGCTAGGATACTTAGTAGTTCGAGAAGCCTTCTTCAAATTCCCGGCAACGGCTCCAGAAAAAGAGCTTGATGACGTGGATCACACGTTCGCTAGGAGACCCCAAGAGTAAGGTATGATGCAGCAAATCAGCAGTTTCCCTTGATTACCAAGGTTATCGAACCAGTAGGACTTGGAGAAGGCTTCGCAAGATGTCAATGGTGCCAGAAAAGAGGTGTTGCCGGCGTGCTGACGTGGACCTGCACACAATCACAAACAAACTATTTTGCCCCAACGAAACAGAGAGGTTGTCAATCTCTCCGGCTTGCTGAACACAAAGAATTAAATGTGTGGATGTAAAATATGACGAGAGTGAAATATGACCAGCGAGCAAATAATGATGAAAAGCTATGAAAATGGTTGTAAGGAATGTAGGAAAATAGGACCGGGATCCACAGTTCACTAGAGGTGTCTCTCCAAAAGATATACATGATGGGTAAAACAAATTACTGCATGGCAATTGCCAGAATTGTGGGCGCACAACAAGGCTATCATAAAATAATATAGTTTACCGTTTCATCTAATATGGCCATTACGTCAAAATACATAGACCGTCTTCCAACTGTATATATGACTAATAATCCACCTTGGGATTACTATCCAACATGTCACCCAAAAGTATTAAGTTGCAAGCAACAGATCATTGCAATAAGCAAAGTGCATAATGTAAGCAATGTAAATAACACAAGGAAATCACACCGCTGTTTTCTCCCTAGTGGCAACATCACATCTCTTGTCTTAATCGTTTCTGTCAGCCCGAGCTCAGACAAGAGAGGCATGAATCCACTATGTAGCATAAATACTCCCTCATACAACACTAATAATTATTTGGCCAAATCATCCACTAGTGTCGAAGAGCATGCAAGATCATAGATAAAACACAACACAAAGATGAACAAAAGCAATGACTTCCACAATTCATCGGATCCATGCAAACATAATCATGTAGCAGTTACAGATAATATGATCTTGATCATGATAGGCAGCTCACAAGATCTAAACAATGGAGTAAAAGGAGGAGAGACAACCATCTAGCTACTGCTATGGATCCGTAGTCCCGTGGTGGACTACTCACGCATCACTCCGGAGGCAGGCATGGTGGTGTAAATGCCTCCGGTGTCGATTCCCCTCTCTGGCAGGGTGCCGGGAAGAGCTGCAGAACCCTCCCGAACTAGGGTTGGAGATGGCAGCGGCCTCAGACGTCTTCTGGGAAATATGATCCGGTGCCTAGGGTTTTTGCATCGAGGGGGAATTTATAGGCGAAGAGGCGACGCGAGGAGGTGGGCCACCTGCACAGGTGGGGTCCAGGCGCGGCCTAAGGGGGGGGCGCGGCCAGGTGGCATCTGGAGCCCCTGGGGCTCCCCTCCGGGCGTCCTTCGGGTTCCGTCTTTGTTTCATATTGGAAATAATTCCTGTAAAATATCAGCGCAATTCGAGAAACTTCCCAAAACAACTTTTCGGAAACAAAAAGACAGCAGAAAACAGGAACTGGCACTGGGCATCTTGTTAATAGTTTAGTTCCATAAATCATGCCAAAATGATATAAAACATTATAAAAACATGTGGCACTGATATATAATCAAGCATGGATGTTGCTCAGATCTAAAGGGTAGAGGTTGCAGGTGAAATATTGTGTGGAAAGAAGGGTGAGGGCGTTCTGAGGTGAAGGGAGGCCGGATGAAAAGTAGATATTATGAGGGGGGAGAAGCAAGATGAGAGCTTTGACCATGGCCGTGCAAAGATAGGGCAAAGAAAGAGGACGGAGGTGGTGGAAGCGCAGCTGGTCATCCAGATCGAAACGCTCCTTTCGACACACCTTCACGCGTATTCGTCTAATCGCCTAGCCTTAGAAGGAGGTGGTGCAGTTACAACTACACGCGCAATGGAGTGAGGCATCGAGACCCTTTGGACTTTTGAACGACCCACGTGTTAACGTGTGATTCGATTGTCCACCGAACGTCAAGCTCACCAATTCTTGGGGGGGCTTACATCAGACACTAGCCAGTTGTCAATCGCTGGTGTTGCTTCTGGTGATGCTACCAATAATCGTTCCGTTAGTGTAATTAGTTGAGATGAAAATTCGTTGTTCTATGCATGAGAAACACGCTTGTACCCTACGGTCCCAATTAGCCTCTCCATCGCCCCGGTGGCGTTTCCCAACTGCATGCACGCAGCTCCGGATGGCACCCGCCGGGTTCGGGGCCGGGTTTGCCCCCCATACCCGCACCCGCCCCTGCGACCCGCCCCAACGACCCGCCCCCGAACCCGTCGTCGGGTCCAGGTCTCCACCAGACCCGCCACCCGCCGGGTACCTGCTGTTGTATTCAAATAAGTTGGGTGGTGCCCCAGGCGAAGGCGGAATTGCAGCTAGTATCAGTTTTCCCTCGTTTAACGAACCGAGGTTTATCGAACCAGTAGGACTTTGAAATCAACAACGAGGTGAATGTTGAAGATCTCTGGCGCTTGACCTTCAACAGACGTGGACCTGCACACACTCAACCAAAATACTTTGCCCCCAACGGCGGAAAGGTTGTCAATCTTTCCGGTCTCGTATAAAACAAAACGGTTAATTGTATGATGAAATAGATGAAATATGAAAAGTGACCAGAGGAGTAATGATGATTAAAAACAAGTAAATGAGGTTGTAAACAATGAAAAGATGGACCGGGGGCCATGGGTTCACTAGTGGAGTCTCTCAAGTAAATAAAATATGCATGTGATGGGTGAACAAATTACAGCTAGGCAATTGACAAGATCATGACACAAACCCAATTTAGCTATGACAAAAAGGACATGATAATATTTATGGAGGCATCACGACAAGGAACTAAGACCATTGAGTCCAACTGCGTCTTTGTCTAAAAAGTCCACCGTGGGATCGCTATCCAGCCTGTCACCCAACGGTATTAAGTTGCAAGCAACAAACAATTGCATTAAGTAAAGTGCATGAAGTAAGCAATACTAATATCAAAAGAGACATTAACACCGCTTTTTAACCTTAGTAGCAACAGCACACCCTTGCCCTTAGACGTTTCTGTCACTCGTGCCCAGGAACAAAAGGGGGCATGAACCCACTATCTAGCATAAATACCCCCTCTTGGAGATACACACAATCACTTGGCCAAATTAACTACGCACATCGGAGAGCATGCAAGAACATAAATTACTCATATAAGAATCATGCACAATCTGAACATAACATCATAATCCATCGGATCCCAGCAAACACATCACATAGCATTACAATAATCGATCTTGATCATGTTAGGCAGCTCACAAGATCATAAGACATGAAGCACAAGAGAGAGAGACTACCAACTAGCTACTGCCATGGACCCGTAGTCCAAGGTGAGACTACTCACAAATCATCCCGGAGGAAGGCATGACGATGAAGAGCCCTCCGAGATCGATCTCCCCTCCGGCAGAGTGTCGGGATCAGCTTCAGATTGGACCCCGAACTAGAGTTTTTGGTGACGGCGCGTCGGGGTCGAGTTTCTGAAAAATAATGGCAGCCTCGACGTTTTTAGGGTACAAGGCAATTTATAGGCGTCGGAGGGGGCCGAGGGGATGCCCCAGGAGCAGGGTCGGGTCCCACCCACGGGCCAAGGGGGGGCCGCGGAAGGAGGCCGTCCCTGCCCTGTGGGTGGCCCCCAGGGCTGCCCTTTGGTCTCCAGGTGTCTTTCGTCGCATAAAAAATCTCCGTAAATCTTCGTCCAATTCCGAGAATATTTCCAGAAGTAAATTTCTGAAACAAAAAGATAGCGAAAACAGGGAACTGGCACTGGGCATCTTGTCAATAGGTTAGTCTGACAAAATACATAAAAATTATATAATTGACAATAAAAACATGTGACAATATCACAAAACTAGCATGGATCACTCAAAAATTATAGATACGTTTGAGATGTATCAGCATCCCCAAGCTTAACTCCTACTCGTCCTCGAGTAGGTAAGTGATAACAAATAATTTTTTATGAGACATGCGACCAACACATTCTTGATCAAGATAGTAATGCAAATCAAAGGATGTGAATGAAGAGATACAAAACAATTGTCTATAATTGATAGCAAGAAAGCAATGAATAAACAAGTTGAATAATCCAAGGAAAACCTTTCAGAAATAGTATGTCAAAGACATGAAAACAATGTGATCAACATATTTGACTAATTCGCAAGAATAATAATTCCATGACAAAAGTGTTTAAGAATCAACACAAAGGAAGATGTAAGCATTAGCAAAGAGCTTCAACTTCCAACGGCTTATCTTAAAGATAAAGTCAATATAAAGATTCATGTTTAATCTTGATAATGTAATATGCTCAACGATACCCAGGGTCAATGCTAGATGTTTGCTTTTGTGGAGATAGAAGGAAAAAGGGAAAACTGACTCAACATTAAAAGTAAAAGAAAGGCCCTTCGCAGAGGGAAGCAGGGATTAGTCATGTGCTAGAGCTTTTTGGTTTTTAAAACAGAAGTAAAATGATTTTGAGGTATGCATGATTTCGTCAACGACTTCACAACAGAGAAGCTATCTAGTCCCTCATGACAAGCAAGGTTTTTAGTCTTGTGAGAGCAGCTGGTTCTTAGAAGAGCGAGTACGCTCTTCTTTCTCCTTGGTTTCACCACTGTCCAATGTTTGGGCTGATTTTTCAGATATTCATTGCGCGGAGGAGAATTGTGAGTTATATTTATATTTTGCTTAAGCTGCTCTCGGGTTGATTCAAGTGAAGAAATAATCCATCAACACCGGGTGAAAGGGGGGAAATGACCTTGCTCGTCACAAGTTATATCTAGCTCTCTACTGCTCCCTCATGAGCTTAAAAACAGAGGCACAAAGAAGAAATATTTTGAATTTTTTAAGTAGTACATGACAAATTTACTTGCAATGGTAGGAAATACCATGCATAGGTAGATATGGTGGACTCAGCTGGCAAGAAAGTTTGGCTTTGAGGATTGAATGCACGAGTGAACAATACACTCAGTACGAATTTTTAGGCTTAGCAAAAAGAGTGTTTGAAGCAAACATCTAACAATAACCGGTAACAGAACAACATAATGTATTTACCGGTCATAACCATAAAAACTCTACACCGTCTCCCTTGTTGACCAAACAATTCTTTTGATGGAAAGATTAGCACTATGAATTAACAACTGTGAAAAACCACACAATTTCAAGATTTCAATCATATTTCTTTACTAATCAACTCCACTCAAATAACCAGCAAGTTTAAGCATTCAACTTAACATCTCAAAATAATTGAGAAGCATCAAGTATCCACACCATGATCTACAAAACTATGCAGGCTTTTCATTTTATTCTATCATCACACAAACAGTATTTTGTCGCATTGACAATTCAAGCAATTTTTTAACAACAACTCTCCAACAAGTATAAGTGAAGAACAAGAGAGTTTAACTTAACAACTAGCAGCTCTAAACAAGATAAAAGCTAAAAGCGAGAGCTTACTAGAAAACAGACAATAGCTAAGAATACTCAAAAAGATATAAGCGAAGCAAAGGAGTATTCAAACAAAAAAAAAAGCGGAGCGTGTCTATCTCCCACACAAATAAAGCTAGGATTCAACAAAGATATGACCAGCAAACAAACAAGCAAACAAAAATGAAAGTAAAAAGACGCTCCAAGCATATCACATAATATGTAAAGTGATAAAAAACAAAGTTCAACGAAGACGACCTTATGATAGTCGATGAAGATGCGGGGATGCCTTGGGCATCCCCAAGCTTTGACTCTTGATAGTTCTTGATATTCAGAGGGGGTGCCATGGGGGTATCCCCAAGCTTGAGCTCTGATCTATCCTCGATTTCTTCATATTCCTCTCTTTTGGAACTTAAAAACTCCCTTCACACAAAACTTCTCATAATTTGATTAGAGGGTTAGTGCTCATAAATTAAAATGCACATGTGTTCAACTCATGACAAATTGCAAACAAACTCCATTGGGCATTAGCTACTGTTTACTAAGCTTCAATGTGGCACTCCACCCCTAGAGTATCACATATGACGATGGTAAAGAGACAAATGCAAAATAAAAGCAGAATCTGTCAAAATCTGAATAGTCTGTAAAGATCAAATTTTTCGAGGCAATTCTGCAGCTCAAATCAAAAAACTTAAAACTAACGAAAGATGATAAAAGCATCAGGCTTGCTGTAAAAAATTATCAGAAAAAGATAAAATTCTGGCGATTTTAGGATTTTCGTGCAACAGGCGCACATAATCTGTTTTTGGACAGCAACACAATACCTCGCACTTTCAATGCATTAGAGGCTAAACTTGGCACAAAAAACCAAAATAAAAAGATACAATGAAGTTGCTACAGAGGTAATAACTTCATGACTCAAGAAAAGCAAAAAAGCAAACTGAAAATAAAAGATGGGTTGCCTCCCAACAAGCGCTTTTCTTTAAAGCCTTTTAGCTAGGCGCAATGCCAAATATCAAGTTTTTTCGGAGGCCTTTGTAACATCAAGAGCATAGCTTGACCTTATGAGTGATTCAAAAGGAAACTTCTTTCTCTTTCTAGGGAAGTGTTCCATCCCTTTTTTAAGGGGGAACTGAAACCTTATATTTCCCTCTTTCATATCAATAATAGCACCAACAGTTCTCAAAAACGGTCTTCCCAAAATAATAGGACAAGAAGCATTGCACGCAATATCCATAATAATAAAATCAACGGGAACATAATTATCATTAACAACAATAAGGACATCATCAACTCTACCCAAAGGTTTCTTTTTAGAAGAATTAGCAAGATGAACATTTAAATAGCACTCTTCCAAAGGATTTAAATCAAGCATATTATAGAAACTTTTAGGCATAACAGAAACACTTGCACCAAGATCACATAAAGCATTGCAATCAAAGTAATTTATTTTCATCTTAATAGTGGGTTCCCAACCATCTTCTAACTTCCTAGGGATAGAGGTTTCAAGCTTAAGTTTTTCTTCCCTAGCCTTGATAAGAGCATCGGTAATGTGTTTGGTAAGGCAAGATTTATTTAACTAGCATCCGGTGTCTTAGCAAGTTTTTGTAGGAACTTAATGACTTCAGTAAGATTGAAATTATCAAAATCAATTTCATCATCTTTAAATAAACTAGGAGGATCCTATTTAGTGGTTTGGATAGTATAAACTTTAACAGTTTTCCTATTCATTTCAGCAAGTCTAGCTTCTTCAGCCTCTCTAGCCCACCTAGCATTCAAGAGGGCCATCATCCTTTCATTTTCATTAATTTGAAGAGAGATAGCATTTAAAGATTCAGTATGTTTGTCTTGATTTGGAGTGGTTCTAATTTTCAAAAATTCAATATCATGAGCAAGAACGTCTACTTTAGAGACTAGACTATCCAGTTTTTCCAGCTTCTCTTCAACAGTTTTGTTAAAAGATTTTTGCGAAGTGATAAATTCCTTTAAAACATTCTCAAGATCAGAGAACACATTCTTATTAGTATTATAAGAATTGCCATAGAAATTATCATAAAAGTTGCCATTATTGGGAGGATAAGGCTTATAGTTGTTACTACCAAAATTATTTCGATAAGCATTATTGTTGAAGTTGTTTCTATTAAGAAAATTAACATCAACTTGATCCTTTTCTTGGGCAATTAATGAAGCAAGTGGAACATTATTAGGATAAGTATTGGACTGATTGGTAGCAATTATAGACATAATCATATCAACCTTATCACTCAAAGAGGAGATTTACTCAACAGAATTTACCTTCTTACCACTTGGAGCTCGTTCGGTGTGCCATTGTGAATAATTTTTCATCATCTCATCCAAGAGCTTAGTTGCTGCACCTAATGTTGTGGACATGAAGGTGCCTCCCACGGCCGAGTCCAAAAGGTTCTTTGAAGAAAAATTCAATCCTGCATAAAAAGTTTGGATAACCATCCACATAGTTAATCCACGCGTGGGACAATTCTTAACCATAGATTTCATTCTCTCCCAAGCTTGAGCAACATGTTCATTATCAAATTGTCTAAAGTTCATAATGTTACTCCTTAGTTGTATGATTTTAGCAGGTGGATAATATTTTCCAATAAAAGCATCTTTGCATTTAATCCAAGAATCAATGCTATTTTTAGGCAAAGACAATAACCATTCTTTTACTCTCCCTCTCAAAGAGAAAGGGAAAAGTTTCAGTTTTATCATGTCACATTCTACCTCTTTATACTTTTGCATATCACATAACTCAACAAAGTTATTTAAATGAGAGGCGGCATCATCAGTACTAGCACCAGAAAATTGCTCTTTCATAACAAGATTTAGCAAGACAGGTTTAATTTCATAAGATTCCGCTTTAGTAGCGGGTGGAGCAATTGGAGAGCATATAAAATCATTGTTATTAGTGCTAGTAAAGTCACATAACTTGGTGTTTTCTGTAGAAGACATAACGATAAGATAAAATAACAAGACAGGAATAAAGACTACACTAATTTTTTGGGGGTTTTAAAATTTTGAAACAGGAAAATAAACTAAACGAGATATAAAGCAAACAAGACAAAAACAAAGTAAAGAGATTGAGAGTATGAGACTTCCCTTGCTGTAGCTCCAAATTCCCCGGCAACGGCGCCAGAAAAGAGCTTGCTGCTGTATTGAAATAAGTTGGGTGGTGCCCCAAGCGAAGGCGGAATTACAGCTAGTAGCAGTTTTCCCTCGTTTAACGAACCGAGGTTTATCGAACCAGTAGGACTTTGAAATCAACAACGAGGTGAATGTTGAAGTTCTCTGGCGCTTGACCTTCAACAGACGTGGACCTGCACACACTCAAAAAAAAAATACTTTTCCCCCAACGGCGTAAAGGTTGTCAATCTTTCCGGTCTCGCAGAAAACAAAGCGGTTAATTGTATGATGAAATAGATGAAATATGAAAAGTGACCAGAGGAGTAATGATGATTAAAAACAAGTAAATGAGATTGTAAACAATGTAAAAAGATGGACCGGGGGCCATGGGTTCACTAGTGGAGTCTCTTAAGTAAATAAAATATGCATGTGATGGGTGAACGAGTTACAGCTAGGGAATTGATAAGATCATGACACAAACCCAATTTAGCTATGACAAAAAGGACATGATAATATTTATGGAGGCATCACGGCAAGGAACAAAGACCGTTGAGTCCAACTGCGTCTTTGTCTAATAAGTCCACCGTGGGATCGCTAACCAGCCTGTCACCCAACGGTATTAAGTTGCAAGCAACAGACAATTGCATTAAGTAAAGTGCATGAAGTAAGCAATACTAATATCAAAAGAGACATTAACACTGCTGTTTTACCCTTAGTAGCAACAGCACACACTCGCCCTGTTAGTCGTGCCCAGCAACAAAAGGGGGCATGAACCCACTAACTAGCATAAATACCCTCTCTTGGAGATACACACAATCACTTGGCCAAATTAACTACGCACATCGGAGAGCATGCAAGAACATAAATTACTCATATAAGAATCATGCACAATCTGAATATAACATCATAATCCATCGGATCCCAGCAAACACATCACATAGCATTACAATAATCGATCTTGATCATGTTAGGCAGCTCACAAGATCATAAGACATGAAGCACAAGAGAGAGAGACTACCAACTAGCTACTGCCATGGACCCGTAGTCCAAGGTGAGACTACTCACAAATCATCCCGGAGGAAGGCATGACGATGAAGAGCTCTCTGGGATCGATCTCCCCTCCGGCAGACTGCCGGGATCAGCTTCAGATTGGACCCCGAAGTAGGGTTTTCGGTGGCGACGCGTCGGGGTCGAGTTTCTAGAAAATAATGGCCGCCTCGATGGTTTTAGAGTAAAAGGCAATTTATAGGCGTCGGAAGGGGCCGAGGGGACGCCCCAGGAGCAGGGGCGGGTCCCACCCGCGGGCCAAGGGGGGCCGCGGCAGGAGGCCGTCCCTGCCCTGTGGGTGGCCCCCAAGGCTGCCCTTTGGTCTCCATGTGTCTTTCGTCGCATAAAAAATCTCCGTAAATCTTCGTCCAATTCCGAGAATATTTCCAGAAGTAAATTTCTGAAACAAAAAGACAGCAAAAACAGGGAACTGGCACTGGGCATCTTGTCAATAGGTTAGTCCGACAAAATGAATAAAAATGATATAATTGACAGCAAAAACATGTGACAATATCACAAAACTAGCATGGATCACTCAAAAATTATAAATACGTTTGAGACGTATCAGTACCCGGGACCCGATGGGTACCCGCGAGAGAGGAGGGCATGGGCGGCGAGCGGCCGTCCTTGGTGACGGTCGGCGTCGAGGCAGCCGTCCTTGGCGTGTACTGGAGCCGTGTTGGCGGCGGCGGGGCGGCGGGGTGAGAGGTGGCGGTGGCGGGGTTAGAGGCGGCCGCCGCGCCAGATCCGCAGGTGGGAGAGCCATGGTCAGGAGGAGGGAGAAGGCGAGCAGCGCGGCAACTTGCAGCAGAGATGCGAGGAAAGAGCGAGGGTGCGGCGGCGGGCGGTGGATGGGAACTTGGGAAGGGAAGAAGAGAGCAGGCGGCCTGGTGCGTGTGTGTCGCGTGCGTGGAGTTTGCCTGCGTGCGTGCGTGGTGGGTGCTATGTGGTGCGTGCGTGCGTGGTGTCTGCTATGTGGTGCGTGCGTGCGTGGTGTTTGCGTGCGTGGATGCGTGCGTGCGTGGTGTACTGCTGTGTGGTGTGTGTGTGATGTGCTGTGGTGTGAGGCAATGACTTGTGGGGTTCATATGTCTTAGTCGGGTCTGCGGGTTCGTGGGTTCGGGTTTGGCACCCCCATACCCGCCTCCGCTAGACCCGGCGGATCTGAATCTTTACCACTAAACAGCCTCGCGGGTATAATTTGCCACCAAACCCTCCCATTTAGTGCGGATACCCGTCGGGTTAGCGGGTTTCGGTTACCTATTGCCATCCCTACGCGCAGCTTGCGTTGCTTTTCTAGTTGACACTCTGCCACATCACTTGCGCTCGCTAAGAAAAAGAATTTTAAAGAAGAAAGCACCTGGCTCGTTATTGCAGCTCCTGTCGCCGCTTATATATACGACACGACATTCAATCACCCCAGATCAAATGTGAAACAGAGCCACTACGCAGCTCCCCTGTTTTCTGCTCTGCTTCACCTTCAGAAAAAGAGAAGAAGTGCCCGTCTGTTGGCAATGGTGGCGATCACGGCGCCCGGATCCATCGACCCGATCCCGCTGGTGAAATGCCCGAACGATGCAAATGCGGCGGTGCCGACGGTGGACCTGTCGGCGCCGGGCGCGGCGGCGGCCGTGGCGGACGCGTGCCGCGGCGTGGGCTTCTTCCGCGCGACCAACCACGGTGTACCGGCGGCCCTCGCCGACGCGCTGGAGTCCCGCGCCGGGGCCTTCTTCGCGCTGCCGCACAAGGACAAGATGGAGCACGCGTCGGCGCGCCCCTTGGGCTACGGCAGCAAGAGCATCGGCTCCAACGGCGACGTGGGGTGGCTCGAGTACCTCCTCCTCTCCGTCGGGGCCGGCACCATCGCGGCCTCCTCCCTGCCAGCGTCGCTCCGGGCGGTGCTGGAGGAGTACACGGCGGCCATGAGGGAGGTGGCCGGGCGCGTGCTGGAGATGATGGCGGAGGGGCTCGGGCTGGACCGGGGCGCGCTGCGGCGGATGGTGGTGGGCATGGAAGGGAGCGACGAGCTGGTGCGAGTGAACCACTACCCGGCGTGCCCCCTGGGGTCCGGCGTGATGGGGTTCGGGGAGCACACGGACCCGCAGATCATCTCCGTGCTCCGCTCCAACCGCACCGGCGGGCTCCAGATCATGCTCCGCGACGGCCGATGGGTCCCCGTCGCCCCCGACCCCGATTCCTTCTTCGTCAACGTCGGCGACTCACTCCAGGTTACTATCACCACCTCCACTCGCCTACTCCAGTCCATGTATCTATCCGGGGATCCATGGACACACAACGCATGCATCCAACTGTGGCTGTGCGTGCATTATTTAGGTTGTGCCTGGATCGTGCAGTGTAAACCCCACCTCCTGTTTCTGTCAACTTGCACCTGAACTCGTTGCCGTGCGATCACGCGTAGCTAGCTAGTGTGTCTGCATCCCTACTACCTGTACGGCGGTCGGTCTCGATCTTTATCTGATCTCATCTGATCTGATGGCCCGATGCACACGCACTGCACTAGTTACTGTTTGTTTTTTACATACATTCTGATGTGAGATCCATGGAGCAGGTGCTTACAAACGGGCGGTTCCAGAGCGTGAAGCACCGGGTGGTGGCGCCGGAGGCCGGGAAGCAGTCGAGGCTGTCGGTGATCTACTTCGGCGGGCCGGCGGCGACGCAGCGGATCGCGCCGCTGCCCGGACTGATGAACAAAGGGGAGCAGAGCCTGTACAGGGAGTTCACCTGGGGCGAGTACAAGACGGCCGCCTACAAGACACGCCTCGGCGACCACCGCCTCGGCCCCTTCGAGCTCCCCGCCGCCGCCAACACCGAACACCAGTGCAGCAGCAGCAGCAGCAAGGCCGTCCAGCCGACGCCTCCTCCTCCTCACGTAGCATTAGTTCACTAGCTAGCTAGGCTCCCTTTGTTCTGTTTGATTCAATCGATCCATATATGGTAGTAGACTAGTACGTAGTAGTCATGGTTGGCCAGACCAAAAATGCACCGGCACGGCAGCTTCTGACTCTGCCGCGTCTGCCTGCCCAATGTGTCATATGTAATCGAAAGCACTTGTAACTTCCACTAGTAGTAGTAGCAGCAGCAGCAGCCGCTGCCGGGAGATATTATGTGCCACTTTTTTTGCCTAGTTTTCACCGGCAGATAACGGCTTGCCGCATGCCACTGCCCGGTGTACCGTAAATAGCCAAGGTGTACAACGTAACTACTTACCCTCTGTTCTGTACCTTTAGGTATCAATTTCGTATGTTATTGTTCTGTTCTCATGTGCTCATTTTTTTCGATAAAGGGAAATATATTCATATCAAAGTGATACCGAATACTCCCAGCCTCTGCAACAACCATAAGAGCAAGTCCAGACACCGAGGATGCGCACAACCAAAAGAAAAATAAGAAAGAAAACAAGTCTAAAGAAAAATAAGAAAGAAAACAACTCTAAGCGGCTAAATGCAACAACAATCATCAAAACGACCATCAAAGGCAACGTCCAACCTACGACAAGATTCTCCAAAAGATACGCCTTCAGGAAGTGTATGACGCGCCCTTGACCGCAATGAATGATCACTCCATGTCTTTTACTCTGCTTTTCATCTGGATGCTTCCTCCTGCTCTTCTTAGGCCCAAGGTAACCAGAATCCCAATTCTATCATGCAATTCTACGTCTTTAATTACAATCCAAAATTGACTAGATGGCTTCCATCCAGTAGAATCCACAATTTTGTGAGATTTGTGATCTTATCACATAGGTGTAGATCCGATCTAGAATCATGATCCTGACTACCTTGCGTAGGCTCTCCAACATTTTTCTCATAGTGTGGAGGACTAATGTTGTGTCCGTGCAAGGCATAATGTTGTGTGCATATGCACTAGTGAATATTTGCAGGTAATATGCTGGGTGGAGACGATCAGTTGGTGAGATCCTCTCATGTCTCATGCAAGACATGGCATGGTGACATGGAATCCCACTCATGTCCTACCTCCTACAAAAGCAACTCTTATTTACAGCTCTACTGTGTAGTCCTTTCTTTTAATGTCACATGAAATACACCTGAACCCGCTCCTATCAAGTACATAGCATTCTGGTGACACGTCAATAAATTTGGATAGTTTGTTTGAAATCTTAGGGCAGATTGGGCCTTGCCACTTAAGTGCTTCATTTTTGCTTAGGGCAGGTTGTTGATTGATTCCATTAATCATTGTGAGTATAGGCAACTCACTAGCTTCCAATATGTACCTAACAAATAATGGAAAACTCACCTAAGAATATAGATGGAAATAATCATGGAAAATTCACTAGCAGTCTCTAAAAATCAAGGGAAATTCACTAATATTCTCTAAAAATCATGGAAAATTCACTAATATTATATACAATTCATGAAAATTTCACCTAGGAATTTTCGTGGAAAATTCACTGATATTATCTAAAATTCATGGAAAGTTCACGAATAGTATCTTAAATTCATGGAAATTTCCGCTAATAAATTTCTTAAAAATACAATTGTTCTTTAAAATTCGAGGAAAATTCACTAATATCATGGAAAATTCATGCAAAAATCATTAATAATCTCTAAAAATCATGGAAAATTACATAATTTTATATATGGAAAATTCACTTAAGTATTTTTATAAATAATTCACTAATATCCTCAAAACAATCATGGGAATTTCACTAATAACTTCTAAAAATCATGGAACTTCATTACCATTTTATAAAAATCATGGAAGATTTAGTAATATTATCGAAAAATCATGGAAACTTCGCTCAAGAATTGGCATTCAAAAATCATTAATATTCTCTAAAAATCATGCAAAAATAACTAATAATCCCTTAAATTCACGGAAAGATCCCTAATAATTTACAAAAATCATGGAAAATTCACTAATGTTATCTACCATTCATTTTCACGAAAAATTCATCTAAGATTTTTCATGGAAAATTCACTAATAATCTCTAAAATTTTAAGGAAAATTCACTTATACTAAAATACTAAAAATTCACAAATAATCTCTAAACATCATGGAAATCAACAAATAATCTTTGAAAATCATGGGAAATTTACTTATATTATCTAAAAGTCATAGGGGAGTAGGGGCACTAACTTTTGGAATAATTCGTAGTTGTTGTCTAGCAGCATATCACACTTGGGCCACTCACTCTGAAGTGACCTCACCATGTGTTAGGTGGAAGTTCCTTAAGGCGCCATTCATATGCATCCTTGTCCAGTACCTTCATCTCTTCCATAGCTTCCTCCCACCTCTGAACTGTTGTGCTTCTAGCTATCTTTTAGAACTGATTTTCATTACTTCCCCTCTATGTAGGTGACTAAGATCTAGCAAAATGTATCACACAGAATCTACGTTCTAAGAGCAACTCTTGCAGATCTCGTATAAGTGGTCAAACCCGAAAAATTTGCAGTTTTGGTTGAAAAACATGCACCGAATAAATCCCGTAATACCGGATAAATCAAAAATCGGCTCCCCGGATATTATACCCCATGCGTCTAGTTTTTTAGTCAATTTTTTAGGTGAGCGGGAAATGAGTTAACGCTCTCGAGATCAATTCCACGAAGAGGAGACTCAATTCTGGCGTCAATCTCGATTCCTGGCGAGAAGGTTTCATTTTGACCATTTCCTGCAAAATTGTGGCATGTTCAAGTACCTCCATGGCCAAGCTTCCCGATGGGAGCCCCCCACGGGAGGAGGCAGGTCGAGGCAAGGGAGGCTGGTGCTAGTACAGCCAAGCGAGGGTCCGGGACTGGCGGGGATGACCGTGCTCACAACCCCATGGAAGCACCTCCATAGACAAGCCCCCCATGGGAGCACTTCCACGGGAGGAGGTAGGTCGATTATGGGAGGCCAGCGCTAGGAAATCTAGGCGAGAGCCCGAACCAGGCAGGGCAGCGATGGGAGCTGGAGCGCTTCATCCAGCGGCGCTTAGTTGAGACTAAGTGATAGACTCGTTTGGGAAGATGAAGAAAAAATTACGGTATTGTTTTAGTGGGATCTATTCCACACGAGCTTCGGGATACTGTAATTTTTTTCGGGGTACTAGAAATGTGTTTTCTAGTTTCAGTTATCCGATATCCGCTAGAGATGCTCTAAGGTCAAGGAAAATCTTAGAAACTTCCTAAATTAGCCCCTACAAAAAATTAGGAAACAATTCAGGAACTAGCACTTGTGAGAGTTTTTGCAATTCAGGAAACAGTTACTTTCTATTTGTGTGACATAATTTTGTCCATGCACTTTTGTTGTTAATGCCCTAATCACTCTGCAGAGTCTCCTGAAATCATCTTCCAAGAATGGCAAATGCCACGCGATAGATGCAATCATTTTGGTCCATTCCAAGATCAACTAGAAAATGTCCTCCAAACCTAGTCTTGAAGTGGCACCCGTCAAGACAAATTATAGGCCTGCTAAACCAATTTTCCTTATCTAGGTTCAAAAAAATGTGCTCACTGGCTTGTTCTCCTTAATTCAGCAGCATAACTCCACAATAGATTATACGGCTCTATCTCATGTCCATATTTTTTGTTGTAAGTCTTGTAGCTCTGCCAAGCTTGGTCCTTGAGAGTTGCATATCCATTTTTTCTGGAAAACTCTTGCAAAGTTTTTTGAAGCTCATGTTCTCATCGGCTCTAAAGGACTCAATGTAGTTATCTGCTAAGAACACCTACGTAAAACCTTAGACTTGCCATTTATTTGCACATGTGTGATCATCAAGCAATCATTTTATCATAAAACACATCGATAGTCTATCATAGGAGGCCCAAAGGTACCAAGGACATCCTTCTGCACACCTGGCAGCAGGTCTTTTGCTATCAGTGGTTGGCATAGAAATATCCACTCTTTCCTTGCAATTTCATTCCCTTATAGTCTTCCCGGACGGCTCTACAGAAGCAAAACCCTGACCAACCTTGAATTTTGGACTGTACATGTCAGCAGATGCAAGTTCTTGAATTTAAACTTCATGTGTTCATCATCAGAGTCAGGGAGTTGAAGTTCATATTCAGATTCATCCAGTTACACTTCCTCTACAACTTTATTTCCTTTCACATCTTCAGATTCTTCAATGCAGTCGTCCTAAAGGTCATCATCTCCTGCTGCTAAATCATAGTCATTGTCTACTATTTCCTCATAGTCACAATCTGACCCATTGGAATCAAATTCAACTTCATTGTCAAAGTTGAACTTCCACTTCAATCTATGTTACCTGACATCTTCTTGACATGGAACTGTATTGGCACTAGTTATAGGAGGGAGAGATGCAGATGGAAATTAAACTACATCATCATTGCAATATCCCCTCATGTTGTCATCATTATCAAGATACAAGCATATGTTCCCAATCATCATCATCATTAAGTGCATCTGTCAAACCAAAGTTCTTCAGAGATTTTCCAGGACTCGTCATTCAAGTCAATACCAAAATCTTCCAATAGACTGCCCATAACTCTGGCATTCCACTTATCACTCTCACAATAATCGTACCAGCCAATAACTCCACCATGGTATGACTTCTTAATGCCAGTGCCAACAAAAAATCCTCCACAATTCACATAACAATGAAGTGCCAGCCAAGATAATCTCCACAAAGGCAGTAACAATCAATATAATCACATAATATTCATTCACATATCATAGCTTTGCAAACATACTGCACATACTGGAAAGTTTCTGCAATTATTCAAATAAACAACACACCAAACATGCTTCTTTACTTAAAATTAATTCAATGTAAACTAACTAAATTAATCCAAAATATGCCCTACTACATGAGTGCATTGATCATCACGAATTTGGTTGAAGATATCCCTGCTACCACAATTGCTATACTGAAATTTTGCCGCAATTATGCAGAGAAGAAAATGACCGAACCTCCCTGCTACACCTCATCATATAGACTCTAACGCATATCACCATCGAAAGTTTGTAAGCCACGTGCCTTTATTATTTTTTGTGTTAGGGTGGGTCATAATAACATGGCAAACAAAATTTCAGACAATGTTTCACAAGATTTTCTCTGGTGGCTTCAAAGTGGGGGTTTCACAGTATAAGTACATAACCTTCTTACGGAATAGTCGTGTTTGTGAAGGAAGTGACCCATCAAAGTTGGGTATTTGCTCTTAGACAAGCACACGATGCTTATATACATGTATTAGGACCACATTCAAGTCGGTGAGAGTTTCCGACACACCCTCGCGCAGTTTCTTGCAAAAATCATGTTTGATGGATGTAACCATTAGGCTTTTATCTTTGTTTCTTATCTTTGTTTCTCATATGCTAGGTCAAATGTGTTGTGAATATAAGCAATATTTCGATTAAATTAATTCAAGAATAAATCATGAGCATGGCGTAAACAGTACTAAGCACATACTGATATTTGATCATATTATTGCGTACTAGGCAAATAGTAAAAACATCTACGCAAATGACTAGTACCGCACACACAAGAATAAGTAGGAGCGGGATAAGCGAGTTATACCCTCCAGTAGACCAGTTGGTCGTAGCATCCGCGGAGGCAGCGGCGGCGGCCTCGTCGGCAGCCCTCTTGTCAACAACAACCTTCTTGGCAGCGAGTCTATCGGCGTCAGTGTTCATGGCGGTGAAGTAGGCGATGTGGACGAAGACGATGTAGTAGAAGTAGATGAACAAAGGCGAGCAGACGCGTAGGAGACGCTCCCCAAAAACCTAATCGCCCCTCTCCCATACAGGATCTGGAGAGGCGGGGTTTCAGAGGCCTGCTCTCCCGTCAACCGTGTATACGGTGGACGGGATGGGATCGCCGGTGGCAGCAACAGCGAGAGGAATGACAAGAGCATGGAGTCTGAGCAGATGTGATCTGTTGTGTGTCATTTTTGGAGAGGAGCGACCTCTCTCATATATACACGGAGGCGGAATCCAGTAGGCTAGCAAAAACGCACGCAAAGAAGACACTAGAAACGTACGTACTTAAGACAGCCGTTTCATCTCTCCATTAACACACATAATGAAAATACTGGAAACTCCCATACTTAATAGCACTTAAGACAAAACGTTTCAGCTCACATTCATTCTCCATTAAAGCCATTAAGGCAAAACGTTTCAGCTGCCGCTTGTTCCTGCGTGACAAAAATAACACATCGGCTCGCCGAGATTCCCGCAACCCGCGGCGTGCACGCACAAGCTAGCATGGGCCTTTAGGGATTTTCTGAAATTATTAGATGGGCCTATAGCACACCCTAATATTTCAACAATCCCCCACCAGATCCCAAAGACCCATGATGTTGTCGTCTGTTCCAAACACTATTTTGATATACCAATATTTTCAGCGGTGTCGGGGGGAATGATCCCCCGGCAAACGAAAGGCCAGGACTTGGACAATCAAGAAGACGGCATCCGGCAGGTGGCTGGATGCGACCAGGCCGGCTGGCCATCTGCCAGCCGGATCACCTGCGAGGAGAAGTCCACCGCGTCCCATCGGACACACGCCGGCTGACCATCCGCCTCGCCAGCTGGCTGCCCTAAAGCCCTGTCCGGCTGGACGACCTGTCTGGCTGGACAACCTGTCTAGCTGGCCGCCAGCCAGCCAGCCACGGAAGACCCGACAACGACGACGCCCGGTACAGTTGCTGCACGACGCCGACCACACCGACAAGACATAAAGGAGAAGGCCATACCGAAGACCCCGCCGACCCGGAACCGGTGGAGGCGGAGCTGGTGGGACTAGAGGCGCGCCACCCAGCCTCGCACGTCCCCGACAGCGGCGCCTCCATACCGTGCGGCGTTCATTATACATGATGGAAGAACACTGTGGAAAGGAAAAAGACTGTAGCCGGACCCACCGGGTCCGGGTTGGGCAACCGGACCCTGCAGTGCGTCGTGTCCCCCGAACAGTGTAGTTAGGCTCCATGGGCCACCCCTTGTCCCCTGGGCTTCCCTTTATAAGGAGTACAAGGGCAGCCCTCATGAGAGAGGCTCACAGGCTCTCACGCCTCGGAGACCCCCCGGGCTGCCGGCCAACGCCGCTCCTCCACTCAGCCGGCCGGCCTGCCACAGCCGGCCTGTCCTAGCCGGCTGCGCACTCTCTCATATACAGCTCGAGGAGCAACTCTGTAACACCATATGAACTCCACCATATACACCAGATCATGCAGGAGTAGGGGTTTTACCTCCTCACGAGGGCCCCAAACCTGAGTACATCGTGTGTCAGTTTGCATGTTTGTGCCCAATCCCGCCTGCAGATGCCGCCGGCTGTGCAAACTGCTCCCACACGTCACAAGCCTACACTTAGGCATATGTCCATCCCATGACAAGCGGAGACCCGTTAAGGTTGAACATCCACCTAGAACAAATAGCTACACTCCTTCACAACTGAACAATGGACTATGCCTTGAATTGTTAGTTTGGCGTAAAGTAGTTTCACCAAATGTCTTACCAGTACTAGGCTACCGAAGGCTGACCCCTTGGGTGGAGCATATTAGTCACACTCCTGGCCTATTCATGAACTTACTAGAGATCATCCCAATCTCATAGACTGTGACCAGCAGTCAGGCTCATATAGGTGTGTTCCTCCAAAGATCGCTCTGTAGGATAGCATCTTGCTTATACAAGCCTTGAAACACATTAAGACAACAGTCAACCTGCCATACAGTTACTGAGAGTATTGCATCTTCAACGGAAAGTACTCTCCTCAGTTAACCACTAGCTTGTTTTCCCAGGTCCTACTTCACGAGATCTCCGATCACATATGTTGGGTTGCTACCATGGCAACTCATGTGGGTCTCATACCCATCTCCTTCGATGCATTTTCTATCACAACACGTGATAGCCCTTTAGTAAAGGGATCTGCCAGATGCTTAGCCGACTGGATATAATCCAACACTATTACTCCGGAGTTTCT
Organism: Puccinellia tenuiflora; assembly: GCA_012064385.1. NCBI lineage: Eukaryota > Viridiplantae > Streptophyta > Magnoliopsida > Poales > Poaceae > Puccinellia > Puccinellia tenuiflora. Next base: position 183,783 of record QRDG01001695.1, on the reverse strand, counting down.
TAAATGTCTGATAGCTTTTAATCTCATTCTTATGTGTTTGTTGGACTGCATGTTGTCCTTTGAACTCTTTACCTTGATAATGACTGTTTGATTATCGTAGTTCATAAGGATAGCCGGCACTGGCTTTTCAACAATTGGCAAGTCCATCAGAAGATCTCGAAGCCATCCTGCTTCGACACCAGATGTGTCTAATGTTGTTAATTCCGCTTTCATTGTCGATCTTGTTAAGATCGTTTGCTTGCAAGACTTCCAGGAAACAGCACCGCCTCCAAGGGTAAACACATATCCCGTTGTGGCTTTCATCTCATCAGCATCAGAGATCCAATTCGCATCACAATACCCTTCAAGCACTGACGGGTATCCAGAATAGTGAAGTCCATAGTTCATAGTACCTTTCAGATAGCGCATAATTCTTTCAACAGCACGCCAGTGCACGTCACCCGGATTGGAAACAAACTGGCTCAGTTTGCACACAGCAAACATGATGTCAGGCCTTGTAACGCTTGCTAGGTACATGAGTGAACCAATTACTTGAGACTATCTCAGATGATCCTTAGCCGTGCCTTCAGATTTTCGAATCTGCACACTAGGATCATATGGTGTTGGAGAAGTTTTGCAGTCCGAATATCCAAAATGACTCAAAACCTTCTCAACATAATGGGATTGCAGAAGTGTAATCCCACCTTCATTATCTCTCAATAGCTTGATGTTCAAGATAACATCAGCCACACCAAGGTCCTTAATCTCAAAGTTCTGAGATAGAAACGACTTAACCTCCTCAATGACTTTGAGGTTGGTCCCAAATATCAGTATGTCATCAACATACAAGCACAGTATAACTCCTTCGCCCCACCATGGCGATAGTATACACATTTGTCAGCTTCATTAACAACAAAGCCAACAGATGTTAAAATTGTATTGAACTTCTCATGCCATTGCTTAAGTGCTTGTTTCAGGCCATATACAGATTTCAGTAACTTACACACCTTTCCTTTCTGGCCATCTATTACAAAGCCATCTGGCTGTTGCATATAGATTTCCTCGTCTAGCTCTCCGTTTAGGAAAGCCGTCTTAACATCCATCTGGTGGACGAGAAGACCATGTGAGGCCGCCAGAGAGAACAATACTCGTATGGTGGTCAGTCTGGCCACAGGTGAGTAAGTATTAAAGAAATCTTCCTCTTCTTTCCGGGAATAACCCTTGGCCACAAGCCTAGCCTTGTACTTTTCAATCATACCATCGGCCTAAGCTTCTTTTTGAACACCCACTTGCATCCCAATGGTTTATAGCCATAGGGATGTTCGGTGGTTTCCCATGTCCCGTTAGCCATGATGGAATCCATCTCGCTACGAACCGCTTCTTTCCAGTAGTCAGCATCTGGAGATGCATAAGCTTCTGAAATAGAAGTGGGAGTATCATCCACAAGGTACACAAGGAAATCATTACCAAAAGACTTTGCAGTCCTCTGTCTCTTGCCCCTACCAAGGGTTTCCTCATCATCCTTCTCAGGATTTTCATCATGTGTTTGTTCATAATATTCCATAGGAATGGTAGGCTCAGGAGTTTCCTCAGATTCCTGTCTAGAAGTGCTTTGCATATCTCTCATAGGAAAAATATCCTCAAAGAATGTAGCATCTTTAGACTCCATAATTGTACCGACCTTCACGTCAGGTACCTCAGATTTCACTACCAGAAATCTATAGCCTACGCTATTCTTAGCGTAGCCCAAATTAACGCAGTCCACGGTCTTTGGTCCAAGCTTACGCTTTTTGGGGATCGGCACGTTGACTTTCGCCAAGCAGCCCTAAGTACGTAAGTATGAGAGTGACGTTCTTCTCTTCTCCCATTGCTCATAGGGAGTGATCTCACTATCCTTTGTCGGAACTTTATTCAGGACATGACATGAAGTCAATATAGTCTCCCCCCACCATGCCTTAGATAAACCCGATGTAATTAACATGGCGTTAACCAAATCTGTTAGAGTACGATTTCTCCGTTCGGCAACCCCATTTGACTGGGGTGAATAGGGAGGCGTCCTCTGATGAATAACACCATGTTCCGCACAGAAAGAATCAAACTCATTAGAGAAGTACTCTCCACCATGATCTGACCGAACTCGTTTAATTTTCTTTTCAAGTGATTCTCAACTTCTGTCTTATAGATTTTAAAGTAGTGTAGAGCCTCATCTTTAGTGCTTAACAGATATACATAGCAATATCTAGTGGAATCATTTATCAGCGTCATGAAGTATCTCTTTCCACCTTTAGTTAACACACCATTCATCTCACAGAGATCCGAATGTATGAGTTATAACGGTGCCAAGTGTCTCTCCTCCGCAGCTTTATGGGGCTTGCGAGGTTGCTTTGCTTGCACACACGAATGGCACTTAGAACCTTTGGATAAAGTGAAACTCGGAATTAAATTCAACTTTGCTAACCACGTCATACAAACGAAACCAATGTGACAAAGACGTGAATGCCAAACTTCTGTTTCATTAACACTCGTATGAATATTGTTCACAACTTTATTACAAAAATCAGCGAGGGAAAAGCGGAACAGATCTCCGCATTCATAACCTTTTCCAATAAATAGTCCATATTTCGTAACAACTACTTTATTAGATTCGAAGACCAACTTAAACCCTTCTTTACAAAGAAGGGAGCCACTAACGAGATTCTTCTTGATGGCGGGGACATGCTGCACGTTTTTCAGCTGCACGATCCTTCCCGAAGTAAACTTCAGATCGACCGTGCCAACACCAAGAACAGAAGCACTCGCGCCATTCCCCATCAATAGGGACTCGTTTCCTATGACCTGATAAGAAGAAAACAGTGAGATGTCAGAACATACGTGAATATTTGTACCTGTGTCAATTCACCAATCGGTAGACTGACAAACTGAAAATACAGTAAACAAATTACCGTACCCAGATGACCCATTCTCACTGTTGCTGACGATCATGTTGACAGACTGGCCTGGCTTCTTGAACTTGTTCGGGCATTTGTACGCCCAATGTTCCTTTGAACCACAAGTGAAGCAGCCACCTTTATTCTTATCCTTCTTTTACTTGTTGAAGGTCTTCTTACCCTTCTTCTTGAAGTCGGTATTATGTTGGACACCGGTCTTCCCCTTGGTCTTGTGAGGGTTGAAGTTCTTTTGTACCATGTTGGCGGCAGAAGTCCTTTCGGTCCCCTTTCCCTGCGAGTCCTTTGCTCTCGAGTTCTGCTCGACACTCAGATGGTCGATGACATCGTCAACTGAGAATTCACGCCTCTGATGCTTCAGAGAAGTAGCAAAATTCCTCCAGGAATTAGGAAGCTTAGCGATTATGCATCCCACGACAAATTTGACCGGTAAATCACACTTAAGAAGCTCAAGCTCCTTGGCGATGCACTGTATCTCATGAGCCTGTTACAATACAGAACGGTTTTCGACCATCTTGTAATCATGGAACTGCTCGATGGTATACATCTCGCTTCCAGCATCGATTGCGCCGAATTTAGATTCGAGCGCGTCCCACAAGTCCTTGGCAACTCGCATATGTAAATATGCATCAACCAACTTATCTCCGATCACGCTCAGAATGACTCCAACAAAGACGACGGTGGCCTCCCTGAACGCCTTCTCCTGTTCAGGAGCAATCGTTCCCGTGGGAGGAGTAACACCGGCGACACAAAAACACGTTCATTGCCATGAGCCATAAGATGGTTTTGGTCTGCCAATGCTTAAAGTACGTCCCTGTAAATGGGGCCGGTTTCAGTGCAGTAGCAAAGCCTTGGATCGAAAATTGCCTACACATATTAGGTTTTTTTGATTGTTGTGAATATAAGCAATATTTCGATTAAATTAATCCAAGAATAAATCATGAGCATGACGTAAACAGTACTAAGCACATACTGATATTTGATCATATTATTGCGTACTAGGCAAATAGTGTAAACATCTATGCAAATGACTAGTACCGCACACACAAGAATAAGTAGGAGCGGGATAAGCGAGTTATATCCTCCAGTAGGCCAGTTGGCCGTAGCGTCCGCGGAGACGGCGGCCTCGTCGGCTGCCCTCTTGTCAGCAGCAACCTTCTCGGCAGCGAGTCTGTCGGCGTCGGTGTTCATGGCGGTGAAGTAGGCGACGTGGACGAAGACGATGTAGTGGAAGTAGATGAACGAAGGCGAGCAGTCGCGTAGGAGACGCTCCCCAAAAACCTAATCGCCCCTCTCCCGTACAGGATCTGGAGAGGCGGGGTTTCGGAGGCCTGCTCTCCCGTCAGCCGTGTACGCGGTGGATGAGATGGGATCGCCGGTGGCAGCAACAGCGAGAGGAACGACAAGAGTGTGGAGTCTGAGCAAATGTGATCTGTTGTGTGTTATTTTTGGAGAGGAGCGACCTCTCTCATATATACACGGAGGCGGATTCCAGTAGGCCAGCAAAAACGCACGTAAAGATGACACTAGAAACGTACGTACTTAAGAGCACTTAAGACAGCTGTTTCATCTCTCCATTAACATACATAATGAAAAGACTGGAAACTCCCATACTTAACAGCACTTAAGACAAAACTTTTCAGCTCACATTCATTCTCCATTAAAGCCATTAAGGCAAAACGTTTCAGCTGCCGCTTATTCCTGCGTGACAAAAATAACACATCGGTTCGCCGAGATTCCCGCAACCCGCGGCGCGCACGTGCAAGCCAGCATGGGTCTTTAGGGATTTTCTGAAATTATTAGATGGGCCTATAGCCCACCCTAATATTTCAACAAAATGAACATGATAGGAAAACAAAATTTGAGCCGAGGTTTTCACAAGATCCCCTTTGGTATCCTCGATGTGGGGATTTTGATTTAAGTCGAGCACATTCATGGGGATAGTCTTGTTTGTGAAGAAAGTGTCACATCAACACTGGGTATTGGTCATTTTCACTTTAAACCACCTTTTTATACATAAATTAGGACCAGATTCAAGTGAATGAGGGCTTCCGACCCTCCCTCACATGTTTTTGAATGAAAACACACTGTTCCGTGGGCCTGATGTCGTCCACCCCTTTATCTAGCTTCGAAATGGGGTAGACTATGTGGATTTTGTATTTCATTGTGTTAGGGTAGGTCATAAGAACATGAGAAACAAAAATTGATCCCAGTGTTTCACAAGATTCCCTCTGGTGGCCTCGTAATGGGGGTTTCACACTATAAGTTCAGAAGCTTCCCGTAGGACAGTCATGTTTGTGAAGAAAGTGTCCCATTAAAGTCGGGTATTGGCTCTTAGCCAAGCACACCACCTTTATATACATATATTAGGAACACATGCAAGTTGGGGAAGCTTTTCAACAATTATCGCGCGGTTTCGGACGAAAACCCTTGTTCGGTGGGACTTGTGTCGTTGACCCCTTTGACATGGTCTCCTTGTTTGTGTTAGGATAGGTCATTGGAACATGAAAAATAAAATTTAAGCCTAAGTTTTTACATGATTCCGTCTGGTGGCCTCGAAGTGTGGGTATCGTGTACTATATGTGTTGAAACCTTACTGCGGGATAGTCTTGTTTGTGAAGGATCTGCCATATAAAAGTTCGGTATTGGCTCTTAAACAAGCACACCAACATTGTATACATATATTAGGACAACATGCATATGGGCGATGGTTTTCGACACTCCCACGCACGGCAACGGGCGCAAACCCTATTGATTGAGCCCATTGTCGTCTAACCCTTTGACCGGCTTCGAAAGGGGTACATCATGATACTTTTCTCTTTGTTTTATTTAGGATAGATCACAGGAAAATAGGAGACCAAAATTGAGACCAAGTTTTCACAAGATTTCCTCTGCTACCCTTGAAGTGGGAGTTTCGAACATACGAGAAAGCGAGGGGGGGGGGGGGGGGTGTAAAGGGCAGAAAATAGAGATGAGAAACAAACAAATTTATGGCTTAGAAAATAGTACTAAACAAAAATAATATAAAAGCAAAGACGTAGTTGCTGCGTAGCTCTATGCTGATCGGGGTGTGTGTCGTGGCGACCAACATACAACCCAGCACTGCTAATTACCCGTCAACGACGTACGAGGAAGAAGTATTTGGCAAAAATACCAGCGCGTTTGTTTATCGAGTGTGGCATTCGGCATATGACCTTTCATGCCAAATGCGGCTTCCATAGCACGCTCGGTCGTACCGACTGTGTATTTTTTTAAGTGTTTTTGTCTTAACTCTAAACTTAGGCCCTCGTATCGTATGCCGGGCACCCCGATATTTTGGCCTTCTGCACACGGCAAAAACTCGGCATACGAGGGTGTGAGCGCCGTGCAGTAACGGCCTTGGATCATGTGGTGTCGGCTGTAAAAGTAACAGCCGCCGTTCAACAGCTCTAATGTAAGAGCATAGCTAGTCATCAGCTACTCCATAGATAGATACTGTACGTAGGTTTGCACTAATTAAGTGATCGACGACCACCGTCATTTGACACGGGACGGCAGCATCAGTTAATCACGGAGGTCCCGTTGCTTTGGAGGCTGGACCGGAGTCCGGATAAGGACGTGACCGAATCTGATGTCCAAGTTGAAGTGGCGGTACAATAATCCTGATCCTGTGTACGGTGTTGTGCCTGCGACGAACATCGATCTTGGATAAAATTTATCCAGGAACAGTGTCTCTTCACCAGACAATTTACTGTCAGTCCGTATTCTACAACTAGTAGTAGTTTTGAACCTCTGCGGATAAGTTCGAACACATGTTGCATAACGTTTTAGTAACCATTGTGTAATTAGATGCAGGCTTTTAATTTGTATACCTACAGGGCTACAGCTACAGGTGTGTACATGATCGGCCACAGCCACCCCCACACGCTTGCTCAAATTAACACTCGTGCGTTTTCTTGTGTTTGAAGTAGCTGTGGCAGTCAGGCCGGACGATGTACGTCCATGGACAAGTCGATGGACTCTCGGAGCAGAGAATTCCTCGTCGGTGCTAGCCAAAGTGTGGCTCCCCCGGCGTTTGCCTCCACGACTGGCTAAAGTCGATCGATCGATCAATCTAGCACGGATTGGCTAGCCTAGCTAGGTAGGCAATGGTAGATCACACGCGTGCCAAACGTACAGCAGCTGCCTCGTGCGAGCTAGCGGTGAGGTCCCGTCCGGCCGGCCGGCCGTCGCGTCGGTAGCCGGACGGGAACACACCACGACCACGTACGTGCCCGCGCTGTCTGCGGCGGATCAATTCAGCACGCGGCCGATCCATCCATCGACGCGCGCCGACCAGGCGGTTTCAGCCAAATGATCGATGCAGCCAGCCAGCAGTGCGATCTACCGCTCGTACGCCCGCCTGGTCTACAGAAAACGGTCGGCCGGAGGCCCGGGATCATGAATTAATTCATCATCCATCGAGTAGGAAAAAGACGCGCATGTAACCAGCACGTGCTCGATATTTCTCATCTTTTTTCCTCGGATGATGGCAGCCATTATTTCCTCGGATGACTCCGGGGGAAATCTCAGATCACCTGGGATCGGATGAAGGTGAGGCATCGTTTTTAGAGTAGGCACCGATTGGAGGAACATGTGGTAGCCGGTTGACACGACTAGAACGACAAAGAATGAAATCAACACAGTTGACACAAGGATTTGAACGTGTAAAAACCCTTTCAGAAAGTAGGGTAAAAAACACGGACGTTAGCTAGCAAATCTTCACAATATCGGAGAGATTGTATACGTGTCGGGATTTACAACAGTGATTTTATCTCGTCTGACGGTTTACAAGCTATATATAGTGGTTATGTCCTAGGTCGGTAGCAATCCATATCATGAGGGGATCACAAGTTAACAATCCATGTTACGGATATGCTTCAAGTCTTCATCTAAACCTAGGTTAGTGACCGTGATCCTCACTGGATCACCTCGTCCGCGTGCGATGCTTCTCCCTCTTTTTGAGGAGTGTTTGTAACATCCCAAATTTTGAAATTAATTTAATGCACGGTTATAAATAACCTAAAATTATGAACCAACAAAAACTTTTTGAAATGCTTCAGTAATGATTGTGTTCTCCTTCCTATTGCTCTGTTGAGCTTGCATAACTTATTGTTTAAAGTTGCTTGACCAATAGATATTAACCTAAGTACCCAACCAAGATAAGAATATATTTAATCTTGATGATCATGTCATGACAAGAAAAATAATCCATATATCATTTCCAATCTTATTCTGGCCAAATTCCATTTCAAAGATACTTTGGTTTCGGCAACAACCAAAAATACCTATTATTTGGGAAAGTAAAAGTATTCCAAAATTTAAGTGTTCCCAAAACTAAGGAGATCTATATAATATCCCCTGCCTATTCTCAACCTTGTTATTTTGCAAGTATCAACATCTTATATTTTTGAACACCCTTTGGACTAATGCAAGTGGGAAGTATATTACCACATATTTTTATCTATATCAAAACCTTTTGAAAATTATAAAGTCATGAGTTGAGAATCTCCTAACATCATATTGTCATGATTGTGTGTTTACTAAACCACCTAACTATATTAAGGGTGATGGATTTCGTTGTTTTATATTTATTTGTGCTTGATCTCACCAACTCTTTGAGTGTCTTGTTTTGAATGGTATGTTATTTCGCTTGTTTGTGGTGACTTCTTGAATGGTTTGTTTTGTATTGACTTGCTTGTGTTAAATATTGTTATTAACTACTTTCAACAAGACTAGAGTTGTTTATTAAATTATTTTGTTGTGAACAAAAGTATTTCCTAAAATTTTGAGAAAAATCCCTGGCATGCTCATGGTCATGTGTGACCCAAATGAGCATCAATACCCCCTTTCCTAATTCAAAATCTTGAAGAATCTTGACCAAAACATCTCTGGACCTATCTTCATTGCTGTTGAAAGAAATAAATAAAAAGATCAAATTTTGTGGCAATCAAAAACTTTTATAGGTTGGCATTTATATTTTTTTTTGAAGTGCATTACTGATATTTTGATGTTATTCGTGGGTGTGGATCCAGAATGATCCAACTAAAAATCAAATACCAAATTCAAACTTGGTTTATCCATATTAATAAATAAGGATCAATTTGATTCCAATATATTATTTTCTTCCCTATTTAAAAATCTTAGTGAACTACTTATTTTTTTTATATAAAAATAAGAAATCAAGGTGATCCTTTGTGGATCATCTCTACTCAAATTTATAAGGGTTTATGCTCTATATGAATTTGGAGTCAAAATATTAACTAGACCGTATGCATTTGATTTATGCATTCTAAACCAATTCACCAACTCAATTTGAATAAGATCAATTGTCATGATCATTATTTGGAGAAACACAAAAGACCAGCAAGGATTCATCTTTTGCCCCCAAATATTTTCTTCTCCCAAACTAATCCTTTTAGGAAGACAAGAAAGTGACACATGAAATAATAAACCTTATACCTTTCCCACAAATCCTTTTTGGCCAAAAATGGAATATCCATTGTTGGTGTCAACTCTGAAAAAATAAATTCCAACACTTATCCTTATTCCTCACAAAAATAGTGGCAAATAGTCTCAAATAATACCCTCTACCCTATAATCAATGGCAGCCCCCAAGCTTGTCCATTACTTGTCCCCTCTTGTCCAGCACCTGTCCCTAAACCTCCTACACCTCCTGGACAAGCTCAAGCACCCCCATGACCTAAACCTAACCCAAGAACCGCCAAGACATGGCCATGGCCACCACATGCTCACCTTGTGCACCAAAGCCAGAAAACCGTGTAACATCAGGTCCTGGAGCTCGCACATGTCACCTGGACACTCCCCAGCTAGACCCCCTTGCTCCTGGCCCCACCCTCTGCCCACAATTGCCGGTGCTCTGGGTGATGACCTGGCGTCGAGCACCTGACGTGCACCATTATACCTCGGCCACCCTGGCCAGACCAGCACCCGCCCGAGCCGGCCCCGACAGCCCGCACGCGCGCCACGACACCCTCGACCCGCAGGCGCCGTTCCCGTGCCTGCCTCGCCCTGCACATCGTCGACCATGGACGGCCGCACGCCACCCGTGCCGCCCGCGGCGTTGTCCCCTATCGAACACACGCCACGACCGTCGGGCCCTACCCCCTGTCCTGCCCTCCGGACCCTTATCACGCACGCCACCTGCTCTATCACGCACCTCTCACGCCACCGCACCATCACACCGCCGTACTTTTACCCAGGCCCTCCCGCCCGAGCTCAACCACGTCCGGCGTGGACGTCGCCCACGGTGCACCGCGCCCGGGTCAATTTAAGAGCACCCCGTGCCTCGCTATCGACTCGCACCACCTCCACTCCTCCCCAATCGCCCCCAGGCTGAACGGCTGTTGCTCTAACCCTCTACTCCCTCAACTCCGTCCAGAGCTCCGCCTCGAGCGCCCTCCCGTCACCGTGCTGGTACAGACCACCTCCGGCCTCGCGTTTCCTTCCCTAACTTCAAGACCACCCCAGAGAGCTCACGCACCCTCCAATTTTGGCTTTCATCCCTTGCAGGTTCGAGTTCGTCCTCGACCGAATCGGGCCGCCGCCACCCTCCGACGAGTCCATCGTTCCGGCCATCCCCACCACGAAGCAGTGCACCCCCCTGCACGGGCGACTTGATTTGGCGCCTCCCCGTGCTCGGCGCACGTCCAGGCGAGATCTTTAGCTCCCGACGGCGAGCTCACACGTCCTCTGCGACGGCCGGAGCGGACATCGCCGTGTGGAATGGTCACCGCCGGCGTGAGCCGGCGTGGCTCTTCCTCGGCCGTCCATCGCAAGATCTACGGTTCTGGGCGCATACCCCTTCGTCTGTTCTAAGCGTGGACGCACATTTTGGAAAGTGTGCCACTCCCTCTACGAAGCGTATTGCCGAGAGTACGTCTCCGACGTCACCCCTTCTCTTTTACCCAGTTTTGTCATAATTCCAGAAATTCATTAAGACTTAGAAAATTCATATCTTTTGATCTACTTATCCAAATGACATGAATCCAATGCCATTAGCTCACAAATTTAAATCTCTATCCAATGGCACTGGTCTCATATTATTTAAATTTTTATAGATTATTTGGTAAAGAATTTAGTGTTCTGCCCATTTAATGATCAAACATGAATATCTCTAATAATACAAACTCAAATGGTCTCAAACCACTTCTGGTTCACTAATCCAAATACCCTTTAAATGCAACTGGTCCCATATTTTTGTGTTTAGCCTAGGTAGTAAAAAATAGTTAACTTAGAAAACAGTACTCAGAAATGCTTATCTTTAATTGGAAATCAATATCTAGAGATTGGTACATTCAAAAATTATGAAATTTTGTGTACTGGTAGCTTGTTAAATTATCTATCCAACGGCACTGGTCCCACCCCATTTAGGCTAACAACCATTAAATGGTAAGATATTTGCAACAGAAGGTTTTCTGTCCAAAATTGTTTGTTTCTGTCACTCTGCATGTCCAAACAACTTGAAACAAATTTTGTTAGCTTAGTAATGGGAGACTCTAACTACCCTTTAGTTCTCAAATTTAACTAAGCAACAAAAATTAATTGGCCCCCAAATTAGTAGCTTAACTCCCTGCACTATTTAAATTATATCATGTTGTTTATGTGACCAAATGACATGAGACCAATTTTGCTAGGTCTGTATAATAAATATATAGCCACCCTTAATTTTTCATAATTTTCTGTTAAACATAAAATAGATTAGCCTTAAGGCTTGACAAAATCATCTTCTGTACTAAACGACTTGTTTCAGCCAACCTATTAACTTAAATGGACCAAATCCAATTTTGCTAGCTCCTAAACAACCAATATTAGTTGTCCCAAAAAGGGCATATTTTTATGAGCAACAGAAATTAAATCGTGACTTAATTCGTGACCTAGCTACCTTCTGCCCTAGTAAAATCATAATAAAATAAGGACAAATTATAATTACCAAATCCAATTGTGTTGGCCTCCTTAGGTCACTAACTTGCTGTAGTTGTTAAGATCATAGCTTTGTGATGATTTGATGAATGGTTGTTTGATTGTGTGTACTTTTCTTTTACGACGTTTGGATGATTGCGACATCGGAGAGGATCTCATCCCGAAGGGAAAGGATTATTATTATTATCTTTTATTGATCATGAGTACCAAGCCCAGGGACAAGTTGCTGACCAAGGCAAGCCATCCATTTGATCATACCCTTTGTCCTACTATTTTGATTAAGCATGTTTTACTTATGTTAAGATGCATGAAATGTTTTCAAGTGGTGTGTGCCACTAAAACCCCTTTTTAAGTGTTACCTATATTATATGCCATGACTAGGCCCCTCATATATAGAAATGTTTAGTTAGAGAAAGGAGAAATTCTAGGTTGGGAAAAACCAACGTTTGATTCAAAAATCCTCTCTATGAAAATTTTTGGGTGAAATTGTGTTTTACCCAAGATGTTGCTAAGTGTTGAGTTTTGGAAATGGAGAAGAATGGAATATGGAGATTTGGAGAAAATGCACATTGTGTCTTAGTACTTACGTCGACCAACCATACCCTCTACGACTACATTACCCTCCATATGGGACGAGGCTTAGCTAAGTAATTTGTTTGTCTTAGTATGGGATACCTCAACAGTGGAGATGCTCCGTTTCATGAGGGGTTGGCTTGGAGGCCTCCCCTGACCTGGGTCCTCCAACATAGTGGGGGATAGAAGGATTGCCATATGCACCGCTGGGAAAAATTGTGAGTCCTCACACCCAGGGCTCCGACGGGAGGCCGCGACTGGGTGTCGGTGGAATGTTCACAAGGGCAGGGTCCTATACTAGGATGAACAAGTGAATGGCTATGGTCGGGAGCCCGTCGTGACATACACCTTGTATGGCGGGATGTTGCCCACACGACGAGTCTTCCGGATGGTGTGGGTAAAGTGTACAACCTCTGCAGAGTGTAGAACTATTCGAATAGCCGAGTCCTCGGTTATGGACAGTTGGAAGGCCGTCCTAAGACCTGTGTGCAAAAGTTTTGGTTTTTCTAATGTGGAGGTATTGTGGGTGTCATACCAAAGGGTCAGTATGAGGAGAAAGGGAGGAGAGGGATCCACGACAGGCGGTGATCCCACCGGAGGAGTTTTTGAAGAAAAATTGTCTTTATTGAAAAGCTTCTTTCCAAATGCCTTACCTTTTTCAACAAAGATATAGAGATATCTTCCTTTTAAAGAAAATGCTTTTATAAATCAAAGGACTACCCTTAGAGCCTCCCGCCACATTAGTATGCATTAATCCTTCCAATAATTAACTACCGGGTGGTTTGCGAGTACATTCAAATGTACTCATATTGGTTTCGTCCCTGGCTATTTACTTGGCCATATTATGAGGAGCGGCATAAGGAAGAAGTTTTCGATGACGGCTATGCGAACTAGGACGTTCTCCCAGTCAGTTGCCTGTAGGGTTATGGAAAGAGACTCAGGCTCCACGCTATTTGCTGATTCCGCTGCAAGTACATGTTGAAGTTTACAACTTCACTCAAGTAAGTATATTTATTCGGTATATATGGATGTTCTTTTGATACCAGTTTGATTGTGCTTAGCGACACACTGATCATGGGATCGCTGATGTTGTAGGCACAAGGGTACTTCGGACAGCTAGTCCGGGGTCCCGACAGACCTGGTATCAGAGCCATCCTGACTGTAGGAAAACCTAGTTAGCATGGACGTTAGTTAGAAAATAAGATATTTTGGTAAAGTCTGTTTCTACTAAATTTATTTTAATACTCCTTCTAATCTTCTCATCTCTTCAGAGCTTCAAAATCTTACTGCCTATTTGGTTTCAAAAGCATTCTTCTATTATCTTATCTTTATTCAAAACCTACAGAATATACTAGACGATATCCCCAAGCCTGACCTACTAGTTAGTCCTCAGGATCAGAAGCACCTCCATGCCAAGACCTCACCTGGAATTATCAAGGTATTGCTAAGGGGCGTAAGAGACGGTCCAAGCCTTCACATTCGGAGTTATCTCAACACCAAGATTTCAGCAAAAACAAGATGAAGATGCCTCAAAGATAAGAGGGATATAGCTCAGCCCGTTCTATAATCTTTGGTACGCTATTTATGCAGAAAGAAGATGCTCGACTACAAAAGGGAAATAATAACCCCAGAAGACATTGGGTTCATTGACCCCAATGTTGTTCATGAAGTGAACATACAGAAGAAATCCGAGGAAGTAAAGCAAACATTGCCAAGGTGCTTCAAGCGACACCGTAATAAAAAAGAAATACTTCTTTCTTACAACTTCAAGTAAGTGTTACTAATTTCTTGTACACATTCTATTTTTCCTCACCCGATCTTAAGTGTAATTGATGAGTTATGCATGACTGCGTATGTAAATGTGCAGCTACCACTATATTCTCGTGTGCATTAGATATGACGAGGAAGAAATTGAAGTCTTCGACTCATTAAGGACAGAACCTAAAGAATTCAAGAGCTTGTTTGATATCATGAAAGAGTAATTTAAATTCTTATCACACTATATCAGCCTCTTTCAGTCATTTCGTGATATCAAGTAGTTAATAACTCTTTTGTTCATTTTCTTTGTCGAGTAGAGTATGGGAAATATTCATCAAGGAAGAACCCGGTCAATGGCAACCGAAGCTGATATGGTCTCTGAACAAGGTAAGTAGTACTACCTACATCCACGTATCTTTTTAATTCTAGCTTCAATACCATTATCAAGCTTGATTTCATTGAATTCTATTCTCGAACAGTGGTGTTTGGAACAGCCAACCGGGACCAACTTATGTGGATACTACGTTTGCGAGTACATTCAAATGAGGACCACTGAGAAATTCAATAATCTAAGAAACAAAGAGGTACGTAAACATTATTCACAATTTTTTTTGTTACCATCAATTGTGTGGAGTTTCATTCATAATTGTTTTTCTCCTTCTTTTAAAGGTTGCAAGCAAGCGGAACGCCCTCCTACCAAATGACCGTATAAGAGCAATTGCGGAGGAGTTGGCAGGATTTCTTCTTGACGAGGTCATACCTGAAGAAGGAGAGCACTACTATCTACATATATAAGTGATCTCAATGTACTATGATCTCATGCATGTAATTGAGTGCTTATTATACAGAAACATGATCTTCATGTACTACTTAATTTATATGTGTCTTATAATGCATCAACGTGATCTTAGTGTAGTAATATAATTTATATATTTACCAAAACGCATTTTTGACATATCGACGTGATTCCGAAACCATCCGAAACCCCTAAACGTCAAACCCTAAAAAATATTCTAAAAGGAAAAAAGGCCTAAAGTTAGTTCCGGTCCGTGTTACGTACCGGGACTAAAGCCATCCAGCCCGCGGGCTCCTCCGTGGCCACGTGGGAGGGCCTCTAATCCCGGTTCGTAAACAACCGGGACTAGGGGGGGGGGGGGGGGGGGGCTCTAGTCCCGGTTGCCCAACCGGGAGTGATTGTACCATAAGTTTATACAGTAGGATTTGATATTTATTTTTTCTATGCCTGGTGTAATTAAGTTCATAGATGAATGAATGTCCGTATCATTTGTCATCCCAAACGATGCAAGTTTGTTGGTTGTTCTTCTCTATTGTATTGAAATTGTGCTATCTTATTTTTTATATGCAGAACTTCTATGGTACATTGGAGGGTCGAAGTAAATCTGTACGTGTAAAAAAAAGGTACATCTACATAAGGAGGTTGGAGCTCCATATTTTATTTTGACATGCACAACAGCAAAACAAGAAAAAGCATTACATCAGGTTGTCTCTTCAAATCTTAAGTAATGCAGATTGTTTTGCTAGCTTTATGGATGCCTCTGGCTTTACCAGGAGATCTTACAACCCTCTCCTCCCACCCATGGGCGATCTTGATGGAGTGGTTACGAACCAAAATATCCAGAGAAAATATGATGAGTACACATTCCCTATGTTTTTCCAGTTGCCCCCAACGTATATTCCTTAACTCATTTTGTTTCAAGACTGTCGAGGACAACCCAGGTAAGTAACAAATAGTTGTGCTTCAGATCAAGCCTAACGGTGCTGGCTGTATATGTTCTCATGAAAATCACAGATTAACTAGCTGCATGGTTCATGTGAGTTTGTTTCTCTTTAAATTATGTTTGTGTACATTACTGTTTTCTTAGTGATTTCAGAGTTGTATAGTTGTATGTTATAACATAATCATTTGGATGTTTAGTAAGAGCTATGCCATCTAACTGCTCATATCTTGCTTGATGACAAGATAACTACATTTCAGGTGATTTACCCCTCTTATTATATGTATTTTTTATTTCATATGTCCATGTTCTGTTTCAGTATTTACATACAGGTGGACGATGCATCTTTTGAAGTCACCATAAGCCAACCGAGTGTACAAGATTTTTTTTTTTTTTGAGAAGTGTATTAGAATTATTTAAATGCTCTTACAAGCCAATCTTTGTATGTTTGTACAATATGTATTTGCTATGCTTACTCTCAACCTGGTCAATGACAATGGATTTCTCAGTATAACGATTTCAAGTTGGTGCTTTACTCTTCTTCCATGTTTGTATTACTTTAGTACGTTTTTTAATCCTTGAATCATTTGCGTATTTTCTGTTCAAATATAAATTACTTCTAGTACTTCTTTTTTGGTATGGCTAATTACTAATTAAGTGACTCATTATTTCTTGCTTATTTTTCATGGCAATCAGATTCTGATAGTTGTGTTAGGCCCACCTCATGATCATACTTTATGTGCACCCAATTACCTAATTATGATACTTATTATTGTATCCATGAAAGTTTTATATGTTCCAATTATATTGTCAAAAAAATTATTTCTAAAATTTCCGCAGCAACGCGCGGGGTATTATCTAGTTGATATAGAAGGAGCAAACATCGGAGGCCTAGGCCAAAAATAAAAAAGAAGATACAAAACCAGCCGGAGCAAAGCTCAACCGGTCAACACTTCTAAAAACCCAGCCCTCGCCATGGTCCAGAACACACTAGACATGGCAAAAGATCAAGGTGAAGGCCTCTACTCTTCTGAAGGCGTGATCTCCACACCCCCTGGTCCAACCAGGCCAAGAAGTGCGTCGTCCACGGCGGCAAGGCCTGGCATGTTGAGCTTGAACAGGAGGTTGATCGCCGCTAGAAACGAGTCATACATCAGCGCCTTTAGGCTGCTCGCAAATTCCTTACGAGCCTGCACCAGAGGGACATCCTCAGCAATTTTGAGTCCCATCTTTTTGTGCAGCACACGGATCGCTCTATCCATGATCGGCGTCTTCGGTTTGGCTCCCAGCCACGCACTACAGCGGGGTTCAGGCATCGACTTCTCATCACGGGCTGAAGCCGGTGTCCGAGGAGCAGGGCAAGGGAGCAGGGGCGCAACCGGCCTGACAAAGAGGTCATGGACCGAGCCAAGCAACGGGAACACGACATCAACGTCTGCGCTCACCCCCATCTCGCAGGCATCAACGTCCTTCCCGATTCACCAGGCGGGTGAAGAAGGAGGGGAGGCAGCTCGCCAGCGTGTCATCGACTTCGGCGGGCTCCCGGATATGGAGGCTTTGGGCCTTCGATCGAGCGGGAGGATACGAGCGCAGGCCAATGCAGATGCTACCTAGATGGGGCGGGCAATGGCATTGGCAGAGAAGCGCAACATGGGTTCAGGTACGAATTTAAATAAAAGTTTTTCAATTCTTGCTTTTTCGGATAAAGAAATTATGGATAGAGCCTCTAAGTTAGGGGTTTCGCTAGGTTCAAATCCTGTTGTTTCAGCTGCGTTGATTAAAAAATCAGAATTAGATAGATCTTTGACCGTTTTGCAAAATAATTTGAGAGAAAATTATGATGAGCACCCTAATAGTCTAATCCTAAATAGGGCTTCGTGCCTTCCCGAGGATCTCGAGGAAGATGATATATCAAGAAATTTAGAAGACAGGGATGATTTTTCGATTATATCAGAGAGGGTCACTAGGACCAGGAAGAAGAAAGATTACTCTAAGGTGAACAGGCGTAGAAGTGCTAGGTTAAAAATACAAAAGAAAAAGAGAGATGCATAGCTTAAGAGGGATCTTTTGGAATAGTGAGGGTTTTCGCGACCCCGGAAAGCACTTGTTTGTTTAAGAAGGGATTAGAGAGAGGAAACTAGACTTCTTCGCGTTATCGGAGACGGGAAGGTCGAACTTCGCTACCCCCTTTTTTGACACATTTGGCGGCTGGGCAAGATTTTAGTTGGTTTTGCTTACCACCTAGAGGTAGATCGGGGGGAATGCTTATTGGTGTGAATACTGCAACTTTACAAGTCAAAAATGTGGATGCTGGAGATTTTTGCGTTAAACTTTATGTCAAATCCAAATGTGATGGTTTTGAATGGGTCCTGGTGTCTGTTTATGGGGCAGCACAGGACGAACAAAAACCTATGTTTTTATCAGAGTTAGTCCGATTATGTGAGAATGAGCCATTACCAATGTTGGTGGGTGGGGATTTTAATATACTTCGGAAACCTGAAGATAAAAACAACACTTCCTATAACCCAAGGTGGCCTATTATGTTTAACGCGATTATTCAGAGTTTGGAATTAAAAGAAATAAAATTAACCGGTAGACAATATACTTGGGCAAATAGGAGAGATATTCCTACATACGAAAAGCTGGATAGGATTTTGGTAACTACTGAATGGGAAAAAAAGTTCACCTTGGTTTCGGTCCAAGCATTGACTAGAGCTGGGTCGGACCACACTCCTCTCTTCGTGGATTCGGGGACACATGCTCATTTGGGCAACAAAGCTCGCTTTTCATTTGAACTTTCTTGGCTTCGGACCGAGGGTTTTTATGAAATGGTAGCGGCCGAGTGGGCGGCAGTAGTAAAAGGAAACTCACCTATCGAGGTGTGGCAAAATAAGATTAGGAATTTAAGGTGCTATCTTAGAGGATGGGCCAAGAATCAAAGTGGGAAATATAAGATGGAAAAAGAAAAATTGCTAAAAATTATTGATACACTTGATATTAAGGCGGAGAGTGTCCCTCTTAGTTCGGCCGAGAGGGATGCTTTGAAGGCCGCAAATGATCGAATTTGCTGTCTTCGCAGAGACGAGGAGACCAAATGGGCTCAACGGGCAAAGGTAAAATATATTCAGGAAGGTGGAAATAATACGAAATATTTCCACTTAATAGCAAATGGCAAACATAGAAAAAAAAGATTTTTCAATTGGAGCAAGATGAAGGAACCATAGTAGGGGAGTCAAATTTAAAGTTGTATATTTCGGAATATTATAAGAAACTGTTTGGGGATTCGGAACAAAATGAGATAAGTTTAAGAAAGGACAAACGATATTCCACAATTATCACAACAAGAGAATGACATTCTTACAGCTGATTTCTTAGTGAAAGAAGTGTATGATGCCATCTCTCAAATGGAACTCAATAAGGCTCCAGGGACGGATGATTTTCCCGCTGAATTCTATAAGACCTTTTGGGAGGTCATTAGAGAGGATTTAATGGCCCTATTCGTTCAGTTGAAACAAGGAAGTTTGCCTTTGTTCAAACTAAACTTTGGGGTTATTACGTTACTTCCAAAAAAAGAAAATGCGGTGCAAATTCAACAATACAGACCAATATGCCTTCTCAATGTTAGTTTTAAAATCTTTACAAAAGTAGGTACTAATCGTATTACCGAAATTGCTCAAAAAATCATTAGACCGACGCAGTCGGCTTTTATGCCAGGGGGACACATTTTAGAGGGTGTGGTTGTCCTACATGAAACCATCCATGAGCTTCAAAGGAAGAAAATGGATGGAGTTATATTCAAAATCGATTTCGAAAAGGCATATGATAAAGTTACACTGGTGGAAAACGGGGCTTTTGTCCCGGTTCCCCAGCCCCTTTAGTCCCGGTTGCGCAACCGGGACAGCGCAATCGGAACTAAAGCCCCAACCTTTAGTCCCGGTTCTGTTACGAACCGGGACCAAAGGGTCCCGACGTGGCAGCGCGCGGTGCCGCGCCTGTCAGAGGACCTTTAGTCCCGGTTCTAGCCACGAACCGGGACTAAAGGTTTATTCTGTTTTTTTTTTGTTTTGCTGTTTTTCTTTATATTGTTTGTTTGTTTTACAGTTTTTCGTTTATTTTTTCATTTATTGTTTTTCTTTTTAGGATCCAATTCGACGATACTATGTATATACAAAACAACTAAAGAAGGAATTACACAAACATCGCCATAAGTTGTCGAATCTTTACATATAGTATCATATAAGTTGTCCAACCCTATTAACATACATAAAACCCTAGTTGCCCGGTGAATAAAATTCTCCATTTTTATTTATGACTTGATCTAAGAAGAATGCCGCCAGCTCCTCTTGAATTGCTCGCAAGCGGTCTTGTGGTAGGAGCATGTCCCGCATCTCTTCGATCTATATAATTTATGGAAGGGGTCAATTAATATATATATATATATGAGAGAATCTCAACACAATTGATTGTAATAAAATAGTATTGTGAATATTGTTTACTTACTTCAAGATGTTCTAAGAGTCTGCTCCTCTGATAACACCTCTGGCGAATGAACTCGCAGACATACAATCCACATAAGTGATTTCCGGATCCCTGTCTCGGGCACTTTATAAGAACAAAGTTCAATCAAAATAATAATCAAGCATGATAATATTATTAAACTTCAATCAAATAGATGCCCGAGTCTAGCTAGAACTACTTACCGCCATGTCTTTAAATTCAAGCTCATCTGTCCATTCACCCGGAGCCCTGTTGGTGAACCGTTTCCAAGCCCTGGAAGTCAATGAAAAAGAATAAATGACTTATTAATTACTACATACCAGGAAATGAACGAAAGTTGCCGATGTAGTGCCATAATGATTGAAATTACCTCTGGATCATTTCCTTCATGTCCTTCCAGTTCTCTGGTTGATCACGTAGCGGGTCCATGACTTGTACTATTCCTTTGTCAGGAATAATGATAAATAACAGATAGTGGAACCTGCGCACGAATTACTCGTCAATTACACTTAATTAACATGGAGTATAGAAGGTGTATAGACACTAACACTCACCCGAAGTTGTAAGGAAATAGTATTTGTGTTTTAGTTTCTTGCTTCCTTAACGCAAGTACCAAGAGGTCCTCCGTTTCCTTTTCTTTATGTATAAGATTGTACTGATGAATGACATGTGGGTCAACGAACCCAATGTCATAGATTCCAGATAATCTGCATAATAGAGTGAGGATAATTACAAATATGTTTAACGAGCTGAGTTAGAGACTTAGTTACAGAAAAAAAATACTTACAGACAATAGGCACTGACGATAGATTTGTCGATGGCATCTTGTTGGAATAACTGAAACAGTTCTTCAAATTCAACCTGGACCTGGGCAGTTCCACGACCGTAATGCTCTTCTTTAACCTCCAGGTTGATCCAGTTTTTCCCTTCCTTTGCTGCTTCCATGTACCACGCATTCAATCTTCGCATTTTTGTTGGAAGGTTCGGGACCTTCTCTGGTTTGACAAAAGGCTCCCCGTGCTTGTATTTGTACTTGTCTGTGATCACCTCAGCAGTGGGATACTCTATTAGCGAGCCCAAGTATTCAGCCATGGTCACACCAAGCTCAGCGGCGGCTTTTTTGATTTGTTTGTTAGTTAATTGTTTAGGCCGAGGGACATCGGAACACACCCTCAGCGGGGGGCATGATTGCTTCTCCTGTTGTCCGAGCTGAGGAACTCCTTGACCGTATGGACGCGCCTTCGGCTTCGGAATATTGTGTGCCCTCAGAACATTGGGCGGCACCTGAGCATCACGTGCCTTTATAATTGTTCGGTCGTAGTCCGGTAAAATCTGCTCAGCCGTTGGTCGCGTCAGGTTTCTCAGTGTTCTCTCAACTAAGACCGGATCTAGTGGGACCTTTTGTGGCCGCTTCGGTGCTAACTGGCGTCTGACATCCTCTTTAACCCACACTTCTAGCTCTGATTTGGTCATTTCGTAAGGTAATTTCTCGATAGGCTTGGCGGGTTTCGCTTTCTTCTGATGACTTGTACCACTAGAACCCGAGGTAGAGGCGGCGCAGGCGGTGCTCTTCCGCTTTTGAACATGACTATGAGCCTGTGACGGCTGAGGCTGCGGAGGAGATGCCTGACATGGCAGAGACGGCTGAGGCGGTGGAGACGGCTGACGCGGCGGAGGAGATGGCTGACGCTGCGGAGGAGATGGCTGTCGCGGCGGAGACGGCTGGGGTGGCGGAGACGGCTGACGCGGCGGAGACGGCTGACGCGGCGGAGACGGCTGAGGTGGCGGAGACGGCTGATGTGGCGGAGACGGCTGAGGCGGCGGAGACGGTGACCTTGGCTTCCAATTTGGAAGCACAATGTGTTCCTTCCGCCATAGAACAGTAGTTTTTCTACCATACCTCAGTGCAGTCTCGTCTTCACCCGTAGGGTAGTCAAGATGCAGATCCTCGTATCCTTTCATGACTTCATCCACTACGACAACAGAATATCCATCTGGAATCGGCCGCGAATGGTAAGTACCATTAGTTACAGCAGCTAAGACTACGCCGACCGCCACCTTCACGGTTATGTTCATCAATGGAGCATGTAGCTCACAATTTTCCCTCTCTGTGATATCATCCACGGGGTAGCGACGAGCCGAGATATCTGGCCGAAAGAGCTCCGTGGAAGCCACGCTGCTTTTCCGCTGAGATGGTGGGCCGCTATCTTGCTGAGAAGGATCTTCGTGCCGGTGAGCTTCCTGTGTGGTAAGTGAATCAAGGATCTGCTGCTGCCTAGTTAATCTATCTTCAATCTGCTTCAGCCGATCTGCCTCCTCTGCCTTCTTCCTCCCTCGGCTTCTATAACTGTCAGCGTCATCTGGAAATCCATACTTCCACGGTACGGAGCCTTCTGTGCCTCGTGTCCGACCTTTGTGTTCTGGATTCCCGAGGGCCCGTGACAGCTCGTCCTTCTCTCTGTTTGGAACGAACTCCCCGGCTTCTACCTCCTTCATTATCTTCTGAAGTTCAGCGAGAGGGGTTACAAGTTGTGCTTTTGTAAAGATGCACTTCCCTGTTTCTGGGTGCAACGTTCCCCCATGCCCGAAGAACCAAAGTTTTGCCCGATCAGCCCATCGCTGCGTCTCAGGAATTATCCCTTGTTCAAGCAGGGCGTTCTCAAGTCTCTCCACCTTAGGCTTGATAGCCCTGTAGCCACCTGACCCCATGCTATGTTGATATTCCTTCTTGGAAGCATTTTTCTTATTAGTTGCTGACCTTTTCTTAGCCTCGTCAGATATCTTGTACTTGACAAATTCCTCCCACTGATCCCTTAGCTTTTCATACGCTCCAGTGAACTCCGGAGTCTTTTTTTGAAGGACAAAGTCCTTGTGCAATCTTTTCTTCCAGTTTGCAAATTGTTCGGCCATCTTCTTCAGTGCCCACTCCTTGACCTTTTTCTCTATGGGATCCACGTAATTTGGATCCTCCTCCTCTAACGGATGAGCGTCGTCGTCTTGACGAGGAAGCGTGAAATTAGCCATTAGCGTCGTCCAAAGATTTTCTTTCACTCTATCGTCAACAAAAGTGAGAGACGAGCGTTCTGTCGCCTTCGGCTCATTCCATTCTTGAGTGGTGATCGGGACGTTGTCCCTAACAACAACTCCGCACTGACTTACAAACTTGACAAAATGTGTCAGCGGTCTGCCATCTGGAGCTACTGCTTCGATCTTGTATCTCTCTTCTTTATCACACCTTTTGGATGGGCCTCGTTTGGGGATAGAAGAAGATTTGCTCGATCCGGAGGGCTAAAAGAAGAAAGATCGTTAATGCATATATATATATGAATCAAATAGTGGATTTAGTCAATATAGGGTTAGTTAATATACCGCGCCGGAGTTTGTAGTAATAATTGTCCGGTCACCATCATCACTGGATGCCTCAGCTTCTATCTGCGCTCCCTCGCCGGAGTCGTTCAGAAAGCTCGAGGTGAACTCCAACTCATCTTCACCGCGGATCATATCTTCCAATATGTTCTCCTGATCTTCGTCTCTGTTGTGATCCATAGTTTCTGCAAGGACAATTGACCGGGTGGTTAATGAAAATTAACCCATTCTTATTCTTATTCTTTTAATTCTATTCTTATTCTTATTCTACACTAATTATTAAAATAGCTAACACAATTGCTAACACTAATTATTCAAAATAAACAATCTAAATATTCTAAACATTCTAAATAAGTAATCTAAATATTCTAAATAAGCAATATAAATACTACCTCCGGTCCGGAAGGAGTGTCGGAAGCTGCACTAAAATTTTGTACCATCGCACTATATTTTCCACGACACTGTTGATAAATACTATATAAATACTACCTCCGGTCCGGAAGGAGTGTCGGAAGCTATAGACGCGGGGAACATTGTTGAAGGTGGTGTTGGCGACGCGGTGAAAAAAATCACGTAATGTGGCTAAATATTCTGATATATTCTACTATATTACGTTAGAACCAGTGGCACGTCGGGGACAGGAATAACACTCCACGACCCAAGTTCCTCGACCTAGCCAAGCGAACCCTAACATGAAAAGGCGAAGATCATGGATGTTTGTGGTCGATGTTGCGAAGTCGTCTCCACCGTGAGAATCAAGTCTCGCTCGGTCAGTTAATCGTAGCCTCAAGGTGCGTCGAGATCGTAGTTGCCAGTCTTTAGGTTTCATTAATTTTATGCATACGGATTAATCATCTATCTACAATATCGCAAAATTTAATAACTAAAATTTATAACACAAATTCGGAATAACGGCAATATGCTATACAGTACAACCAGCCAAAATATTTGTACTATATAATACCAATACAATTAACACAATATTCGGAAGATTAAAAAAAACGAAATTTTTGTTCTATACAGTACAACCAGCCGAGAGGAGGGGAGGATGCCGATTTTGCAGTCGAACCTGCAGAGATCGACGGCGGCGTGCGGGGGCGGCGTGCGGGGGCGGCGTGTCGGAGGAGGGCGGTGACGTCCTTCGGCGCAGGAGCTCGGGCGACAAGGTCGACGAGGAGGCCGGTGACGTCCTCCGGCGGAGGCTCTCGCAACCGCGCGCCGGCGGATCTCAGAGCGGCCGCGCGCGAGCGGCGAGGAGGAGGGCGCGGCGGCGAGCGGCAAGGAGGAGGGCGCGGCGGCGAGCGGCGAGGAGGAGGGCGGCGGCCGGAAATTTTGGCAGCCTGCCGGCGTCCCTTGGTGCTCCTTAAACGCGCGCGAGAGATGAGAGAATGAGAGGGATCGGGGGAAGAAGAGGCAGTTAAACAGAGGCTCTTTTGTCCCGGTTCGTGGCTGGAACCGGGACAAAAGACCCTTCCGTCCCGGTTCCAGCCACCAACCGGGACGAAAGGGTGACCTTTAGTCCCGGTTGGTAGATGGAACCGGGACGAAAGGGTATTTTTTCGGACACCGAAAAGGTGCGCGCCAAAAGACCCTTTAGTCCCGGTTCCAGCCACCAACCGGGACTAAAGGTTCTTTCAGGAATTAAAATTTGGGCGCCAACAAAAGTTTGTTCTGTTTTTTGTTTTAAACTTATAAAATTAGAAATACAATATCTTTCGATCTGTTTATCAGAAAAAAACAATAATTTTTGTTTTAAACTTATAAAATTATAAATACAATATCTTTTAAAATGGAATTAAATATTTCTAGAAACTATAATTAAGTCTAGAAAGTTGTCCCGTTTCCAGCAGAATCGGCAGAAATTTGTGATTTTTAAAAGAGGTGGATGGAAATCTTTTCTTAGAAAACAAATTGATTATTTGTGCATATAACATGTTCTAGCATATTAAAAAAATGAATCACCCAAGTTTTGCAACATATTTCTGGTAGGTCCTTCACAAAAAAAAAACATTTCTGACACTCGGAAAATGGAAAGTGGTTTTTTTATTCAATAAAAAAAACTTCCTTCGTCAACATTGTCCGTGCTTCCAAGATGCATGTTTTTGTGGAATATGGACCCATTCAAACAAACTATGCCATGTATTTGGCCATAACACCCGTTATTTCGACACAAACCCTAGAACTGTCGTACTGCCTAGGACATATTCCAAGTTCTTGAGCCGTGGGGTGCTGAGCCGCCGGCGCTGCGCATCCAAAGAGAAGGAACCCTCACAGGGTCATAGCTCACGTGAGAAGGAACCCTCTGAAGAAACGACCACCTACTGTCATACTGCCTATCCAATAGATACATGTAGCGACGGACGTGCTCATCCTCCTCCCTGATACGGCGACGTACCACCTCCTCGGAGGCCGGCTCCCTCTGCACCGAGCGTGGCCCACGCGACTGCCACCACAGAAGATCCGGGTCGACGACGTCACCCGGATTCCTCACCAAGCTGCGCGTCCCGGAAGGTAGCACCTCCCAGTGCCAGCCCGATGGAGCCCAGTCCCGCACATCGCCCCTCTGGTCCAACATGGACATCGTCGCCGAGAACACCTAAATCAAAAACGCCTAAGTCAAAATTTAGTTACAATGGAAGAGTGATGAGGTTGCAGATATGAGTTTAGATGTGATATGGCAATGGAGGCCAAGCCTACATATATAGAGTGATCAGGGCCTTTAGTACCGGTTCGTGTTACCAACCGGGACTAAAGAAGCACACGGATCGTGTGTTTCTTTCAAGCGCTTGTGAGCCGTTGGATCAGGGGTGTGTTTCTTTAGAGCGCTTGTGAGCCATTGGATCAGAAGCACACGGATCGTGTGTTTCCTTCGAGCACTTGTGAGCTGTTGGATCAGGGCCTTTAGTACCGGTTCGTGTTACCAACCGGGACTAAAGAAGCACACGGATCGTGTGTTTCTTTCAAGCGATTGTGAGCCGTTGGATCAGGGGTGTGTTTCTTTAGAGCGCTTGTACACCTTCTAATCGCCATCTGTACTTAGGCCAAATCTTAAGTTCCTTGCATCATCTGCGAAGTTCGGGAACTCTCTCTCGATTTTTCTCCATTGTGACCCATCAGCGGGGTGTCTCAACATCGCGTCTTTCTTACGATCTTCTTTGTGCCATCGCAACAACCTGGCATGCTCTTTGTTTCGAAACAAACGTTTCAACCGTGGTATTATAGGAGCATACCACATAACCTTGGCAGGAACCCTTTTTCTCGGGCACTCGCCCTCAACATCACCAGGGTCATCCCGTCTGATCTTGTACCGCAATGTAGTGCATACCGGGCATGCATCCAAATTCTCATACTCCTCACCACGATAGAGGATGCAGTCATTAGGGCATGCATGTATCTTCTGCACATCTAATCCTAGAGGGCAGACAATCTTCTTTGCTTCGTACGTACTGGCGGGCAATTCGTTATGCTTTGGAAGGTCCTTCTTCATTATTTTCAGCAACTTTTCAAAACCTTTGTCGGTCACACCGTTTTCTGCCTTCCATTGCAGCAATTCCAGTGTGCTACCCAGTTTTTTTAGGCCATCTTCACAGTTGGGTACAACGGTTTGTTATGATCCTCTAACATGCGCGCGAATTTCGACCTCTCATTTTCTGTTCCGCAATCTCTCCGTGCATCAGCAATGGCACGACCAAGATCATCAGTCGGCTCATCTAGATCTTCAGCTTCCCCCGTTGCAGTATCACCGTATTCAGGGTACATAGAAGAGTTGTAACCATCATCTTCTTCTTCATTTTCTTCCATCATAACCCCTGTTTCTCCGTGCTTGGTCCAGCAATTATAGCTGGGCATGAAACCGTGCCGAAGCAGGTGGGTGTGAAGGATTCTGGAGGAAGAGTAATCCTTCTTATTCTGACAGACAACACATGGACAACACATAAAACCATTATGTTTGTTTGTCTCGGCCGCAGCGATAAAACTACCAAGTCCCGTAATGAACTCGCCAGTTCGTCGGTCACCGTACATCCATTGCCGATTCATCGAGCACCTTATATATTTCGAGTTATATATTGCCGACTCATCTGCATTATATGAGTATATTATATTACACACAACATCATGAATAGAAGGTCATCACATTAAAACCTTCCGCAGAGTACTGACCAAATGTAATACATAGTCCTAATGATGAAAACATACAGTGAAATTAACATACAAACTATCTAATGCATTTAAATGCAACAACAAATGCGATCAAAATCGCAACTAAGGTAACAATTGATCCGACGGCATAATGATACCAAGCCTCATTTTTAATGGCATCTTTTCTAATGTTTCTAATCTTCTTACGCATTGCATCCATCTCGATCTTGTGATCATCGACGACATCGGCAACATACAGCTCCAATTTCATCTTCTCTTCTTCAATTTTTTTGATTTTTTCTTTCAAATCATCGTTTTCTCTTTCAACTAAATTTAACCTCTCGACACGAGGGTCGGTCGGAATTTCAGGTTCATATATGTCCTAGATCAAAATATCTATGTCAAATGTTTGATCGGCATAATTGTTAAAATAAAGAAATTAAAACATAGTTATAAAAGATAATATACCACATCCGAATCATAGACCGGACGAGGGCCGACGGGGACGGATATCAAAACCATGACACTATACATATAAAAAACAATTATACAAATAAGAAAAATTATACAGGTAACAATGTAAATCATATAAGTAAGAATAAGAAGCTCACGAAGGTGGTGTCGGCGACGGGGCGCCCGGCGCGGGCGATCGACAACAGTGAGGACAAGGACACGAACGGGACGGCACTAATTAAAAACAACAAATCATACTTTAATTTGATATCAAATTGCATATAAAAAAATAAACTAGCAATAAGTCAACTAGCCTAGAATTTGAGCAATTCTAACTTAGGCATTTCATCAAACACCTAGCATGCAACACCAATGAAATGAGGAGCAAAAATAGCGATAGAGATGAATCCGAGCTCCGAGAGGATAAGGTTTCTATCCTATTAGAAGCCTTGGGTGGATGGGGCAAACTTAATGTGGACAAATGGTGAAAAAAAAATATGGATCAAATGGAGCTTTGTGAGGAGCTTGAGAAGAAAAATGGTGATGAACTCGAGCTCCTCGGGCAGGAAGAAGGTGATATAGTGAGAGAACACCTTTTGTCCCGGTTCGTATTACAAACCGGGACTAAAGGTAAGCCTTTTGTCCCGGTCTATAACACGAACCGGGACAAAAGGTTCCCGCGTCGGACCCCACCTCGGGGGCTGTCGGGTGCGGACCTTTAGTCCCGGTTCGTGCCACGAACCGGGACAAAAGGGTCCCAAAGAACCGGGACGGATGCCTCCCGGTCCCCGCGCGTCCTCCGAGCCGCACGAACCGGGACAAAAGGATCCTTTAGTCCCGGTTCGTGCCGTGACCGGGACTAAAGCCTCCCGCCGGCCAAAACGGAAGGCTTGTTTTCTACTAGTGTTAAATGGCCATTTCTCCAACAAGTGTTGCGTATGAAAGGATTTGCACAAGAATGGCGTGATTGGATTATACAATTTGTGCAGGGGGGGAGTGTCAGCATTAGAGTAAATGATGATATCGGTCATTATTTCCAAACAAAGAAAGGTCTTCGTCAGGGTGATCCATTGTCTCCTATGCTCTTTAACATAGTGGCGGATATGCTGGCCATTTTACTTGCGAGGGCAAAAGAAGATGGTCAGATAGGTGGTCTTATACCTCACTTAGTGGAGGGAGGGCTATCTATTCTACAGTATGCGGATGACATGATTTTATTTATGGAACACGACCTTGAGAAAGCTGTAAATATGAAACTCATCCTTTTTTTATTCGAACAACTGTCGGGCCTCAAAATAAATTTTCACAAGAGTGAAATTTTTTGTTTCGGGAAGGCTAAGGAGGTAGAGAACCAATACAAACAGATTTTCGGCTGTGAGTCTGGATCTCTGCCCTTCAAATACCTTGGAGTCCCGATCCACTATAGGAAACTTCGAAACGATGAATGGCAACCAGTTGAATGCCGTTTCGAAGGCAAGCTGGGCTGTTGGAAAGGGAAAATGCTGTCTTATGGAGATCGGTTAGTGCTGGTTAATTCGGTCCTAACAAGCCTACCGATGTTCATGCTATCCTTTTTAGAATTACCCAAAGGGGCCAAAGGGGTGAGAAAGAGGTTAGATGTATACAGATCCCGTTTTTTCTGGCAGAGTGATGAGAATAAGAGAAAATATAGATTAACCAAATGGAACATTATCTGTCGTCCGAAAGACCAGGGAGGTCTTGGGGTTGAGGTACTTGAGCTGAAAAATAAATGTTTGTTAAGCAAATGGATGTTCAAACTTTTAAATGAGGAAGGGGTGTGGCAGGAGTTGCTACAAAACAAGTACCTTCACAGTAAAACTTTAGCTCAAGTTCAAGCTCAGCCTACAGATTCTCCCTTTTGGAAAGGCCTAATGCGAGTCAAAGATGATTTCTTCATTAGGGGGTCTTTTAAAATTGGTAATGGAGAAGCAACGAGGTTTTGGGAAGACACTTGGTTGGGAGATTCTCCGTTGATGAACCAATATCCATTATTATATAACATTGTGCAACAGCAACATGTTTCGGTATATGATGTGTTACATAATGCTCTGCCTCTGAATCTAGGATTTAGGAGGGCCCTTGTTGGAAATAAATGGGATATGTGGTCTCATTTATGTCACCGACTTATGGAGGTAACTTTGACAGAGGTTCCAGATTTGTTTAAGTGGAATTTGACCCAGACTGGTCAATTTACTGTAAAATCTATGTATGAGGATCTTATGAATGGACATACAATATATTTACAGAAATACATTTGGAAACTAAAGATCCCACAAAAAATTAAAATATTCATGTGGTTCCTTCACAAAAAAGTCTTGCTAACAAAAGATAACCTAGCCAAGAGGAATTGGAAGGGTAATACACATTGTGTCTTTTGTGGTAACAATGAGAGTATTGAACATCTTTTTATCTCATGCCCTTTTGCAAAACTTATTTGGCGGGTAGTGTTTTGCTCTTATAACATTCCGCCTCCAACTAATGTCACAAATATGTTTGGGAATTGGTTGCGGGGGTGGATAAAAAGACCAAAGATAGGATACGTATAGGCGTGTCAGCTATTTGTTGGTCCATATGGAAGTGCAGAAATGATATGGTTTTTAACAGGAAAGATACATTTCATGTTTTACAGGTTAGGTTATTCATTTGGCGGTGCACTGGATCCAGTTATGGGCTTTCCTGCTTGCTTCGGATCAGCGGGACCTTATGGAGGCTGGATGCACGCGACTCCTGCGGGTGGCACAGGATTTTTTTCTCCCGGCATACGTGGCAGCATATTAGTCGACTTTCGTAGTTGTTCTATTCATCTATCATTGTCGGTTGAGTGGTCTTTTTTAATCTTTGTGATTTATTGAGATGTAAACTTGAGATACGAGCAAACTTTGCAATAAGCGGCTGTGTGCATCACTCGATTCAGAGGCTGGGATTAATAAAATTCCCTTTTCTAAAAAAAACGATGGAGCACCCTCCACCCCTGCCATTGCCCGGCGAGGAGGCCAGGAAATCACCCAACAGGTACGCTTTAGTGTCTTCGTCGGGGTCAGCATCTCGCGACGGCTCCGAACCATCCATGACGATATCGAGAGCGGCATCGAAGACATCCTCCATGAATGGCTGCGTCGGTGCCTTCACGGAGTTGATCGGTTGTTGCAGGCTTGCAGCTCCCCAACCTGGTGGGGGGTTTTATTGTTGTGTTGTCTTCTCTTCTTCCTTAGCGAGGTTAAGCTGTTGTCTTCCTTTGCTTCTTTTTTCGGGATATTTTACGGTAGATCATACTACACATTTTAGTTTTTAGTATATAGAAGATCGAACGGTTAAAGTTAATTGGACTAATTTTGGGTTAAAGGACAACTTGGTAATTAATCTGACAGTTAATTAATCAACGATTGCAGCCATGGCACACACTCGCCTCCTTCACAGCCAACTCATGCTGCGCCACCGGGAAGCGCAGGCCGCCGGCCAGCGTCGGCAGCAGGCAGCAGCAGCCACTTCCGGACGCTGCGCTCCCACCCGATCTGAATATCTCATCAAAGCACACATGTCACAGTGATACTGCAGCTCTGAGTCAATGCTACCACCAGGAGCATGGTTTCTTGATGTTCAGTTGTTCACCAACAACATGCTAAGACCGGAACCTAGCTAGCCTTGCCGGAGGACTCGGCGACGCCGTCGTGGACCAACCTGAGCTCCCCCAATCGGTTCGTCGCTAGGAGCCTAGGAGTGCCCATGAGCCCATCGGAGTTCGGATTGGCGTACGTGCTGGGCCATTGAATCTTAATAATAAACGGACTTTTTTTAGTCATTTGCTCTTTTTAGTCATTTGCTCGCATTGGCGTATTACACAAATTTTGGTGTAGTAATGCCGTATCTGGGCCATTGAATCTTAATAATAAACGGACGAAAATGATTTGATGCACTGTAAAATGACTCCTTTTTTCCCCCTTTTTTTAGTCATTTGCTCTTTTACTTCTATCACATCAATGAGTTAACAATAATTCTGATTTCCGCCCCCCCCCCCAAAAAAAGAGAAGAGAGTACGTGCAATGTGAGTGTCGGCATCCCAGAACTGTACGTGCAGTTAGTTCACGTATAGCTATGATCTGTTGCTTTCGACAGTAAAGCGGCATTGGGCAACGTCCGATTCGAGACGGAACGAATTAACCATGCATGCATGCATGCATATATGTGTACTGATCGATCCCCTGGTCGTGATCGTCGACATATATTTGCCGGAACCCCACGTGGTAGTACCAGATTCCGGCCTGTAAACTCCCATGTTTGGAGTAGCATGTTCAAAAGTTGATCATCCCAACGTTGCAAAACTGACGGCTTGCACGTACGGCGGATGAGGATGCGCGATGCAACATCGTACACTCGTATATGTGTGACTGTACACCAGCTGGCGCTCCAGTTTGGTTGGAGTTGGAACAAGCTAGCGGCTGGAAACGGTTCGAGCTATACCATGGTATGAGTGTGGCCAAATTAAGTATGGTGTGAGAGCGATCCTTTTGTCGAGCACAAAACTTGCCTAATTCCATACTCCCCAACTGCCTTCCTTTCCAACCCTGATCGAACTGTCTGCCCTTATGTCTTTGTTGTCAAGTGTCCGCACATAAACCCGTAGATCGATCGGTAGTTACAATTTCCGAGCCTGCGAAAGCAGCGACTTCGCATTCTTCAAATAATGCATGTTTTCAAGCTAGTAGTAGAGGGAATGAACCACGGAGGCAACTTGCGTTCTGCTGACGTGGAACCAGGTTTCAAGTGAGCAATGAGTCGCATAAAAAAAATAGCTCGGTGGACATGCATGGGTACACATGCACATGAATTTGACATCACTTCAAAAATCGTATTTTAAGATTGAGAAAAATTGAAATAACTCTATAGATCGATCGGTAGATAGTTTTCCAATCGAGTATGCAAAAGCAGTGACTTCGCATTCTTCAAATATGCATGGTTCCAAGCTAGTAAGGAATATGAATCGTGGAAGCAACTTACGTTGTGAGAGAACCATCTATACTTGGATGGATAGAAGGGTGTATGTACTTTAAACCCACCAGAGTTCAAAGTTATATTTGTCACTCAAGTATCTTATGAAACGTAGAATATTTTACCACTTTGAGCCGACGTTTTCATCGATAGCGAGACGACAGTAGTGACTTCGTCAATTTGAAAACACAACATTTCAACTCAGTTTCTCGGTGATGCTGACTTGAAACCAAGTTTCAATTGGTTACTAGCAATGGGTCACATGGGAGAATTAATAAAACCGCTTCCTAGCTACGATTAGGGCCGTCATCATGGACGATGGATCGACACATGAATGGACCAGCAGCACCCACTTGTACGTCCAGCAAAAAAGGCAACGAATCAGGGAGACGAATAGGTCACGCGAGCCAATTGCCTTGCCGTCCCCGCCTATATATCATATGATGTGACAAAAAAAGAGAGTGAGCAAACTTGCACCATCTATGCAGCCATGGATCGAGCCATGCATGCAGCAGGAGGTTCTGTCTTTGAAAAGTCGCCGCGCGCCATATATGTGGACGCGACGATTTACATCGTTATCGGCCTAATTGAGCTGTTGCGACGCGTGAAGGCGTACGTACGCCCGAAATATCAATAATGTTTGGACCTCCTAATTATTGAGATCTAACTTGCCAAACGAAGATGAATCCAAACTACTTTTCGTGGAAATTGTTTTTCATGCACGCACACCCACCGCATTGTCAAATGACACATTTTCCTCTGTGTCTCTTTTTTTTTTTTTTTGTCATGGTGACTCCGGTCTTGTGATTTTATCTAGAGTTGTTAGCATAAAACCACCACATTTCAGTTTAAATTCCGGAAAACCATTACTTTACGGTTTTTTTTTCAAAATGTGACCACTATTCGGTAAGTTTGTTGCAATCCGCACACATCACGATTTTAAGACGAATTGACAACATTTCTGACAGCGGGACCCACCTGTCAAGCTGACGTGGCAGACACGGACGGCCCATGTACACGGCCGTTTGCCGCCGTTAAGGCACACATATTTTTTCTTTTATTTTCCGTTTTTCTTTATCTTTCTTTCTTTCCGTTTTTTCTTTTTTTCTTTCGCTTCTTTTCCCCGAGGAATCTCTCCTCCGCAACCTACGCAGCCGCACACCGCCGATGGCTGTGACCGCCGCCGCCCGACTGTCTCTGCCCGACCGTCTCCGCTCGAGTCCGCTGCTGCCTGGCTCGCCGGCCAGGCTCGATAGCGGGGAGCTCACAGACGCGCAAGGGCGACGGCCTTGGTGCTTCCTCTACGCACAGGCGACAGGGCGGAGGCGGCTTGTACGCGTCGCTACAGGGATGGCAACCTCGCGGGTGCGACGCGGACGCGTAGGGGCACGACACCGGTCGGCGTGGAGGCGATGACTGCACGGGCCGGCGGCAGCTGGGAGCTCGGGGACAGGGATGAGGAGCTCGGCTCCGGGCCGGCGTTCCAGCCTGGATGTATCCGGCCTGGACACGTCACTCGCCGGCGTTCCGACGCGAGGAGGAGCTGCCCGCGCGGGCACGACGCCGGTCGGTGCGGAGGCGAAGCCGCAGTGGAGCGCGAGGTCAGCGTGGAGGTGACGGGCGCATGGGCCAACGGCGGCAGAGCTTGGGGTTGGGGATGAGGAGCTCGCTCTGGGGACCTCGCCGGCGTTCTGTCCTGGATGCGTCGCTCGCCGGCCTTCCGGCGCGAGGAGGAGAGAGAACCGACGCCCTCCCTCCTATGCGCGATTTTTTTGGACACTTTTTTAATTCGGCTGACAAGCTAGTCAACGGGTAGAGACGGAGATGGAAAGAGGAAGAAGATAGGTGGCCGAAAGGTGGGACCCGCTAATGGAAGTTACACACCGCTGTATCGTGGTTCCACGTCAGCCTGACAGGTGGGTCGCGCTATCCGAAATGCTGTCAATTCGTCTTAAAAATGTGATTTGTACGAATTGCAACAAACTTACCGAATAGTGGTCACATTTTTAGAAAAAAAAACGTAAAGTGGTATTTTATGCTAACAATTCTTTTATCTAAGACTTAGTATTTGTACATTCACAACATGAACCGCTATCCATACAAAGAAAAATTACGATCTAAGCTACGGACAACTCTCCGACATAGTTTTTCACCCTCCAAGATGTGGATGCTCCGAGTGCAAGTCGTGAGACAACTCGGGAGTGGTGGTGCAAACAGAAGGTCAAATGGACAAGACTGGTCAATATGGTTTTGTCAATATAATCTTTTTTTCGAAAAGGCCAACCGATTTATTAATAATCATCACAAAGACCGTCAAGAGCCCAAGAGTAATAAAAATTACAAATAGGTTCTTGGACCACCTCTTAACGACCACAAGCACTAAAGTGAGCCAAGCACGCGCCACTATCATCGGCCTCCTCATCGGAGCTGGGAAAAGCATGGCGTACTTGATGTTGTTGTAATAAACAGATGAGAAGTCATCGTGCTACGGTCTCAAAGAAACTACGCACCAGAGTGCAACCATCGCCAGAGATGAGAAGTGTAGATCAGAATAACCAGACCTACAACCACACCAACAAACACGAGAACCGACTGGATTCTAGAAGATCCGTCGGACACACAACTCCGTGTGCCCTCTGTCGGCACCAGGCGCACCACCGGAGCGGGGTTATGTTGAGGAGGACGTTATTCCGACACCAGGGTGTCACCACCACCACACCAACTCAACAGAGACACATAAATTAACTAAAACAAGATATGGGAACCCTCCCATCGACGAGATGTCGGGTTATGTCGCCCCTCCAAGTCCTAAAAGGCAATCGAAGGTGAGGCAGACTAACTGCAGCACCGATGGAGGAGACAAAAACACTAGCCTAACGACAACCTTCTTGCCCCCCCCCCCCCCCCCCCCCCCCCCCCGCGCAAGTTCATGTTTTTTTAGTCATCAAAATAATTTTAATTATGGTTAAAACAATAGAAATTACATGGGGTGTCATTTATTGCCAAGAGGGTCGAAATACTCCAACAGATTACACGTTAAACATGAGAGAGAGGAGAGAGAGATCGGGGGTCGAAACAACACAAAATTAGGGGATTTCATTGTCAAGAGAGTAAGCTTCGCATCCCTAACGCTTCAACATCTTTTCAACTGAGAAATAGTGTCAAAAACTCACTATCCAATCATTTAAAAGTTATCTTTAACCTATAAATTGTTTGAGGTCTTAATCAATACTAATAATAATTGACTAACAAGGAATGGATGCCGCAACACCTGCAATCAGACTTGATTGCGTGGACGTGTAGTTTTTTTTCAGATAAAGGGAGTCAACTCAAACATCGGATCCAGGTGATACAACAGAAGAGGCCGCTTTATTGTGGTCATTAAATTGGTTTAATAGTGCTCAAGGTATAAGTATGTAACGATTTTACTCAATTTGTGTCATGTGGCACAAACTATTTCACTGTAAATTTTGATGGTCGTGTGAGTTTTGTCATTTTATTGCAGAAGTCGGACAACAATAAAGCTAGTTCTTTAACTAAACAAAGACATAGCTAAACACTATGTAGAGGTTTTGATGGCTCTTCACGTTGCTATGTGTTTATGTGTCTTGTCTCTTGAAAGGACAATTCGGGAATAATTGAAATAAAAAAGTGTTGTTTTTGTGATAAATACGCATCAATACAAACATATTTTTATTTCATACCTTTTTGCAAAATTATATGGTCTTGTTCGTAGTACCTTTAATTAATATATTGCCTCTAGCAGCTAATATCATGAATATGTTCGATCATTGGGTGAATGCAGTTGAAAAGAAAGATAATATTAAAATTTGGGTTGGAGTTTTCCCTGTACTTTGAGCCACATGAAATGTATATAATAATTCTGTTTTTAACAAATCAAGAGCTCCTTCATGGTTATCCTCTTGGCTACACATTCTATAAATCTACACCTTTTGTCAATAAATTGGAAAATAATTTACAGCATAGACATAACATAAATATACCACGCCACAGAAAAACAAAATTTGAGACACAGCTTGAGAAATACAAAAAGAAAACTTCATCTAGTTGGTCTAATTGGAATTTCTAGCACGGAATTGACCCCTTTTGGTCTAATTGGAATTTCTAGCACGGAATTGACCCCTTTTGTTTCTCGACTCGTTGGTAGCATTAAATCTTAAATTTGGTGATGCTGAAAATTTACATTGTATGTACATGCTAAATTATTTTCATATTTTTCAATCATTTTAGGAGTATATTCTCAGTCGCGGCAATTGCACCACATCAGTAGGTGCACTAGATAACTAGGGTCAGCCGGAACAAATCAGTGGAACATGCGCCCAAAATAGAACGGCGAAACAAAATTCTAATAAGCGAGCAGGTCTCGTATTCAACTCCGGGTAGGCCGTGCAATGTAGTACTTCCTCCGTTCAATATTGACTACATATGTACATACTCCCTCCGTCTAAAAATAAGTGTCTTAAGTTTGCTCAAAAGTGGAGGTATCTAGACATGTTTCATATATAGATACATCCACTTTTTGTCAAACTTGAGACACTTATTTTTGGACGGAGGGAGTATTAAAATCCACATAGTTTAGAGGTCAAAATATTTACATAGTTTAGAGGTCAAATCCACATATTAGCAAGGGAGCTTTCAAAAAAAATCTGTCATGGGGCCGGGAGCCGTGGCCCCAGCACCCCCCTGGTTCCGTCCCTGGCCAAAACAGCATATAATACGGAACAGAGGTTGTAGTTTAGTACGGAGGGAGTATAGGTGTTAAGTTGTGCAGGTTCTTGAGTTGGATGGATCGATGCAAGCAAGCAAGAGGCGCGCGCGCGTGCACGGCTTTGTCCGGATACTGCCTTTCGTTTGTTTGTTTTTCCTCCGTTGATTAGTCTCCACTGCGATGCGTGAACTCTCCCGCAGAACGAGAAGGAGACGCGGCCTGCGCCCAGGAGGGCGCGGCGAATCGGTGTGGCCGAGCGGCGTGGGAGAAGCGTGGCCCTTGGTGACCCGGCGAGCCGAGGCAGCTAGCTGCAGGCCGGATCGATGCACCCACCGTCTGGCGCCTTCTCCTGCCTCTCTCCCACCGGGGATCGGAGCCGCCATGCCATGAACACCTCCGTTGAATGGCCATGTCGCACGCGGACGTACCTGCAGCCGAGACCTGCGTGCAGAGAATCTGACTCCTCGCGCTCGCGCCAGCCAGGTGTAAAGTTGGCACGGCCGGAGCTCGCTCCTCGCCGCGCCGCGCGTACGGCGCCGGAGTGGACAAGTCGGTGAGAGAGGACGGCGGCAGCAGCAGCAGCTAGCGTCGTAGCCTTATCCGGCCGCTCTCTCGCCTCGCCCTCGTGCATGCACGCGTCTCCTCCGTCCTCGTGATCTCCATGTCGATCGCGTGCAGATAAAGGCGTACGGTATGTCTAGCTATCTATCGACTCCGTATATCCATCCACTGATCGATCTCCTGCTATATATAGGGATATTCTCTCCTGTCTAGTCTCTACTCTCTAGTCAAGGAGGAGCATACGTACGTAGTACGAGGCCAGACTAGCTAGCAAGGTGCGTGCATGCATGTGAACAAGGCGATCGAACGGTAGTGCTGGCCAGGGTACGATGTGGCTGGCACGTAGAGTGCGGCTAGACGCCCGAAAACGAAGGCTGGCATGCGTTCTAGTCCTGGGGGAAATAGTTTGGATCTGCAGTATAGGTGTAGTATCTGTCTCACAGAATTCTAGAGAGTGATACCCGATTGACATTATAAAAAGTTTTTTTAAGCTCTAGGAGCTATTCCATTTCCTAGTTTTCCTTTTTATCGCCCCAAGTAGAAACATTGGTGATCAAGGAACAGCATTCTGCTCTGTACAGATCACTTGTAGCGAAAACAGAATGCAAGAAACGACTCTGCATAAAAAATAGGAAAAAAAAAGTGGCGGTTCGCTGGAGTAGGCTGCGAGGCCCAAGCAGCCCGGGAGTGCAGCGGCCCGTTATCCTTCCACCGTTGGAAGCGGGCAGTTGTCGCTGCTCTGTGAAGCCAGCCTCACGCTGTGCCTGCCACATCATGGACCGTGAGACCCAGCTTTCGCACAGGCCCCAGCGGTCCACTACGCAACTTGGAACGGGCGGGCCAGCAATAGCACACCCGGACCAGGCCCACAGCACCACGGCAGCGTCCACACCACCCTATTGCCCCCGCTCGGGTTACAAGCACTCGCTACTGTGCTCGGCGTTCATTGTGTAGGAAGACGCTATTTAAGCTGCTGTTTGCCTCACTCGCTTGGCGAGGTGGGACTAAAAAGTGAGCTGCCGTGCACACAGCGCACTGTCACACAGTACGCTGGTGGCAAACGTTTTGTCTACATGGGCTTGTGGCTTTGTCGACTTGGGCTCAGAAACAAGGCCATGCGTAAGAATATTTGGGCGGCTACGTTCGAAGTTCGAACTGGTTGGTGCTCACATAGTAGCATAGTGAAATATGCTAAAAAAAGTACCATAGTGAAATTGCTGTAAAAAAAGATTGATGATTGAAGCACGTTGTGCTGATCGCGCCTTAACGGTGCTCAAACCTAGTTTTCCCACAAAATATGTCTCGTTAAGACAAAGATAATTACATCTGTAAAAAAAAGATTATTGCGAGAAAAGATGCTCTTGTCCATAGCGAAACGCTGGTGGTGACATTATATCAAGAAGCTTTACGGCTCCGAGTTTCAGCAGGCGTTGTTTTTTTTTTTTTAACAGGAGCAGGCGTTGTGCAAAGTGCGTGGTGTATTGGGTGTTTCTATAGAAAAAAAAAACACAACAATATTCCAGAGAGGTAAGAAAAACACCAATGAGCCGATATGGATTTCCACTGGAACAGCATTTTCATGTTGTGGAAAAAGTATTGTATTTCCTTTTCCCACAACATGCAGCTCAGGTCCGCTCAGATTATCACGAAACCTGAATTCCGAAGACAGCTCAGACTTTCATTGCCTCCCCACATCAAGTTGCGGTCAATACGAGTTTTTCCTACTCCTAAAGTAACAAGCTTCCAGCTGCTGCTACTACAGATAAATAGAAATGTACAACTGGTTTGGAAAAGGCACCCCAATGCCTAACATAGAGTCATAGACTAAAACGCTTGCCAAAAGTTCACCTCGTCTACCAAAAACAAAGACTGAAGGAGACGCTATTCGCCGGACTGTCGTTGGAGGAAGACACGATACACGCTCAGATCACCAGTAGACCAGATCAAACTGAGACTCAGACGTTCGTCGTATAATCTGATAGAACAGGGGCATTCTAGCCAATGACTGATAAAACAAACTGTGAGTAAGTGCAATTCATCATAACTGTTTTCGGGCAAAGAAGACGAACCGGGAACCAGCTATCATCATTTAGACTGCTTACATCAGATAACAGCAGAACTGATAAATATCGAAGACAAAGAGGAAACACAGCAAGCATGTTCTATAAGCAGCAACAGATTTGGCTAGAGTGGCACAGCAGTGACAGGTGCAAGAACATGCACCACAAATACAACCGGTAACTTGAACCATTATCGCTCTGGACACTTCCTTCCATCACGAAACAATTTCAAGCTTGTTCTTATCAAGCAAATGGTTTTCAGTTAGACCCGACTATGGCACGGTGTTATTACATCCATGACAGCTTCGTTAGCTTGTCACGCACCACTGGCATACACACGAGTCCACTCCTTCGCTGCAAAGCACGGAAAACAACAGGTTAGTGTATTCTGAAAACCAAAAGTGGAGCACAATACTCGTCTGTCTTTATTGGATGCAGCACCAAGTACCTGTCTCGACAGCTTCGGCTTCATTGGATTTCCAGTGCTTTGCAACATTTTCCGAGAGAGGGTCATCTGGGTTTGGAGCGCTCAGCAGTGCCTGAATGCTGCAGGCCAAATATTGTCAAGAGGCAGTAAAGTAGCACCATAACATACTAGACAACAAAGATTACAAGAAAAAAGCTGCTGAAATATGATACTATCATGAAGAGGCAACTCATGGTTTTAATTATGGTGTAGCCATACATCAACTACAGCAAAACTATTTGGCCGAAGATGCAATGGAAGCGGTTACCTCAAAAGAACTGTGCGTATTTGAAGAGCCGGACTCCATTTGTCCTTGAGGATATCGAGGCATATTCTACCAAGCTGGAATGTAAGTCAATCAGAAATGAGATACAGGTTATTAAATAATATTGCGGCAGAATATTAGTTGCCTACCTTGTCAATGTTGGGATGGTATATTTTCGTGAGAAACCTAACCTGGAATAGTCAAACAGCGATGTCCCATCAGTCATACAAATATATAAAATGGTACAGGCAGAAATTTAATAGTGTAAGTGTGTAACTGCTTAAATTAGATCGCACTAGACCTATAACAACCACATTGATATCCACGAAACTATATCAATTTACAGACAGGGGTTGACAGCTAAAACCACGTTGATGTCCACAAGACTACTAACAATCTAAAGACAGGAGTTGACAGCTGAATATTCAGCCACCTAATGATAGCGGTAACTATTAGTCCGAGATGTTACATATTATATTATCATGTCAAGAAATTTCCATATAACACTTCCATATAAGTTAGGTGCTGAGCTGTGTGAAGAGGATTAATGAAGTAAAAAGAGAGAAATATACTCCCTCCGTTCCTTAATATAAGATGTTTTGGCTATTTCACTATAGGCTACATACGTAGTGAAATGAGTGAATGTACACACTATAAAAAAAACTAGGTGCATACGAATCTAGAAACATGAGAAAAGTTAAAACATCTTATATTAAGGAACGGAGGTAGTAGTAGTATGGATACGACAAGTACTAACAGAATGTCGTTGTTGACTATTCCCATTAACAAATACTCCCTCTGTACCAATATATAAGACGTTTTAGTAGCCTAAGTTAGCTTACTAAAACGTCTTATAAAACGGTACAGAGGAAGTATAGTGCAAGTATTCCTAGTCACTAGGATGATGTGCACATCAAGTAAACATGCCAAGAACAAACATGGGCACCACCAAAAGTAAAAAAGTAAAATACAGATATGGAACAAGCTTGAAGCAAAGTCAGAAGATTCACCCAGTGGGATAACATTCAAACTATCACATTGTAATTATGGTTATTGCGTGCTGGAAACTACGGCATTGATTTAGAAATAAATTGCTTTAAACCATGGGATAAGTTGGACAAAAGAGGCAGAACGAATGGAAATGTCAACCTATCTCCAATATTACGTTTAGCGTCATAAAATATTGAAGTCGTAGGAGCCTCTGATAGATTTAAACTAAACAGTTTGTGTTTACACCTAGGAAATAAACCCAAACACACAAAAAGGAGTTGATCGGACAAGCAAGTCCATACTAGATGTCAAGTGTCCAAGTAAACAATTTTACAAACCAACATTCACTTATTCTCGATCAAAAAAAATTACTTTTGGAGCAGCCATGGGATATTCCTCGGGTAAGAAAAGTTCAAGCTTAAAAACTCCACCTGCCAAACATATAAGGAACAAGATTAGATGACCAGACACAAACGACTGAATAAAAGGATGTCCACCACACACAAAAAATCTAATAAAAGCATATACAGTAACGAAGACAAGTAAACTAAGCTTAAAACAGTAAAGATGAGAGACATGGTACTCTTCAACAATATGAAAACAAGTTGTTATTTCTGATATTTATTATCGAGATGCATAGATGCACCACATTTGAATTACTCCGTATTAGATGCAAACATGTTAGATAATTATGTGTGTTGTATATGAGCAGGTGAATAACTTTAGAGCTGAAGGAAAGCAAATATGTTCGATTTCCCTGAAACACTGATATGGAAGTCAGACCTACCACGAAAGAGTCAAAACGTGTGCCACATCTCATCATATGCACACTAATAGCAGGCGTAAATGCAAAAGCCGGTATGCCTATATTGCAATACTTGTACAAATAGAAACCAGGTTAACTAGAGCTCGTGCAGTCATATGTGACACCCATCCGCAATGGTTATGTCGAGCTATACCAAAAGCAGCACATGATGGTGGATTACTGCTCTATTCACTATTCAGACAACGTAAGTTTACAAGTAGAGTTGCGGTGGCGCTAGAGCAACAACCCCCAGGTGATTGTATTATCCATCTGTGCTGCTTTGCTAGATATTTGCAGCAAATCTTACAAGCAAATAGAGGCATACACATACAGGTAATCAGAACATAGTAGCCATAATTCCAGTCCAAAAAATGGCACAGACACTATCCCATAGCGTTACAGGATGGAAAGCACATAGATACTGGTATACAGATATTTCAACAGGAACAAAAAAAAAATCTCTGAATACCTTCGTAAGGAGACTGCGCCGGGCCAAGCACCATGACATTGAAGTAGCGCATGTTCTCCTCCGACGGCGACGCGCTGATCCCCGGCGCTGCAGGGCACGCACCAACATAACGCACGAATCAGAACAACATACGATAAGAGGCCCGAACGCCGGCCCCCG
Organism: Puccinellia tenuiflora; assembly: GCA_012064385.1. Taxonomy (NCBI): domain Eukaryota; kingdom Viridiplantae; phylum Streptophyta; class Magnoliopsida; order Poales; family Poaceae; genus Puccinellia; species Puccinellia tenuiflora. The sequence goes on along the minus strand of QRDG01001695.1, from coordinate 139,864 downwards.
AAAATCTACCAGAATTACACGGGAAAACATACCTGGTTCGCTGAGCAGCCGCTGCGTCTCCTGCGCAGATCCAAATTCCGAACCGATTAGGCGCCACAGACATACCAACCCAAGAGAAAAGTTATACATGGAGCGAGAGACGGCGATAGATCTGGGAGGGAGGGGGCGATCGGATCGCGAGAGCGCGCACCTTGATGATCCGGCGAGGGAGGTTGCTGTTGGCCATGGCGCGGGAGCTGCCGGCGGATCGAGGAGGGGGAAGGGGGACGCCTCGAGCTTCGTGCGGCGACGGAGGGGGAGGGGACAGCGCGAGAGGTCAAAGGAGTCGTCGTCAATCGGTCGGGTAGAGGAGGGGGAGGATGAGATGAGAGAGCCGGAGGAGGAGGGGAGAAACGACCAACGGAAATTGTCGATATATACTGTTCTGTTCTGTTCTGTTCTGTTCTGTTCTGCCTATATATAACGCGACTCTCCACGAGACCACGACTCTACCCTAGTGTGCTTATACAAGCTCGGTTATTTCCCGATATTTCACACTTTCAGATATAAGACGCATTGTATTAACCGTGAAAGAAAAAACTAAATCTTCATGTTTCGTCATAACAAGTTTTCGTTCCGTTTTATAAATAAATCCATATGATCAAACCGATACAAAATAATGAGAGAACCCTCTCCATATTTACATGATAATTTTGTCGTAGAAAAAGAATTTATCAGTTCACGGTTTCTTTCTGAATCTCGTTCCCTAAAATTATTTTTGAGATTTTGGGAAGAGTAGTGTTTTGAGAAGATACTTCACTTCATTGAAATTTGTAGCATTACAAAGTGGAAAACCTAAAAAAAATCGATTAAAGCATATTGATCGATCTATTCACTAGTAGGAAAAGTCTTATAGGTGGATTACTTAGCCATGGCGCACCAAGTGGTGCGCCACGAGTATCTAGCCGTGGTGCAACAGACACATATGCGCGCATATGCCATTACCCGTGGCGCACCAAAATAGCGGTGTGCCACGGCTAAGTGCACGCTGGGTTGACGGAGGGGCACCCTCCTTAGTCGTAGCGCACCCAAGACTTGTGCGCCACGGGTAAGAGTATAGCCGTGGCGCACATTATTCCAATGCGCCACCAAAATAATGACCCCGGAGCCAAATTTTTACCCAACATAGACACGGGTAACATATTAGCCGTGGCGCATAACTTTTTTGGTGTGTCACGGGTAATTTTCCTGCTTTGTGCTCCCATGCACCCCCCCCCCCCCCACACCCCCCCCCCCCCCCCGGTGATCGCCTTTTCAGTTTCGGAAAAGCTAAAAGAAAATGTTAAAAAATTTAAAAAATAAAATCTTTTAATATGTGGTTATGTTACGTAACCTAGTTGTTGGGAAAAATTTAAAACATGAATTTTGACGTATTTTGTAAAAAATCATTATGGAAGAGTAAAACGGCGATAACTTTTTCATACGAACTCGGATTTCGACGTTTAATACCTTAAAAAAACTAGAAAAAAAGTTACATCCAAATCAAATGACCTACGGCCTTTTGAGCTGTTTTTGGTCTACAGAATCCCAAAATTCGAAAGGTAACACATAGTTTTTTACGTTTAACATTTCTGGGCAAAAAATAATGAAAGGCATCTCTTACCCGTGGGCATGGGCTGATAGGTGCGCCACGGGTAGTTAAATACATGTGGCGCACCACATATTCCTTGCGCCATGGGTAACCTGGGGGCACAATCCGTGTGGTTCACGATCCGACGGCTCACAACGACTTAAACAAGCACACAATCCGTGTGCTTGTCCGTTCTTGTCTCTGATTGGTCGAGACGGGGCATCTCCTCAACCCTGTCTCCTTCTCTCCTCTCCCTTTCTTGTCCCTCACTTCTCCTCCATCCTCCTCTCCCCTTCTCCTCCATCCTTCTCTCGCCGGCAAGCACCTATGACGGCGGCGGCCGGAGACGCCCGGCTAGCATCTTCACGACGGCCGGCGACCTCCTCCACAACGGCGACCTCCTCCACGACGGTGCCTCTCCATGACGACGAGCTCCTCCACGACCGTGCCTCCTCCATCACGGCGAGCTCCTCCACGACGGCGACCTCGACGACGACCTCCTCCACGGTGACGACCTCCTCCACAACGGCGACCTCCTCCCCGACGGCGCCTCCTCCATGACGGCGAGCTCCTCCACGACCGCGCCTCCTCCATGACGGCGAGTTCCTCCACGACGGCGACCTCGACGATGACCTCCTCCACGACGACGAGCTCCTCCACAACGGCGACCTCCTCCACGATGACAACCTCCTCCACGACGGTGAGCTCCTCCACGACGGCGACCTCCTCCACGACGCGAGCAACTCCACGGCGAGCACCTCCACGACGGCCGGCGAGTTGCCGGACACGCCGATGTGGGCGGTGGCCGGTGGCTTTTTTTTTAATTCGGAAATTCATAGCTGTGGCGCACCAAAACTAGGTGCGCCACGGGTATGTGCACATAGACGTGGCGCACCAAAACAATGTGCGCCACAGGTACCTGTGGCGCACATTGTTTTGGTGCGCCACGGCTATGTGCACATACCCGTGGCGCAACAGACCCCTGCGCCACGGCTATTGTGTTACCCGTGGCGTGGCAATCCGTGACGCAGCCCCCTGCGCCACGGGTAAGCATTTTTGGTGCGCCACGGGTAAGCTTTTTTGTGTTAGTGATTTATAAGTATCGAACGTGTTAGTTCTTATGTGATTTTGTGAATCTACAACTGATTTAACATGAAATCACAACCGTTAGAGCGGCGACGTTTGGGTAAGCTAAGGCACATCCTGTAAACTTGGTATTCTTTTGGGTTACATGCTACTACCTTAATTTCATAAAACAATGACTATAAATTGGTGAAACAATGACTACAAAGTGGGAAATCTTATTAAAAAATCCAGTTAAAACACATGGATCGATCTATTTATGAGTATATCGAATGTCTTAGTTTCTTATGTGATTTTGTGAATTTACAACTGGTTTAACATGGAATCACAACCGCTAGAGCGATGACATTTGGGTAAGCTAAGGCACATCCTGTGAACTCAGTATTCTTTTGGGCTACATGCTACTACCTCAATTGCATTAACAATGACTATAAATTTGGTTTAAAAAATTACTAAGTTTGACCAAACATATACAAGAAAATATTAATAGTTACAATACGTAGTAAATATACTATGATTTTTTTGTAGATATATTAATATTGATTTGATATTATAAATATTTATATTTTTGTCAAAAAAAAGGTCAAACTTAGACAACATTAAATTTTGACTAAATTTGTATGCTTGTTTTATGAAAGCGGAGGGAAAAGAGGCTAAGAATGTTTATTCGATGTGAATGGCCATTAGACACGCTTCACATAGAGAAATAGGAGTACTACTATAGTACATTTTCTAATGTGGAGGACGAATGGAGAATCTCTACATGATTGTGCCATGTAGATGGTGGAGAACAATTTTGGCTTGCTTGGCCAACTCGGGAAACCTGGTTTGTGCTCAGCAAGTCAGCATATGGAACGATGGACATGAGACTGTGAGAGAATGGAATCGGCCGAAAAGGAAAGGTGAAAAAGGGCTCAATTATTCGTCGCAGCTTCAGTCCTACGCTAAGCAATTTGGTCGGAAAGGTTTCTTGCGCGCCTTTTGTTACCGCGACATGGACACGGACATTCACCACCACTTCAGCACAATTTCAGTGTTTCTCTCTCGAGCTGAAATTGGTCGGTCCATAGCGGCGTGGTGTCTCAACTGTCCCGGAGCTGGGTGCTAGGGGCTGATCCTAGAAACAAATTTAGAGACTCTTTATCTAAGAGGATTTCAAAAACGTAGTAATACGAAAATCACAGAAATATATGATAGGATTATATGTGTAAAATGGAAGATTGTAAAAACACAAAAGAATTACGAAATTGGGTGTTTAATCTGCCACCTTTCCTATCCTTCATTCCATTGAATCAAATAGATGAATACTGACACCAAAGAAGAAAATGTTCATTCCTATGAGGGAGGCGTTTTGGCTCACGAGCACACCTGCTCTTGGCCACTTAAACAATTCGAAATGAATAGTAAATTATTTTGAACAATTCTGGAAAAAAAATTGTGATGAACATAAACATGTTTTTAACACTCGTGAAAAATTTCGTGATGAAAAAATATTTTTTCTGCTCTGTGCAAAAAAGACAAATCCAATGACCAAAATGAGATTTTGAAAATATGTTTTCAGAGCAGTGATTTTGTCTTTTTTGTACCGAGCAGAAGAAATATCATTTCCTCACGAAATTTGACATGTATGTATAAAACATGTATATGTTCATCACCAAAAAAAATTCAGAAGTTTTTGACATGTTTTACTTTTTTCCAATTTTTTTATTTGAGCAGGAGTATGTGAGCTCGGGTTCCAAAGTGGATTTCTGCATTCCTATGTTTTTCCTCTGATATCCAATGAATCAAAGAGACCCTTATGTTGGGCCCAAACATTGGTGGAGAGCTGAAATTGGTTGGTCCATAGCGGCGTGGTGTCTCAACTGTCCCGGAGCTGGGTGCTAGGGGCAGATCCCAGAAACAAATTTAGAGACTCTTTGTCTAAGAGGATTTCAGAAACGTAGTAATAGGAAAATCACAGAAATATATGATATGACTATATGTGTAAAATGGATGATTGTAAAAACACAAAAGTATTACGAAATTGGGTGTTTAATCTGCAGAAATAGAAAAACACCGGAATCCTAAAAAGCATGATCAAATCAAGATTAAGATAAATATAAAGGTAGTATTGGGCCATTATCAACTTATAGTACTTGCCTCGTTCTTTATGAATAGGAATGTAAAATAAAGGTTTAGGTGGATTTTATAATTTATTTGTTTTCCCTTGTAACCTAGACGAATGGGGGAATTTTTTTTTTTTTGCCACCTTTCCTATCCTCGATTCCATTGAATCAAATAGATGAATAGTGACACAAAAGAAGAAAATTTTCATTCCTATGTTTTTCCTCTGAATCTTTGATATCCAATGAATCAAAGAGACCCCTATGTTGGGGGCAAACATTGGTGGAGAGCGGCCGCCCGGGCTCCTGCTGTTGATTTTCTTGGATGCTTAGTTGAACGTGTATATCTTGGGGCAAATCTTGTGGTCAAAATATCTGCGTGTATATCTTGCCCATACTCAGCGCTTTGGGTTGGCTCCCCCCACTACGGCCAAAAGTTTTTCTTATAAAAACACTAAACACCTCTCATACCAAAATAATTCAGCATATTTAACGGACATCTCGTCTTGGTTTTTCCAGAAACATAACAATTTACTCTTATCGAAATTACTTTTAAGTCTCGATAGTTGCTCTACTGTTGGCGTTAACTTCAGATTTTTAGGTTTTTTCGAGGTAGTAATCCATAAATAGAATCGTGTCATCTCTTTAATCCCTTTATTGAAGCATAGCTAGTCCACTGGATGTTGAACTCAGTTTGGCTATTTACCTTGCACACTCATTCATAACAACCAGCATATCAACCACTATGTTGATTGAATTATATGGTAAGAATGGGTCGGCTTGGCTTAACCCTTTTTTAAGTATAATGACCAACGTCCATTCTTAGAGTCTCCTAGAGAAAAGACCCCTTTAAAGTCAATTTTAACGATTACACTATTTAATTTTTTTGATTCAGTTCATTGACCGTCTCATGGAGGATCACAACCCCTCTAGGATGTTCCTCCCTTGCACAATCATGACGGTCAAACCACATGACCAACCACTGAGTTAAGCCAAATGGTTTCGACCTTTGTAAATATTTTGAAGCTAATCGGTCTATATTGTTATTGTTCGGTTCTTTGCGCATCATAATCTTAGTGACGGGTGATGAGCCTCGTAGGTCCACGGAGGTTCAAGGTGTCTCATTCGTCACACGGTGTGGCCTACCACAAGGATTCGGACCCCGGGGCAGGGTCCGAATGAACCATTATGGCGTACAAGCCACGTCAAGATCACCAGTGCAGATTTTATGGGAGATCTCTTGTAACCGACTCGGTTGGGTCTAGACTATCTTGTTAAAGTTTAGCGCTATCTGCAACCTCATGTAAAACCGATTCGACACCTTTGTAACCCTAATTTCCACCTTGTATATAAGGGGGTGATAGGGTCTTGCCTAGAGGTACAGTCCATTACGCTACATCGTCTTCATCCACCCACCATAGGCGAAATCGAGCATAACTCGAGATCACGAGAGTACCGATATGTAATCCAAACCGACACAAACAGGAAGTAGAGTTGTTACTGTACATTGTTTGCTGGAACCTGAACCTATATAAATTTTTGTCTCTCGTGTTATAATATGTCGATGTCCCGAGTTGGACTACTACGAACACAAATCTACTATCGATAAATACCAGATTGTTTGCTGGGATCCGAACTTGTATAAATTTTGTCTCTCATGTTCTACCATGCTAATGTCCTGAGTTCGACCATTACGAACACAAATCTACCGTTGAGAAATATCACGACACTTACGCAACAAGATTATCAAAACGAAATTAAGTCGAAGCTCGCCTGACCCTAAAAGAGGTGGTGAGATTCTACACTTGTCTAGTCTGTCTAAAAGTTTTCAAATGACAATCTTCTCGCAACCAATGTGATATCCAAACACTTACTCTACTGCTATTCCACAATTACAACATGGGTTGAATATGTTACTGACCAAGTACATGATGTGGCCCATTCAGTGATATGCAAGCAGAGAGGAGGCCAAGGCGAGGTGGGAGGACGCAAGCTAGGATCGGTGGTGCCGAGTGGACTACCTGATCAACCAATGACATAAGAAGAACATGAAGAAGAAGGAGGAGGAAGAGCTACCGGTGACATGAGAAGTGTGTCTGATGGACATACACGTGTGTTTAATAGATGTCTTGTAGTTGTTGAATGCCTGTCGATATATCAGCGTGTGATTCCCCTACCTTGTACCCCCTTTCTCCTCTTTGGCTAGACCTTCTTCTTTGTTATTATATAGCTCTAATATCTCTCCATATTCGGAATTGTATAGGTGTGCATTGTGATATAGATATTATATTGAGGACTATAACAAAATATGTCCGTTTCAAGTGAGGGTTGTTTTGGCTCCCGAGCTCACATCTCCTGCCCAATTAAAAAATCGAAAAAGTAATATAGCATTTCAAAAAGAACTGATAAAAATGGTGATGAACATATATAAGTTTTATACATACATATCAAATTTAGTGATGAAAAAACAGTTTTTCTGCTTTGTGAAAGAAAGACAAAATTAGTGCTCTGAAATGATATTTTTTAATCTTATTTTGTTCACTTATTTTGTCTTTTCTGCAAGGAGCAGCAATAATGTCATTTCATCACTCATCACGAAACTTGACATGCATGTATAAAACTTGTATATGTTCATATTTTTTTGAAATATTCTACTATTTTTTTCGAAACTTTTATTTAGGCAGGAGCATGTGAGCTCGGGTTTCAAAGTGAATTTTTCCTTTCAACCACTTTCTATAAAAGGATACCTATTAACATATGGAACAACATTATCGATCTAGCTTCACTGAGTCTTACCGATCGAGATCGTTGAGGAACTAACAAGGCATTGATCAGAAGTTGAATGGATTTACAATAGAGTTGTAGAGCTTTGGCCAAAACACAAGGAGGGGCCGGCATCAAAAGACTGTGGGAGTTTAGGAATTCAAAAGGTTCATTTTGACGCTTAATTACTTCAAAACTCTAAATATCACCACTAATTTTGTACAATTGCGCAAATGTAGGACAGATATACACGTGCATTGCACTGTCATGACAAGGATTACATTTACATCACAAAGGCATGAACTCCTCATCGATGACCTTGTAGTGCTTCTTGGCGTCGTATTGTTGCACAATGAGCACCGACGCCGTGGTGGAGAAGTCCGATGAGGCGAGGATGTCCCCGACGGGGCCGAGCTCCAGGCACTCGGCCCACTCCTCCAGTCCCTCCGTCAGCACCGAGTTTCGATCCCTCCCTCTGCCCACAACGAACATCCGGTACTCCCCCTGCATTCCCCGCAACACCGACACCAGCTCCGCGCCGTCGGCGACGTGCTTCTCCAGGTACCCCACCGCCTTGTTGCCGGCGACATGTTTCCGGTAGAACTCGGCGAAGAACTTGTCGTCCGCCTGCGCCTGCAGCTCCTCCTGCCCAAGCACCGACGACTGCTGCTGGATGTTCCGCCGGCTCTTGGACTCAAACAGACTTGTCCTCGCCTTGGCCCGCGCCTGCGCCGTCGCGTTCTGCACGATCCGCAGCGCCGTCAGCCGCACCCCGGGGTGCTTGCATATGAAGGACGCCAGCGTCAGCGCCTCCCGGTCGTCGGCGCCGCCGATGAATACCACCACCACCGCGCTCTGCGGCGTGTCCGGCATCCCCATGGAAGACGAGCGCTGCTTCCCGAGGCCTCGGTCCACCATGATCCCCACCGAGCACGGCGCCAGCTGCAGCACCTTCTGGTTCACCAGCCGGAACCCAAAGTGGCCGGCGTCCATGGTGCCGTCCAGGCACTGGGTCTTGTGGAACGGGAGCAGGATGAGCGCCGCCATGGCGTCCTCGGCGCAGATGCAGATATCGCTGTGCATGTCCGGGAAGGAGGACAGCGCTAGCAGCCTGCGCACCTTCACCTTGTCGATGTCCCCACCGCAATCCGCCTGGTACGCGTCCAGCGCCTCGCCGATGAGCTTCCGCATCTCGGAAACCTCCTCGTCCACCACCGTCACGCCGTCGAACCCCCCGCCCTTGACGATGGCCGCGGCCGTCTGGTCCGTAAGCTGCACCATGTCCACGGCGTAGCACGCCAGCTCACGATTGCCGGCGCCCCACCGCAGCGTCTCCATGAGGAACGCCAGCGTAGGCACGTCTTGCGGGCCGTGGAGGCCGGCGACGAGGCGCAGCTCCGTGGCCGGGTCGTGGTGCTGCAGCCCCATGAGGCGCCATTGCACGCTCCGGCGCGCCCACGACGCGATCCCCATCCCCACCATCGGCGTCACCGCCACGTTCAGCGCCACCATAAAGATGATGGCCATGAACGACTTGTCCGTGATGATCCCGGCCTCGAACGCGGCCAGCGCGCAATAGATGTGGAAGTACCCCTTGACGTTGAGGAGCATGCCGAGCGCGAGCGCCTCCAGCCACCCGAGCCCCTGCAGCAGCCCGACGCCGGCGCAACCCACGAGCTTCCCCAGCGAGCCCATGGCGGTGACGAAGAACACCTTCCACCACGGGAACGGAAGCTGCATGACGAAGACGCGCAGCCCTTCGTGCTTTGTCAGCCCCGAGGCCTCGATGTCGTCGGTGGTCTGCCGGAGCGAGAGGCAGACGTGGGCGACGTAAAGCGGCAGCACGAAGGAGCTGAGCACGAAGTTGATCTTGCTCACGAGCAGCCGCGACACCCTGCCCTCGCTCGGGAACGCGAGGCCGACGAGGAAGGCCGCCATGTTGATGTCGAGGCGGAGCACGGAACTGAACCAGCATAGCGTGGCCGCCACGAGCGCCACCAGGGACAGGTCGAACCCGCGCATGCGCCGGCCCTCCGGGTTGCGCCCGTCCACCCAGTCAGCCATGGCCCTGGACACGAACCCGGACATGAGGACCACCACGAGCACCGCTGCCGTGAGCGCCGGCTGGCGGAACGCGCCGGCCCCAGTGCCGTCGGCGTCGCTGTCGCGCCAGACCATGCTGCCGAGCGCGATGAGGAGGGTGGTGAGCATGTCGGAGGTGACGCCGGCGCCGACGGCGAGGCGGCCGACGTTGGTTTTGGCGATCTTGAGGTCGGTGGCGAGGCGGGTGAGCACCGGGGAGGCGGTGTTGGCGAGCGCAGCGGCGAGGCCGAGGAATGCGCGGAGGGAGCGCTCGTGCACGATGCCCGTGGTGGCCTGCATGACGGTGGTGTGGAAGAGCGTGACGAGGACGGATGTGGAGAAGATGCCGGCGTAGGCGACGACGGAGTCGCCGTTGGGCCCGTCCAAGAGCGCGAAGGGGTCCATCTCCACGCCCAGCGCGAAGAGGTAGGGCGCGAAGATGAAGCTGCCGATCTTGCCGAACACCAGGTTGATGGCGTTGGTGATGGACAGCACCCGGAACTGCGCAAGGATGATGCCCAGCTGCCCGAGGAAGAAGCAGAGCAATGTCAGTCAAGTCAATCAATGGACACAATTGCACGAACAAAGCAATGGAGATTGATTCGTACGAGGAGGTCGGAGAAGACGCGCGGCTGGTAGACGTTGCGGAGGAGGGCGTAGAGGATCTTGCTGGTGACGAGGGTGACGCCGAACTCGAAGAGGATGGTGTTGTAGTTGGCCGACAGGACGCTGCTTGTCATAGAGCAATCCATGGCTGCAGCCGGCGCGATCGATCGGCCGAAGAACAGAAGTTGACCAGGAGAAATCTGCCCTGATGCTGCTACGAACAAGGAGCAGCTAGGGGGCTGGCGGAGAGCATTTTGCGGAGCATTTTTCCTTGTGTTGCTGAAATTAGATCGAGCTGCTAGATTTCCTGCACCGCGTTCAGGTGGCACATAAGCATAGGACTATGTTTAGACAGCATTTAGCGACCTGTATTCAGAACTTGTGTGTGAATGCACCTGTAAATACAAGGGCGATGACACTTGCGTGTGCACGACAGAAATGCAAACAAATGCTACCTAATTCCCTCGGCTTTTGTTAGTTCTTCTGACATATATAGCCTAGGTTGTCTGTTTTCAAAAATGAACAGGAAAATGGATGAAACGTTGAGTAAAGTTGGCCGGAAAGGACCATTGTAGTGCAACATGTAGTTATGAAAATTGGAAGAAAAAAATAGAATACTGAACCAGTGTTGGGCATCTAGACATCATAACTGGATGACATTGTCAGAACTTGAGTGTACATCATGTAGGGCGGCAAGAATGTTGGAGAAAATAGTAGGAAAAGTGCATAAATTTTGGCAAGTGAAAATAGCATTGCAGAACTGAAGCCGTGTATAACATCCAAACATGATAAAAATGCAGAACTGAAACATCACACAACTGGAGTTTAATTTCACCGAAATGAGTTCAATCATGGGCTGTCCATCGGTTTGGCAAGACAAATATTACAGAGCCAGCTTGCCCCTTTGCTACCAGACTCTAACTAAATGAACCGAAGCGAGGAGCTTTTGGCTTCAGAATTCCCAAGGAGAGTGCGGCAGGCGAAGGGGGCCTTCAAAGGAGAGCTACTCCATGGCTTGAACTGACGACTTTAACTGGTAATCTGAACAAAATATGTAGGAGAACAGTCAATTTCTTGTTTATTCTGCAGTTTAAGCATGAGAACAACAGGAGTAAAATTTATAACAGAAGACCAGATGCAGTGTATAAGGAAGATGCACGCATCATCCATCAGAATAATCACACAACAATCCACTTATCCACCGGAAGGCATACGTTCCCAAAGATTGACAGTGGATACAATATATGTTAAATTTCAGCAATTCTAGTTATAAGCAATATCAAAACCCTTGCAGGCCCACAGATGACACAAGTATTAGCTACCATTATAATTCTAAAAAAAAATATTGGCTACCATTATATACTGGTGACTTGTAATTTGTTAAGCTTGCAGATCATATATAGGCCTAGGTGCTAGTTTCATTAGACAAAGAAGAATTATCACACTGTAGAGCCGGGTTTAGCACAAATGGTTAGAGTGAACTTCACCAGAAGCTCAAAGGATACCTGCTGGCTCTATAAGATTGGTTTACCTATGAGCCTACTCTTAAGTTGGACAACAGAAACCCTAAGAATTAACACTTAATAAGCCCTGAATATCTCTGGGAGTTCTGATCCTGACAGGGAAACCAGCGAGTGCATCCAAGTGATTCCGAGTCAAATAGGACAGATAGTGTGCAGAGTGATTTAACTTGCGAGTTACTCCAAATGATTCCTAGTTATAGAGATGATTCGAACAGACTACAGGCATTCCACTATACATGCCCCACACAATCATGAGTACTGGGGGAAAATAAGTGAAAACACAAGCCAAACTGAGTTTCGGTCAATGACAATATGGTAGTAACACGTATAGCAATAGAGAGTTGCATAACAACGATTTGGTAGAATTTAATGCACCATGAACCCCAGGAAACCAAGCATAAGATTCAAGTTAAGCAACAATCATACAAATGCAGTAAACATCTTACAACAGGGCTAACAGATAAACAGAAAGTATACACATCCAGCAAACTACTCCGTATCTGTCAACAAGACAAAATGTATAAAAAAACAGTAACATAAATATTATGAATGGGCGAATGGCATTGCACAATAGGACCAAGGCCACTGGAAGATGTCTCTCAACATCTTCTTTTGTGAAAAGAAAAATCCAACATGCAGCAAATAAGGAACCAAAGATCTACTCATTACATGATCTGATGCATCACTATCTCAACACAAGAATGTGAAACCAACTGTTTCAAATTTAGCTCACAGCGTCATAACAGGTAAAGTCACGTAAAAATCTATTCAAAACAAGGAGAGTGTTAATTGCTAATCCTTGGCAGGCAATTCGCTATAAGAGAGCTCATGCGTTCACCAAAATCCTTACAATTTACAGAGCACAATCATGTTGAGCTCACCCAAGCTTGTTTATGATATTGACACAACAAAATATATTATCAGCACATTAGCACTTACTACCAGCAAACTGAAAGTGCCTTTATTCCACAACATATAGACACTAATAAATAGATTCGGAACATGACAGATTATATGTATTGTACTTCTCATGTTAATAACTCCAATCAGAATAACGTTAAATGCCGCTCATGAAATTATCATTGTATATGGGTGATCACATATGAAATAATGACTCTACAAATTTCAAGCATAACAATCCCTTGATCAATCACTAAAGCATTAACTAACAGCATCCCCATGTCACATAACTGAATAGCAATAAGTTCCACACATCAAAATATCATTGTATATGGGGATCACAGATAAAACTTGTGCCTACACTAAGTAACAAGATCCCCATGCCACATAACTTATAATATCAGCTCAATAGCATTACTACATTATACTACTGCTGGGTACATGCCCTGCACAACCAAAAACATCAAACAAAAGACACGTGAGCAAGGATCAACTCACCTATGGATACAAAGACTGTACCGAAATCTGCTGAAACTCGGGCTCAAGAATCCTCAAGACCCTTCCATTCCCATGCATATCATATTGGTAGATTTTAGCAATTGCATCGTCAGAACCATCCGCAAGCTCGTCTACCGATATGAAATGATGCTGCAGAATGCGACCTGTCCTGGCCACTCGAAACAGAATCATAGAAGAATCGGGTGGAGGAACATATTGGTTAATGCGAAGATGAGCACCCTGGAGTGTGAGCGGAGGGATTCGCTGGCGGCCGGGTACGATGCAACTGCACTGACACTTCCAACAATACAAATGTCTGCAGCAGGTCGTATAATCAGCCGCTGGAAGCTTACAGGCGCACCTCGCAACTGGGAGTGGCCTCGGGTGCATGCCCGCGATGTCCTGCGGCACGCCACCGCCTGGGCCTGGTTCACCCGGAGGTGGAGCCCCGCCCCCACCGGCTGCTCCTGCTGGTGCTGCCCCCATCTCAGCGACATGATCTGGAGCCCTTCCGGCGGCTGGGCCGTGGGGCGGAGGAGGTGGAGCCTCGCCCCCACCGGCTGCTGCTGGTGGTGCTGCCCCCATCTCAGCGACATGATCTGGAGCCCTTCCGGCGGCTGGGCCGTGGGGCGGAGGACCTTGAAGGACCTGGGCAGGGCCACTCGCGCCTCGGCCATGGGCAGGGCCACTCGCGCCTCGGCCATGGCCAGGGCCACTCGCGCCTCGGCCAACACCCAGTCCTGCGGGGGCCGCCGCGAGTCTTGGCCGGCCGCGGGCTGCTGCTGCTGGAGCGCGAGCGCGAAGGCCCCTGGCAGGCTCGCCGGCCACCACACCATAATGCATACCCGCCCGGAGAAGAGTCGGGTAGCCTTCGCGCGAGAAGGGTTGGTCCCCCACGAGGTGTGCCGTGCGCGCCGGACCGCTGCGTGCACCTGGTGTAATGCCTTGTGTGCGTGGCGGCGCCCTTGCTGGAATCTCCGGGCGGTGGTCACCCACCACTCGCACGTCCCCTGCGCGCTCCGCGCGGACCGCCGCGCCGTCGGCGGGCGCAACGCGACCGACCACGGCAGCCACGGTGCGGCGCAACATAGTCGCCCACGACCGGAACCCGCGCTCGACGCGCTCGGCTTCGACGGGCGCGACCTCGACGCGCTCGGCTTCGACGGGCGCGACCTCGACGCGCTCGGCTTCGACGGGCGCGACCTCGACGCGCTCGGTTTCGACAACTTCCGCGCTGGCTGGGGCCGTGAGAGAATGATCGCCCACGACGCCGCGACGAACAGGCGCCGCCCTGGCTGGGGTCGTGAGGGAACGCTCGGCCGCGACGCCGCGACGAACCGGCGCCACCCTGGCCTCCCGACGAGCTGGCGCGGGCGCGACCCCGCGACGAACGGGCGCCGCCTTGGGAGGGCTCTCCGGTCGGTTCCTGCATAGAAGCGTACACGCGGTCAGACGATAACCCGGCGAATCTGGCGACGGGCAAGTAGAGGGGGATTTTACGTACCTGAGCAGGGCGAACGGGTTGGTCGTAGCAAGGGCCGAGGGGGCCGAAACCCTCGTCGCCCCCGTCGGATTCGGCAGGGCGCGGCTCCTTCCTCGCGAGGACGCCACGCGCGTCCAGCCCTCCTCCTCCGCGTCGTTCCTCGTCGCCGGTGCAGGCAGGCGTCCGTACGCTGGGCTCACCAAGTCCCATACCTGGATAGGGCCAGGGCGGCGCGGCGAGCCGCTGGAGTAGCGCCGTCGGAGCGGAGACGCGGAGGCGTTGCCGCTCGCCGGTGCGGACGCGGATCGAGCTGCCATCGGAATCAGGGAACGGTTTCGTAAGACGACAGAATGGTGGGGGGTTTGGGGTTTGGGTCCGTAGTTTGGCTGCGCAAGCACCTGCGTTTGGATTTATGGGTTTAGAGCGAGAGGCCGAGAACATGGGGGGCTTGTGGGTGTATGTTTTTTCTTTCCCTTTTCCTTTTCTTTTTGTTTGTTTATCTGTTTCTTTCTTGCTGCACAAGAAGGTCGCTATTACCAGTGGTTTTCTACAAATTGTTGCCCACTACTCTCTCCCCTACCCAACAGAGCTCAGCCTCCCGGAGCCTGCACGCCCGCCCACTACAACCCAACATCGTCGCCATATCGAGAGATGGGCGCCGCGGGCTTCGACGCCGTCCTCCTCCCGGTCTGGGTCCTCCTCCCATCGGTCTGTGTCGTCCTCCTCGCCGCTGCGGGATCTGAAGCCGGAGCCGGGCAGCGGCGCCCTCGTCATCGGCTCCACGATGGGCTCCACGTTGTGCTCCGCCTCCTGCCGCCCGCCGCCGCCACACAAGAGGGTGAAGACGGAGGCGCCGTCGTCGCTCCTGCGGGAGCTGATGGCGGCGCAGCAGCAACTCGCCTCCGACGACGACCCCGATGGCATCGCCGCCGCCTTCGAGGCGTCGGTGAACACCATCCCGCCGCTCAACGCGACATGGGCGTGCGCGTGGTTGCTCCGCGACCACCTCCAGATCACTGGGGCGCCACTGCTCGACCTCACCATGACGAGGACGGCGGCGCCAACAACGACGAGGCAGGGCCCAGCGGTGGCGGCGGAGACGACGAGGACGGCGGCGGTGGCTACACCGTCAAGGAGGAGGACTACGACGCCTTCAACTACTGTTAGATTAAGGTTTAATTTAAGTTTTAGTTAAATTTCATCAAATATTGTAAAATATCTTTAAAATTTGAATGAAGTCATATTTACTTTTGAATTTCAAAATTTTCAAAAAAAAAAATGGGGACGCCGACTGGGGAGAGGCGCCCCCCATAGACGCCATCTCGTCTGGACGCTCCCCATAGCGCTCGTTCGGGCGGCAATCCGGACGGCCTATGGGGGGCGCGAGTGGAGCTGCTCTTAGAGATTGTATAAGGCAAGATGCTTAGCCAAGTGTTTAGAAAAAAAGATTGGTTTTTGTTTAAGCACTAGTGTATAGGAAGATGCCTAACTTAGCACCTTTTCTATACAAGGATAGATAGTTGCGAGCTCCGGCCCGACGCACCTCCTCTGTCCTTGAGGAACGTACCAGCCTCCATCGAGCTGAATTCTGACGCAAACAAGGCATCCACAAAGTGATTTAGGACTTGGTGTGATCAAATTGGTGATGCGCATTGACATGTATACATCTTTTTTGTGTAGCTAAACTCAACCTCGGAGGAATACTTCAAGGATTTTGTTTGGACTTACGTGCAATGTTCACAAATTTTGGTCGGATATGGAATTTACGGTTTTGAAACTTTGTTAGATTGTGTGTGGTACAACATAGAAATTTGAATTATTATGAAGTTCATACGATAAATTGTACTCTCTCCGTTCCACAATTTAAGACGTTTTAGCAAGTTAAATAGCTTGCTAAAACGTCTTATATTATGCAACGGAGAGAGTATTATCAAAGGGAAGGAAAAATAAGAGAGAAAGTTTAATTACTGGATTATAATGAATTTGTAAAACCAGCCTTCCTTATACACCTAGGAAATTTGTAGGCCTTGTTTATCCGGGGTGTATTTTCACCCTCTAGGGGTGGGATGAGAGCGGATTTGGTGACCCAGAAATACTCTTCCTCCACAAAAATGAAGCATGAAGTAGTTTGTAGGAGTATTTTGGGATTATCACCTGAAAACCTAGTAAATAAACTATTGGAGATTTTCCGGATCCGTAATAATCCTCTTCAATTTTCTATAATACTCTCCAAATGAGTAGTTAGCATAAAACTAGCACATTACAGTTCAAATTCCGGAAAACTACCACTTTACGTTGAAATCACAAAAATCTACCACATTTTGGTTCATTTGTTGTAATGTGCGCAAATCGACGGTTTAACGCAATTTGACAGCGAATTTGACTTACAGGACCCATTTGTCAGTTCCAATTTGCTGACATGTGGGTAAAAAAACCCGTTGACTAATTGGGTACAACGATGTGCTCCTCCCTTGCCTCCCGCGGCGCCGCCGTGCTCCTCCCCTTGCCTCCCGCGCCGCCGCCGTGCTCCTCCCTGTGCCTCGTCCACGCCGATGCCGTGCTCGTCGCCGTGCACATCCGCGCCGCCGCCGTACTCGTCGCCGGAGCTGCGTCGTGGACGAGGTCGACGCGTCGTCGTCGGCGGCGGCGGCGCGGCGGCCGTGCCTGTGAGCCCTGGTCAACCCTGGACGTACGCACACAATCAGTGAACGCACACTAGCTTAGCACGTACGCGCACGCACACTAGCTAGCACGTGCGCGCACGCACACAGTTAGCTACCATGCGCGCACGGCCGGCGAGCTCGGCCTGCGGCGGGCAAACATACCGTGGACGAAGCGCAGGGGCGCGGCACGCGGCCGGCGAGCGCTGACGATGCGCGGCGACCTAACACGGCGTGGACGAGACGCGGAGGCGCGGCGCGCGGCCGGCGAGCACGAGCGCGGCGTGAGGCCGGCGAGCGGGGACGACACGCGGCGGCCAGCGAGCGGGGACGACATGCGGCGGCCGAACGCGGCGTGGATGAGACGCAGAGGCGCCGCGCGCGGCCGGCGAGACCGTGCCGCGAGGACGGGTGGACGACACCGAGGAGCTCCGCGCCACCCTCTCCTCCCCTCTGTTTCTTCCACTCCCGCACACCACCATGGCCGGACCTTGAGCTCAATCTCGGCATCGCCTAGGTCCACCTCTCTCCCCGCATTCATGTCCTGGCGGTTTGCCGAGCTTCACTCCTCCGAATACCCACCTCGACGCCCCCTTCCCCGCCCTCTGCTGCTTGCGGACGTGCTCGCTCGGGCCGTGCTCCGCGCCGGCGACGACGATGTCCCCGTTGTCCTATGCCACCCCGAGCCATGTCATCATGTCAAATCGAACTGTTGGACAGCCCTCGGCTCGTGCCGAGAGGGGCCCTGGGATCTGTTGGATACAAGTCCCAAACAGAAGTAGAATGTCCTTTTTTGTTGCCAAAAGGGGTCACAAGCCATATATTACGATTAACCAACTCTTACAGGACCAGAGTTAAATATAACAATAAAATTACATGTAAGTGCCTAGAGGGAAACCACACCATCTTCATAGTGAACTCGTTAGTGAAACTCGATGCTGCCTCTAGCCCTCCAAACCACGTTGGAGTTAGAAAAACATGTTCACATAATAGTTGGCAAGTCGACAGTACAACGAGGACCAAAAGCCAACGAAACTTGACCTCACTAACAACACGACAAAGCCGAATTAGGTCAAACCTCATCACTCCGAGAAGAAAACCAACTGAGACACATAGATTGCATGGAAAACGCGAGGAGTCGGGGATGTCTTATCCTTGTTCCGTACAGCACCACTCTTTTTACTGATGGTGTGGATAAGTATCGTTGGGAAACACCAAGTAAAAGGTATGATGTAGCACATTTCTTCCAGTAAAGAACTAAAATTTATCGAATCAGTAGGAATGCAATACTTAACAAATTTGGTGTTGGACTTGCACAAAACACACAAAACAACTTGTCCCAATGTTCCAGGAAGGATGTCAAGCTTTGCGTCTCGCCAAAAACAATAAATTAAATGCATAGTGTGAAAAATATAGCAAAACCCAAATAATAATAAAATGGACCAGTGATATAAAGGTTGTAATCAATATAAAAGAATGGACCGAGGCCACGACAAACCTTGTCCCAGCTAACGTTGCACTTTCCTCCACTAACTTTATCACTGCAATTTCATAGCATGCCTCTTCTTATTTTATCAAAAGTCTTGAGGGTGCGCTTATCGGCTTTGATGGTCGTCAAGAGGAAGATTGGCATCGATGAGAGCACAAATTTGACGAGAGACAGGCAACCTGGCCGGTTAATGAGCTTCCCTTCTAAGTTTGCAGACAAGAGGCGGCTTTGTCAATGTAGGACTGGTGAAAGAGCATGGTTGCCCCCATGTGTGGTTTTGGTAATTAATGACAATCCTTAAAGACTAATGTGTGCTTTGAGCTATACTTGTAGGTTTGGTCCATAGCAATGCTTGAACTCCATATGTTGGAGTCAAGGCTAAAAGAAGAAGAGTTTATGTTGATCAAGACTAAGTGCAAGTTGATCAACACACAAGGCTAGGGATGTACCATGAGGGATCGTATGATCCCATGGTATGGTAAGCAATTGTCAATATAGCCTTGTGAACTAACCCATGATCTATGTGCTTGTATCTCTATGTGTGGTAGGCATTTCTCCATGAGCATGCAACGAAAGGGATATCCTATGTAGCCCATGGAACATGGCGTCACGTGGTGATCGTCATCAAGATAAAGGCCAAGTGAAGATATGTCGAAGAGTGCCTCTCCCATCTTGGTGTGAGGGGGAGCACATTGCGAGTCTTCACCGAGCGGAGCGCAATCAAGAAAGGTGGTCCATCTTGAGAAGACAAAGATCGTCATCATCTAGCTCAAGTGGGTTATGCGCAAGGTAAAGGTATGATCTTGATAGGGTTTCTATTTTACCGGTCTCATGATGTTAGTTGAGAGACCGGGCTATAGGATAGATAGCCGTACTATCAAGAGGGGCTCTCAAGCGAGTATCTTGATCGTATCGTCGTAGAGAGCTCAAACCTTTGCATCCTTGGCATCATCTTTATTGGTTCTTATTTGGATCTTATCGTGGTGTGGTCTTGGTGCTTGTCGTGCTTGTCATGACAAGTCCAAGTTTTCAGGGCACCTATTTAAGGGGCCTTCTTCCCCAATAGGTATGTAACTCTTTGCACTCTCTCTCTCTCCTCCATTGTTGACCTTCTTGAGAGCTTGCTTCCTCTCCATCCCTCCATGATTCTTGCCTCCTTTTAGAGGGAAAAGAGAGAGGAGATCTAGATCTACACTTCCACCAAACCATATCTCCTCTAAGTGAGGGGAACCCTTTAGATCTAGATCTTGGAGTTGCTTTGTGTTCCTCCTTTGTTCTTACTCTCAAATCCCTCCCTAACATTAGTTGCTTTGGTTGGATTTCGGAGAGAAGGACTTGACCACTTAGTGTGTTCTTGCCATTGCATTTGGTGCATCGGTTTGAGTTCCCCACGGTGATACGTGGGATTGAAGTCCGAGAAGCTTGTTACTCTTGGGTGCATAGGGCTCCCAAGAGCTTGTGCCTCTTGGGTGCATTGTGCACCCTAGATGGTTGTGTGTGCTACGGGAGCCTCCTATTGTGTGGAGGTAGGCTCGGGCAAATTGTATGGGTTTGGTCAACGCCCTCAAGAAGACCTCATTGTACGGGTTTGGTCAACGCCCTCAAGACGACCTCATAGTGGATTAGCAAATCCCCCATCGGGTATTCCCCACGGGAGGAGCTCACGGAGAATAGGGTGGGCACGGACGTGCTTGTAGGAGGGCCAAGGAGCCTCCACACCTCTCCAACATAGACGTACTTCCATCGGGAAGGAACTACGGGAAACAAACCTCCGTCTCCACTTGTGTCGGTTATCTCTGTAACCAATCTCCTTTACTTATGCATTTACCTTGTGATAGCCATCGAGCTTGACGTTCTATATATCTTGCTATCCTTGTTGTTTAACTTGCCTAGCATAAGTTGTTGGTGCACATAGGTGAACCTAGTGTATTAGTTTTTGTGCTTGATAAATTAAACGCTAGTTTTATTCCTCATTTATCAAGCCAAAACGTAAAAGTTTTAAATCGCCTATTCATCCCCCCCCCCTCTAGGCGACATCTTGTTCTTTCAATTGGTATCAGAGCAAGGTCTCTCCTTGTTAGGCTTCACCGCATTGAGAGTAAAGATGTCGTTTAGGAAATTAGTGCACGATCCCACTTTTATATTCGATGGCACAAATTATGTTACTTGGAAAATTCGCATGCTTAATCTTTTTAGGGACATAAGTCCTAATATAGAGAGAATTTTAGATATGGATTTCCTCCTCCAAAGGACTCCCAAAAGTTGTCTTTAGAGGATGAGGAAATCTCTTATCTTGATTCTCTAGTATCTAATGCAATTGTCCATGTTTTTAGTGACATAGTTCTCGGGTCAATCATGCCTTATGGAAATGCTCATGAGCTATGGACGAAGCTTCAAGATAAATATGGCAAGTCCAAGATTGATGAGGATGATTGTTATCCTTCCACCTCCGGACGTGATGAGTTCTCAACTTCTTCTACTTCACCTACATGTGGTAAGCCACAAACAAATGGTATGGTGAGTAGTGCTAGGTATTTCAATGTTGATAGTGATTTTACTATTGATAATTCTTTGTCTCTATCCCATTGCAATACTTCATCTATGGACTCTAACACATATAGGTCTATAAATGTTTCACATGCTTGTGTTAATAGTCCATGCATATCATGTAGAAATTGCATGAATAAATCTCATGATGATATGCTAGCTATATCTTGTTGCCATGATCAAAATGCTTGTGTTTCCTCTAGTCCTTGTGTTCCTAACAATGTAGAATAAATCCAACTCTCCATAAAACAAGATATTAATTTAAGTGATGCATCAACTAATGGTTCATCTTCATCAACTATCTTTTGCCTTATGGCTAAATCTACAAGTAATGATGATGATAATGATAATGATGATGTTGATAATGATGCTCTCTTAGATAAGATGAAAAATGTTGTCCTTCATGCTCTTCGTAAAAATGATAATGCTTCCGCTACTTTCTTAAACATCATGTCTATTATTGATGAAAGTAAAAATGTAATTGATGAGTATGAAGACACCATTGAGAAAATGGAAGCTCGTGAGCGTGATTATGCCAATGAGATTGCGGACTTCTCTATTGCTCTTGAAGAAGAGCAAGGTCGTAGGTTGACCCTTGAGGAAACTCTTGTGGATCTTGAGGAGTCTAATAATCTAAATATGTCTAAACTAAGAAAAGATCATGATCATGCTCAAGCTCAAGCTCTTGCTAAAATAATAAAAACTAAAAATGGTGAGCTTGTTGTTGAAAATGTTAGACTTCTTGAGGCTAATGAGAAGCTTGAAAAGGAATTCAAGTCCTTGGAAGGTTCTCTCGCTAATCTCACTAAGTCTCATGATCAACTCCAAGCCCAAATGCTAAAAGAGCTTCCTACTTGTTCTCCTATTGCTATTAATGATGATGCTTGTGCTACTAACTCTACTTCTTGTGAAGCATCCATTTTAAAGGAGAATGTTGAGCTTAGGGCTCAACTTGATTTGCTAACTAGCAATTATGGAAAATTGGAAGAAAGTCATAAGAATCTATCTAGCTCTCATGATGATCTTCTAGTATCCCATGATCGGCTAAAGTTAGCTCATGAGGCTATCACTACCAAGGTAACATCTAGTGAGCCTCGTGTAGACAATGACACATCCTCTACTAATAATGCTATATTGCCATGTGCTATTCCTCGTAGTTCATCCACTCACAATGTTGGCACATCATGTGATGAATTACTTTCCTTGCCTTGTTGCTCTAACAATGATGCATCTACATCCTCTAGTTCTTGTGTTATCACTAACCATGTAGAGGAAATGAATGAGCTCAAGGCCCAAGCCACTTCTTTGAAGAAAGGCTTGGTAAAGCGTCATGAAGGGAAGACCACACTTGACAACTTGTTGAGTGTGCAACAATCCCCCAATGACACGAGTAGAAGGGCCAAGAACAAGAACAAGTCCAAGATCGGCAAGAAGAAGGGCCAAGAACAAACCAAGAATCCGGCCAAGATTACTTGCTTCAAGTGCAAGATCGAAGGGCACCATGTTAGAGATTGCCCTGTGAAGAAGAAGCCTCTCAATGAGTAGCAACTAGGGAAGCGACATGTTGTTCAATCTCATGCTCAACCACGAGTTGAACAAAGGCCACCTCCTAAGAAGACTCATGCTATTGCTCCTCAAGTTGAGGAGCCTATTAAGAAGAAAGGGAAGAGTCGGTGTTGCTACCTATGCCGTGAGAAGGGTCACATGGCTTCTTCATGCACAAACGGTACCCTATCCAACCCAATTATCATTGACAATGTTTACTCTATTAGGAAAGATAGGGTTGGCAATGTTTTTGCCAAATATGTGGGAACTCAAAGTGGTGTCAAGAAAATAACCATTTGGGTTCCCAAACCTATTGTGACAAACCTCTTAGGACCCAACTTAGTTGGGGACCAACAAGCTCAAACTTGATCAATAGGTTGCGTTGGAGGACATTGGAAATTTGACTATCTTTTGAAGAAGTAAGGGATCTTCATGGTTATATTTCCTCAAGCCAAGTCAATTGGATTATCACATATCTATCTTATACCCAATGTCCCTCCTTGCGGTAACTTGTACTTAACTCATTTACATTGAAAGTTACTTGCCCCCTGGCATGTGTTAGTTTTGTTCCTAGCATGTGTTTGTATATGATGTGCTTCTTTCTTACTTATCTTGAGAAATCAAGTATGTGTATGTTAGTTGTGTATCATGTATGTGTAAACTTTGTGTTGAGCCTTTTTATTGGATCTTGTGTGGATTTTATTTGGCTCTTTTGGGAGATTAATGGACTATACCAATTTTGGGTGAGTGACTTGCTTTGTGCACTTCACAACCCCAAAAATGTGTATTCATGATGTACACCACATAGTATTGATATAGCAAGATTATCTAGCCTCTTGCCCCGCCTGCCTAGATCTAGCTTCAACTTGAGAACCAGCGGCTGGCGCATGAAGAAGCAATGCACCTGCTCGAAATCGAGCGGGTGGAAATGCAAGATTCCCAAAACCAAGCGCTCGGGTTCGCCAAAGCGAGGATCCACGATCAGAGGGAGCTGCTCGATTCCTACTCAGGAAAGATGGCGGACCTCCGGGCAGAACTGGCCGTCGTCCAGGGCTAAGAGATCGCCGCCACTTGCACGGCTGCGGAGGACGAGCGATCGTGGGGGTAGCGCCTCCAAGCCGAACGAGACCAACTGGCCTCGGCCCGTGGTGAACTCCAACCTTTGCGAGAACAGCTCGGAGGAGTCCGCCAGGAGCTTCAGGATGTTGTCGATGCCCTGTAGAGGAAATCAATGAACCTCGACCGGACGAGAGAACAACTGAAGCAGTGCCGAGTGAAGCTTGACCTTGCTTCAGATGAACGTGATAACATTTCCATGCAACGGAAGCATGATGGACTCCTTCTTATCCCTAGCTGCCAAAGCCAACGAGGCGTTGCAGGGCCTGGGCCTCCCGCCCCGAGCTTTGGAGGATCGTGATTGGTCCAAGATAATCCTCTTCTTCACTGACCCGGTGGGCAAGGTGGGAGCATTACCTAAAATGGTGACCCAGAAGATGCAGGACGAGGCGCAGGCGATCGTCGAGGTGGTTGCGACCGCCATCCTGCCTCGGGCCCACTTTCTTCAGCCCGACTTCCCTTTCGGCGAGCTCTTCTAGGCCTTCAACTCTGACGAATATCGTGTGGCGGCCGAGGAAGCCGTGAGGAGCCTTATTGCAACCACGAAGTCCCGGGTCCATCGCCCTGTAGAGGCTCCGGATCCGGCTCCTTCATCTTCGTGATAAGTATTCTTGCCACCTCATGGCTGTCTGCTCGTCGATCCGCCACGCTTATACAAATAGCTAAGTTAGAGATTCTCTTAAAATACGTCGGGCGACCGCCGTCCCCTTTTGATCAACGCACTTTTTCAACCCGTAGCAAGATTCGTTCATTTGTTTTCGCGCTATGTGTCTTTGGGGTGCCGAATCTATGCGTACTCACACCAAACCGCACAGCGATGTCCTGGACCGCTTGCCCGCGGGGTGGAGCACCGTAGCCGGCCCTCTCCACTCGAGGGGACGCGATTTCACGCGTGGAGCCTTTGGCGTCCAAAGGCTCCACGAGAATCCTACGCAACCTCAGAACGCCCAACCAACGCTCAAGCCACACGACCGATTCCTACCCCGAGCCCAAACAAGACTAAAAAGAAATGTTGAAGAAAGGAACTTAGCTTTTTTTAGTGTTGGGCCCTGATGGCAAGGCCCTTCCTTGTTGATCCACGACTTCTTCCTTGTGTAATTGTTACACTCCATTCATGTTACTTTGTGTCTCCACCCCTTCGACTCGGGGAAAGTGCCGGGACCTAGTACAAGCAAGGCAGGCGTGTACATAAAATTGCGACCCCACAGAATGGACACATCGCTCTTGCTTGGAAATTCCCGGCCTAGTGGTATAAAACCCCCTGCTCGTACTTTGGTTCATGGTGCTTTCCCTGTTCCGGAAAGGCGGAGAGCTAGTAGAATAATTCAATGGAAGAGACACTATTTTTATTGATAGCCCCGCCTGGGAGAAATCAGGGCATACAGCGGATTACACTCGGGCCTACCCCGGATACGTCATGTCATGATGGTTGAAGGATCTTCTTCAAAACAATATCGGCATAGGCCTGCACCTGAGGCCTACCAATGTCTACTTATGCAGTAAGTAGATGGTACTTACGGGAGTCCGCGTCGTCCCGCTTGCGTGGTGTCGAGTTCTTCAGTTGGCCTTGTTCCTTCTTCCCCCAAGGCTCGAACTGGTGCCTTGATCCTCTCGGTTGGCGCGAATCCTCCTGACGGGAAGATCTTCGTCCGGATCTTCTTCCTCCCACGCCTCTTCTTCCAACACCAACGCCGCTGATATGTCTTTGTAGCTTTGTTGAACGCAGGCCACCGCATCTTCGGTGTTGGCCTGGATGGAAATTAGACCCCAAGCAGTCGGCATCTTGAGCAAGTTGTAGGCATGGTGCACAACCGCCATGAATTTTGCCAACGTCAGGAGCCCAAGATACCGTTGTAGGGCATGGCCAAATCTGTCACATCAAACATGATGCCTTCAGTGCGGCAAGCCACTCTGGTGCCAAAGCTGATAGACAGCGAGATCTTTCCCAAGGGCTTGGTAGTCCCCAGGTTAATCCCCTAGAATGTCTTGGTCGGCAGTAGATGGTCTCTTGAGATTTGTAGCTTGCTCATGAGGAGGGTGGAGATGAGGTTGAGGCTGGATCCCTTATCCACCAGCATCTTGCTGACAATGACATTGTTGATGATCAGGGAGACTACCAGCGAGAGATCGCCAATTCCCGCGTTGCGATCTGGATGATCTTCCTGACTGAAGGTGATCGGGACGTGTGACCATCTGAGCGCAACCAGTGTCTCTATGTTGGGCAATACAGAACATACTGCCCAAGCTAGTCTCTTGATCTCGTTGTGGGAGATAGTTGCTGAAGCTCCTTCGTCGATATAGGCCATATCCCGGGCCTCTGGGAAGCTCTCCGTGAGAGCTCCCATCTGTCCCTGAGCCCGGGGAGTGCTTGATGGCGTAGATGGCTTAGTTGGGTGGTGCCCCAAGCGAAGGCATGGATGTAGCAAGTAGCAGTTTTCCCTCGTTAACGAACCGAGGTTTATCGAACCAGTAGGACTTTGAAATCAACAACAAAGTTAATATTGAAGATCTCTGTCGCTTAATCTTCAACAGACGTGGACCTGCACACACTCAACCAAAATACTTTGCCCCCAACGGCGGAAAGGTTGTCAATCTTTCCGGTCTCGCAGAAAACAAAGCTGTTAATTGTATAGTGAAATAGATGAAAATATGAAAATGGACCAGTGGATTAATGATGATGAAAAGTGATGAATAAAGGTTGAAATCAATGTAAAAATATGGACCGGGGGCCATGGGTTCACTAGTGGAGTCTCTCAAGTAAATAAAACACTCATACGATGGGTAAACAAATTACAGCTGGGCAATTGACAAGATTATAACACAAACTTAATCTAGCTATGACAAAGAGAAAATGATAATATTTATGTAGCCATCACGACAATAACAAAGACCGTTGAGTCCAACTGCATCTTTGTCTAAAAGTCCACCCTTGGATCGCTATCCAGCCTGTCTGTCGTGGGGTTGTCACGGCAAGTCCTTCCTTTGGGAAGGTGAGTTCTGGGGCCATTGATGCACGAAGTACGTAAGAGAGATTAATCTCGCCTAGGGACACGGGTTTACCCAGGTTCGGCCCCTCTTGATTAGAGGTAAAGACCTACTTCCTGCTTCTCTTTATTGCTCTAGATCTGATATCGATTACAAGGTTCCGGCTCCTCTCTGGGGAGTCGGCGACTAGGTATTTCTCTCAAGCTTAGACTTCTAAGGTCCAGGACCCCGCTTATAAAGGCGGCTGGGTCCTTGGACTTACAAGTTACAACGAGTCACATTAGAACAAGGAGTCCTACTCTACGTCTTGACCTTTCCAAGTTAGGGCTCCGGGTTGTACTTGGACTCCTTGCTGACGAGTCCCTTCTTTATCATGGGCCTTGGTCGGCTTGTCTTCAGCCCAGCCCATGCGACTTGATACGTGACTCGGCTTTGGCCTTCTTGGTCTTGGCGGGTCTGCTTTCCGGGTCCGTGGGCCTACCTATAAAGTATCCCCCCATCACTGTCACCCAACGGTATTAAGTTGCAAGCAACAGACAATTGCATTAAGTAAAGCGCATGAAGTAAGCAATACTAATATCAAAAGAGACATTAACAGCGCTGTTTTACCCTTAGTAGCAACAGCACACCCTCGTCCTTAGACGTTTCTGTCACTCGTGCCTAGGAACAAAAGGGGGCATGAACCCACTATCTAGCATAAATACTCCCTCTTGGAAATACACACAATCACTTGGCCAAAATAAGTACGCACATCAGAGAGCATGCAAGAACATAAATCAACATATAAGAATCACGCACAATCTGATCATAACTTCATAATCCATCGGATCCCAGCAAACACATCACATAGCATTACAATAATCAATCTTGATCACGTTAGGCAGCTCACAAGATCATAAGACATGAAGCACAAGAGAGAGAGACTACCATCTAGCTACTGCCACGGACCCATGGTCCAAGGTGGGACTACTCACAAATCATCCCGGAGGAAGGCATGGCGATGAAGAGCCCTCCGAGATCGATCTCCCCTCCGACAGGGTGCCGGGATCAGCTTCAGAATCACCCCCGAACTAGGGTTTGAGATGACGGCGCGTCGGGGTGACTTCTCTGGAAAATAATGGCCGCCCCGTCGTTTTTAGGGTTAAAGGGATTTTATAGGCGTTAGAGGGGGCCAAGGCGGTGCCCAGAGGGTAGGGGCGGGCCCCACCCACGGGTCCATGGGGCGCGGACGCCACCCACCTCTGGCCCCTGGGTGGCCCCCCAGGGTGCCCTTTGGTCCTCAGGTGTCTTCCGTCGCATAAAAAATCTCCGTAATTTTCCAGCGCAATCCAACGATATTTCCTGTGGTGGACTTTCTAAAATATAAAAACAGCAAAAACAGGAAACTGGCACTAGGCATCTTGTCAATAGGTTAGTCCGACAAAATGCATAAAAATGATGTAATATGATAATAGAAACATGTGACAATATCACAAAACTAGCATGGATCAATGAAAAATTATAGATACGTTTGACACGTATCAGGGAGCACTGCTATTTCCGCCGGAATTCTGATTAGTCCGCCCGGCTCCTTGATGACCCACAAGTGTAGGTGATCTATCGTAGTCCTTTCGATAAGTAAGAGTGTCGAACCCAACGAGGAGCAGAAGGTGTTGACAAGTAGATCTCAACAAGGTTTTACTGCAAGCACTAAAAGAGAAATATTTTTGGAGTTTTGATATAAAGAACAAGTAAATAAAAGAGTTCTACAACAATTGCAGCAAATAGTCCAATCCTTTTAAGCTCAAAGGACAGGCCGGTTGTGTTACTTATGATGATTAAAACGTTCTCGAGGACACATGGGAATTTCTGCCTAGCCATTTTCACTGCACGCCGGTGATTAATCTTCAATGTTTTGATAAAGTGCTGTGTGGGTGAACCTACGCTAATGCACCACCCTTACTTGGACAAATACATACTTGTGATTAAACCCCTTGCAAGCATCCGCAACTACAAGAAAGTAATTAAGATAGAAACCTAACCACAACCTTAAACTCCCAGATCCTACACTCCCTAGTGCACTAGTTCGCGAATTGGGGTTTAGGTTTCTGTCACTCCTGCAACCCTACCATAGGCAAACTAAATACACCATGCATTCCCCTAGGCCCTTTGAAAGGTGAAGTATCATGTAGTCGACGTTCACACGATACCACTAGAGGAATAACACCACAACATATATCAAACAATTAAATATTACTCAACATTATGCAATTACTAGCAACTAGGCTTTCCCCATGTCCTCAAGAACCAAACGAACTACTCACAAGACATCATATTGATCAAGATCAGAGGTGATATGAATATGGGTAACAATCTGATTGTAATGATAAATCACCGATAAAACTCTCAAGCATCAACTACAAGTGGTAATCAACACCCGGGATATGATTCCGATGAACTAATAACAACACAATGATAATTGTCACATCGAGATGAGATGGGATGGCGGCGATGATGATGGTGCTGATGATGGAGATGATGTTGATGATGATCCCGATGATGCCCGGCGTGATGGTGATGACGATGGCGGCGATTCCCCCCTCCGGGAGGGAAATTCCCCGGCAGTTTTCTCCCTGCCGGAGCTCTTCTTCTCTCTGTCTAGTTTCCGCCTCGTGGAGGCGGCAGAAAAATTATTCGTCGATGCCCCCGATGATTTTAGGTCAAAGGGTAGTAGTACGCCAAAGGGGAGACGGAGGGGGGCCACAACGGCCAGGGGCGGGTCCCACCTGCGGCCTGGGGTGGACCCGCGGCAGGAGGCTGCCCCTGCTCCCTGGAGCTCGCCTCCGTGCGCCCTTTTGGCTCTGTGACTTATTTCCCAAAATATTATCCTCCGAATTTTTCTAGAATTTTTGGAGCTTCCGACGTCAGGTATCTTGACCGGTACTTTTCTAGCTGATTCCGGGCTCCGGCAGATGAAACCCCAATAATTGCAAAACATGCAAAATAAGGTAAAATAACATAAGTATTGCATCATAATATGAAATATATCGATGAATAAAGATAAATTATGATGTAAAATAGTGATGCAAAATGGACGTATCAACACCCCCAAGCTTGGACTCCGCTTGTCCCCAAGCAAAAACTAAGCTCGGTAAACATGACCACAGGTTTATGGAGTGAAGTGTCGATAAATAAAGAATACGAACATGAAGCATCAGTATTTACTCAACAAACACAAATACATTTTAAACAGCAACCTTTCTCTCATAAAGCTTCTCGAAGACAAGTAATGTAACTATAACATGTTAAGGTGAAGTGAAACAGAAACTTATGAAGCAATGGCGAACTGAGACTTCGCTTAAGAGGCAATTATACTTGTCAGCTCATATTTTAAGAAAGATCCATTTAAATTCTTCAACTATCAAGTCATCTTTCCACGAGTTGCAAATCATCGAGGCTATATTCTTATGATAGAAGAGTTAGAACTGACATAAGAAAAATGAACAACTATCATGAGACATAAAAGACACAATGTAGATATCATATTTGCTAACATCATAGGTCAACACTGTAAGTTTGCTTGTGGAAGATAGAGGGAAAAAGGAAAACTGACTCAACATTAAAAGTAAAAGAAAGGCCCTTCACAGAGGAAAGCAGGGATTAGTCATGTGCTAGAGCTTTTTATTTTTTATAAAACAGAAGTAAAACAATTTTGAGAGATGCATGCTTTCGTCAACGATTTCACAACAGAGAAGCTATCTAGTCCCCCATAACAAGCAAGGCTTTTAGACTTTTGAGAGCAGCTGGTTTTTAGAGGAACGAGTACGTTCCTCTTTCTCCTTGGTTTCACCACTGTCCAATGTTAGAGCTGATTTCTCAGATTTTCATTGCGCGGAGGAGAATGGTGAGTTGTATTTATATTTTCCTTAAGCTGCTCTCGGGTTGATTCAAGTGAAGACGTAAACCATCGACACCTGGTGAAAGGGGAGAAATGACCTTGATTGTCACAAGTTATATCTAGCTCTCTACTGCTCCCTCATGATCTTAAAAACAGAGGCACAAAAAGGAGTATTTTGAATATTTTAAAGGTAGCACACGACAAATTTACTTGGAATGGCAAGAAATACCATGCATAGGTAGATATGGTGGACTCAGCTGGCAAGATAGTTTGTCTTTGGGATTTGGATGCACGAGTGAACTCTACACTCAGTACAAATTTTTGGGCTTAGCAAAAAGGGGTATTCGAAACAAACATACTATGTTGAGAGATGTAAACCAAATATGTTATCTAGAACAATATGCCAAACATGCAACATAAAGCTTGTCATTACTGTCAGAAATAAATCTAATACAAAAGTATGCAAGCTAGAGGGTTCACAAGCATGTAAGATATAAAGGATAGCATATTTGCAATTAAATTCCTCTTCTCTACTCAAGCATCAAGGTAATTATTGCGAGTTAAACAAAGTCATGCTTGCCAATACTGAATAAACTTCTACTCATACACCCAATGTCAAATCATCACTTACCACAAGACCAGCAGATGAGAGAGATTGCCATAATAAAATATAAAGTGCAGAAGGATAAAAGATACTTCTCATTTATATTCCATTATAGAAAACCACACACCAACGGATACAAAGAACTCACAAGGAGCGACAAGACACACTGCATAACCATACTACACGATAACTTCTCTACTCATGATACGACTCACATGACTAAGAAAATAAAAGATAAAAGATAAAGATACCGGGGCACTCCCCCCAAGCTTGGAACAAGCCAAGGGAGTGCCATTACCCATGATGCTCGAGTTTATTCCTGTGGTGGTGATATGGGTCGATGATCCTTATGAGCCTCTCAATGGTTTCTTTTAACTCCTCGAGCTGATGGCCAAGGTTGCGGATCATCTCCGTGTTGCTCTCAATTTGACTCCTCAACAACCCAATAGGCGAGTACCAATCGTCTTGTGCTCTTCCCCAGCTGTCCTTATTATCTACACAGAAGCTTCCACTCCCTGCATGAGTACGATCTATATCCCAAGCAGAAGGTAACTCTCCAAACGGAATAGTTTCAAGCTGGTGGTTATGGATCAAAGTATGAAAAGGGTTTCTGGTTCGAGAAAAGGGGGACCTTCCAGCCAAGTTCCTACGAGGGCCCTTGTCCGCCTTTTGTAGCCACTCCCTTTTCTCAAAGACAGAAGGATTCTTCGTCACCCAATCCTTGCTATAGTGGCATAAGGGTATTGGCGTTTGATGCATCTAAAATGCATACATGAACTTTGCACTATAATAGTCATATTCCAATCATATTTGCATCATATAAGGGGTATATTACTATTATTTAATGATTTTTGGTAATTAATAATGATTTCCCCTTTTTATGGAATTAATCCTGCGCAGGCAGAAAACCCCTATTTCTTTCCTTATTTGTTTCAGGACCTTAACGATGTCATAATGAGCTATAAATTTACGGGGGTCATTATTTTGGAAGGAGAAGATTTAGGAGCGAAAGAAGTCAACGAACGGAGGCCGGAAGACCAAAATGGTGGGTCCCACGCGGCCAGGTACTGTAGCCGCGTGGGCCTATCCCAATTGGCCCTCGTGGCCCCGTTTGCGTCGATCCTTCGCCCAGAAGCTTCCTCGTGACCTAAAAACGCCTATATAAAGAGCCCCCCGACGTTCTCCGAAGGGAGAGCCACCACACGAGAGAAACAAGAAACAGAGACCAGGAGGCTGCAGATTGGAGGGGGAAAACTCCGGCGGAGCCCTGCCGGAGAGGTCTCCTTCTTCTCCATCGACATCTCCACCATCTCCATGATGAAGAGGGAGTAGTCCACCTCTGGACTATGGGTTTGTGGCAGTAGCATATGTATCTCTCTCTCTCTTGAGCTTCACTAATTAGCACCGTATGAGCTGCTGAACATGATTACGGTCACCGTTGTATTACCATTGTGGTGGATTTTTCTATGAGTTAATATATGTTGAGATTGCAATGTTATATTTCAGTTATGAAAGTAGATGCATATTATGTACCCCGTTCTTGTATCCTTGTTATGATCAAGCATGTTTATGAGAGCGTGTGTGGGGAACGTGTGCATTAGTTGGAGTAACGGGGGTGGTGAAGTGATAAGCTGACAACTTAATATCATGATCCATTGGGTGTTTACCTTACTTTGTTACCTCACTAGGGATAAACCAAAATACCATGTTGTAGGGTAGGAGGAGTGACATGCCTCTACCTAAGACTAGATCCATCATGTGTTTATTTTCACTTCATGTCATTAATCTTAAAGCTATACTCTGATGTTATCTTAATTACTAAGGTGCATGATTTAGTTCACATCTTGGTGGAGTATAAGTGAGACTAATAATCAAAAGGTCTCTATGTTAGGACGTGATGCCCATATAATTAGTAACATGTCATTAACCTTGTTTGCAATCTCATATGTTAAATCTATGTCTACTCATTTGCCACACTATATTAAAGAGAGAGTGCATGTGTGAAACCATGAACCCCGGTCCATTTTTAATCATAAGAAACACTTTTCCAACCACTTTTAAGCATCTTTTACATTCAGCCATTTTAAAATCAGAAAATACAAAAACACTTTTACTTCTTGCATTCACATATAAAAACCCCAAAAATACCATCCATCGTCATTACTATCATCCTTGCATACTTATTTACCACCATTGCATATTTATTTAATGTTTTGCATTCATTATCATCTTAATATCATTCTCACACCTTGTGCTTGACAACCACTTGGTGAGGTTGAGGGCACAAAGCAATCTATTTTGTTTGCAGGAATTCTAGAGAAGGACAAGAAGATAAAACCCACACTACTTATTCCCTGAGAGTTCGATATTAAACCCTCGAGTCACCTTCTTGGGGAAAAACTACACTTCTACATACTCTGCACTTGGAGGCTCAACCTATCCCTAATATATTATCTTCCTTTCAGGGTATCAAGAGTACTTGTTGGCGTTGTTGAGGGAGAAGAACACTCTCATCAATCCCGTCATCAGCGTTGGTCTTCCTCAAACTCCTCTCCATCATCATCGGACATGTCTTTGAACACTTCATCCTTTCCTTTAGTTCCTCGGAAGTCCTTGTCTTGATCATCGCCGCCGGTGTGGTTGAGGCCGGAAGAAGATGCCATGATTTAGAGCTTCGAGATCCTGACAGAAATAACCAGAGACAAAAACACGATGGAATCACATGATAAGCTCCTCAAAAAATTCGGGGAAACATATAGCCGAGAGTTTTGCAATAAAAGGAAGACAACGAGACTAGGCGGAGTCGGAGGCGGCGTCCAGGGGCCAGGGGTGGGTCCCACCCGCGGCCTGGGGTGGGGTCGCGGCCGAGGGTCGCCCCTGCCTCCTGGACTCCGTCTCTTACTCCGTCCGGTCTCCGAATTTTCCTAATTTTCTAAAAATAAATAATATAAATTTTCTGGAATTTTCCGAGGCACTTTCCATACCGAAACAGTTACCTATTCGTTTTCTGATTCTGGAGTCTTCCGGTATTTGGTTTCGATAAATTTTTCCGGAGAGACCACTTGAATGACGTCGACATCTTTTTCCTAAGGATTACCGGAGATATAGTGCTTGAGTCGCTGACCATTCACCACTTGAGGTTTGTCTTCGTCAAGACTGTTAATCTTTATAGCACCGGAACGATAAACTTCCTCAATGATGAATGGTCCTTCCCATTTAGAGAGCAATTTTCCTGCAAAAAATCTGAGACAAGACCTATACAAAAGCACTTTGTCACCATCATTAAATTCTCTTTTCGAAATTCTCTTATCATGCCATCTCTTTACTTTAAGCTTCATTTCTCATAAGCTTCATTTCTCCACTCATCCAAAGAACTTAATTTAAGCAATCTAGTTTTACCGGCAAGAGTAGGATCAGAATTAAGTTGCCTAACAACCTAATAAGCTTTATGTTCTAATTCAAGAGGCAAATGACATGCCTTCCCATAAACCATTTTATAAGGAGACATGCCCATAGGATTTTTATAAGCAGTTCTATAAGCCCATAAAGCATCATTAAGTTTCTTAGACCAATTCTTCCTAGACTTGTTAACGGTCTTTTGCAAGATTAGCTTAATCTCTCTATTAGTTAACTCAACTTTCCCACTAGTTTGAGGGTGATAAGGTGAAGAAACTCTATGATTAACATCATATTTAGCTAAAACCTTTCTAAAAGCACCATGAATAAAATGAGACCCTCCATCAGTCATAAGAAATCTAGGCACGCAAAACCTAGGGAAAATAACTTCTTTAAGCATTTTTAGGGAGGTCTTATGATCAGCACTTTTAGTTGGTATAGCTTCTACCCATTTAGTAACATAGTCTACAGCAACAAGGATGTGAGTATTCCCATGTGAAGTGGGAAAAGGACCCATAAAATCAAATCCCCAACAATCAAAAGGCTCAATAACAAGAGAATAGTTCATAGGCATTTCATTACGTCTACTAATGTTACCGACCCTTTGACACTCATCACAAGACGAAACAAACCTTTTAGCATCCTTAAATAAAGTAGGCTAATAAAAACCTGATTGAAGAACCTTATGTGCAGTCCTTTCTCCTGCGTGATGTCCTCCATAACCACTGTTGTGGCACTTCCTCAACACTTCCTCCTGTTCATGCTCAGGAATACATCTCCTCAAAATTCCATCAACCCCCTCCTTGTATAAATGTGGGTCATCCCAAAAGTAGTGCCACACGTCAACGAAAAATTTCCTTTTCTGTTGATAAGTAAAGCTTGGAGGCAAAAAATTTGAGACAATGAAATTAGCATAATCATCATACCAAGGAGCGTCATGAGAGGTTACCTTAACGACAGCAAGTTGTTCATCAGGGAAACTATCATTTAAAGGTATGGGATCATGAGGTATATTTTCCATTCTAGACAAATTATCAGGTACAGGATTATCTGCACCTTTTCTATCAACAATATGTAAATCAAACTCTTGCAGCAAAAGCACCCATCTAATAAGCCTAGGCTTAGCATCTTTCTTTTCCATAAGATACTTAATTGTAGCATGATCAGTATGAATAATTACTTTAGAATCCACAATGTATTGTCTAAATTTATCACAAGCGAAAACAACTGCTAAAAATTCCTTTTCAGTAGTTGCATAATTCTTTTGCGCACTATCCAAAGTTTTACTAGCATAATGAATGACATTTAATTTCTTATCAATTCTTGAGCCAAGAACAGCCCCTACAACATAATCACTAGCATCACACATAATCTCAAAGGGTAAATTCCAATCAGGCGGTTGGACTATAGGAGTGGTGATTAAAGCTTTCTTAAGTACTTCGAAGGCTTCCTTACAATCTTCATCAAAAACAAATGGAACATCCTTTTGAAGAAGATTAGTAAGAGGCCTCGAAGTCTTAGAAAAGTCTTTAATAAACCTCCTATAAAAACCAGCATGACCAAGGAAACTACGAATACCTTTGATGTTCCTTGGATAGGGCATCTTCTCAATTGCTTCAATTTTAGCCTTATCAACTTCCATTCCTCTCTCAGAAATTTTATGTCCAAGCACTATGCCTTCATTCACCATAAAGTGACACTTCTCCCAGTTGAGAACAAGATTGGTCTCCTCACATCTCTGCAAAACTTTGTCAAGATTATAGAGACAATTGTCGAAAGAAGTTCCATAGACGGAGAAATCGTCCATGAAGACTTTCACAATTTCCTCACAAAAACCATGAAAATAGCAGACATGCATCTCCGAAAAGTAGCAGGTGCATTATGATACGTCTCAAACGTATCTATAATTTTTGAGTGATCCATGCTAGTTTTGTGATGTTCTCACATGTTTTTAATATCATATTACATCATTTTTATGCATTTTTTCGGACTAACCTATTGACAAGATGCCCAGTGCCAGTTCCCTGTTTTTGTGCTGAAATTGTTGCAGAAAGTTACTTCTGGAAATATTCTCGGAATTGGACGAAAATTTACGGAGATTTTTTATTGAAGAAATGAGGAAGGGATCCAGAAGGACGACTCCAGGGTACCCACACAGGCCAGGGGCGGCCCCCTGCCGCGGCATAGGGCCCACCCGTGGGTGGGACCCGCCCCTACCCTGTGGGGCACCCCTCGGCCGCCTCCGACGCCTATAAAATGACATCCGACGCAAAAACCCTAACCCCCGAAGGATTTTCCCAAATACGCAACAGAGCTCCGCCGACAAGTTTTGGGGGTCAGATTGATCCTGTTCCGGCACCCTGCCAGAGGGGGGATCGACCGTCGGAGCCATCTCCAGCAATACCGCTGCTTCCCGCGATGAGGAGGGAGTAGTCCCTCACTGGGGCTGAGGCTTACACAAGTAGCTATGTGGTTATCTCTCTCTCCCATGATGTGATCTTCGTTGTGATCATGAGCTTTGTTAGTATAGTTGAATACATGATGTTTCCCTATGTGTAATGGATATGATTTTGCTCAAGTGATGTTATTTAGTACAATTTCCGGATTCACCGTTGCAATCACGGTATCTCGGTGACAGTGTGGGTGCCGTGTGTGACTCTATGGATAATAGATGGGAAGGATCTTCATCATGAGTTAGTCCTTTATTATTGTTGGATTGAATAGATCATGAGGTTTCTTGATGCTTGTGTTATTGAAGAAAGAGACTATTCAAGAAATATGTTGTGGTGTTTGTTAGTACTATCTTTGGATGTGGATAGTGACAGCATGAAGTGTCCATAGATGTGGAATACGAACTTTAAGGTGTGCTTTTCGTAGCCCTACGCAATTCTCATCCTATTTGATCCACGAAAGAATGATCTCCGAGTAACGTCTACCATGCATGTGTTTTTGTCGAACTATTATGTGTTTAATTATGTTAATGATGTTGAGAGTAGTCACTAGTGAAAGTATGAAGCCTAGGCCTTGTTTCCAAGCATTGATACACCGTTTTTAGTCACTTTTTGTCACTTGTTTGCTTGCTGCCATTTTTATTACAGAATTACAAAATCACCTTTTACCATCCATATCACTTGCATTTTACCATCTCTTCGCCAAACTAGTGCACCTATACAACTGACAATTGTATTAGGTGTGTTGGGGACACAAGAGACTTCTTGTATCTTAATTGCAGGGTTGCTTG
This sequence comes from Puccinellia tenuiflora, assembly GCA_012064385.1. Classification (NCBI taxonomy): domain Eukaryota; kingdom Viridiplantae; phylum Streptophyta; class Magnoliopsida; order Poales; family Poaceae; genus Puccinellia; species Puccinellia tenuiflora. Next base: position 101,755 of record QRDG01001695.1, on the reverse strand, counting down.
AGAGGGATATCTTTGACCTCTACCTCCCGTGGATTCGATAAACCTTGGGTTACTCACTTAAGGGAAATTTGCCGCTGTCCTACAAACCTCTGTGCTTGGAGGCCCAACAAGTCTACAAGAATAGAAGCGTGTAGTAGACATCAAGCTAATTTCTGGCGCCGAGCGCTTGAAGGTATCTTCTTTAGATTCTGTAATTAAATATTTTTGTTTCTTGTTTTTATTTCACTAGTTCAGTTTAATGGAAAACAACAAAAAAATTAGAGAGCTTTATAAACTCTATCTTGAAATTGGTCATGATGCTTTTGAGGAGAAAATTAAAAAACCTATGGAACTTTATTTGCATAATAATCATGATAGTAGCAATGTTATTAGCATGAATTCTTTGGACACCATTATTGCTAATGCTATGGAAAATTCTAAGCTTGGGGAAGCTGGTTTTGATGAATATGATCTTTTTAGTCCCCCAAGCTCGAAGGAGGAAATTTTCTTTGATGATACTATGTCTCCTATATATGATGATTATTATGATGACTGTGATACTTTCAGTCCACCTTCTATTGAGGAAAAAGTTTATTATGATTATGATATGCCTCCTATTTATGATGATTACAATGATGGCTATGATAGTTTTACTCCCACTATTACTAATGAGAAGGATTTTACTTATGTGGAGAGTAATAATAATACTTTTATGCATGTGAATAATGAGAAAAATGCTTTATGTGATACTTATGTTGTGGATTTTATTCATGATGCTACTGAAAGTTATTATGATAGAGGGAAATATGGTTATATAAATTTTCATCTTATGAAGTTTCCCCTCTTTATGTTTAAGGTTTTAATGTTGCACTTGCTTTATCTTCCTATGCTTAATGCTTTATGCTCCAATGCTTTATTTTCTTATAAGATGCCTATGCATAGGAAGAGAGTTAGACTTAAATGTGTTTGATATTTGCTTCATGATTCTCTCTTTTGCGTTCCAACTCTTATTCTTATGAGAGCATCATTAAAATTATCATGCCTAGCTAAAAGGCTTAAAAGAAAAGCGCTTGTTGGGAGACAACCCATCTTTTACTTTCAGTTTGTTTTTTATTTTTCTTGAGTCATGAAGTTTTTGCCTCTGTAGCAACTTCATTGTATCTTTTTGTTTTGGTTTTTTGTGCCAAGTTTAGCCTCTAATGCATTGAAAGTGCGAGGTGTGGTTTTGCTGTCTAGAAACAGATTTTTGTCCTTCACTGTTCAAAAATCTAGACAATCCCTGAATTTTATCTTTTCTGATAATTTTAGACAGCAAGCCTGATACTTTTATCTATCTTTCTTTAGTTTTGACTTTTCTGATTTGAGCTACAAAAGTGCTTCGAAAAATTCGATCTCTACAGACTGTTCAGTTTTTGACAGATTCTGCTTTTATTTTGTATTCGCCTATTTTACTATCGTCAAATGTGATACTCTTGAGGAGGAGTGCCACACTGAGGCTTAGTAAACAGTAGCTAATGCCCAATAAAGTTGTTTGCAATTTTTCTTGAGTTGAACACATTGCATTTTAATTTATGAGCACTAACCCTCGAATCAGTTTATGAGATGTTTTGTGTGAAGGGAGATTTTAAGTTCCAAAGGAGAGGATAATGAAGAAATTGAAGATGGATCAAAGCTCAAGCTTGGGGATGCCCCCATGGCACCCCCTCTGAATATCAAGAACCATCAGGCGTCAAAGCTTGGGGATGCCCAAGGCATCCCCTCTTCTTCATCGACTATCATAAGGTCTTCTTCGTTGAACTAAGTTTTTATCACTTTACATATTATGTGCTATGCTTGGAGCGTCATTTTATTTTTCTTTGAGTTTTGTTTTGTTTGTTTGCTGTCCATATTCATGTTGGATCCTATCCATCTTGTGTGGGAGAGAGACACGCTCCGCTTTTTCGTTTGAATACTCCTTTGCTTCGCTAATATCTTGTTGAGTATTCTTAGCTACTATTTGTTTGCTAGTAAGCTCTCGCTTTTAGCTTTTATCTTGTTTAGAGCTCCTAGTTGTTGATGTTAAACCCTCTTGTTCTTCACTTATATTTGTTAGAGAGTTGCTATGGTTGCTTGGTTAATTTGTTAGAACGGTAAAATGCTATGCATGTGATATTGGAATGAAACAAAAGCCTGCATTGTATTGTAGATCATTGTGTGGATAATTGATACTTCTCATTTGTTTTGATATATTAAGATGAATGCTTAAACTTGCTGGTTATTTGAATGGAATTGATTAGTAAAGAAATACTGTTAAAAACTTGAAACTGTGTGGTGTTTCGTAGTTGTTAATTCATTAAGCTAATCTTTCCATCAAAAGAATTGTTTGGTCAACATTGGAGACGATGTGGAGCTTTTATGGTTATGATTGATAAATGTCTTATGCTACTCTGTTACCGGTTAATTTTAGATGTTTGCTTCAAATACCTTCTTTTCTAAGCCCAAAAATTCGTACTGAGTGTATGGTTCACTCGTGCATCCAAATCCCAAAGCCAAACTATCTTGCCAGCTGAGTCCACCATATCTACCTATGCATGGTATTTCCTGCCATTCCAAGTAAATTTGTCATGTGCTATCTTTAAAAATTCAAAATACTCCTTTTTGTGCCTCTGTTTTTAAGCTCATGAGGGAGCAGTAGAGAGCTAGATATAACTCGTGACGAGCAAGGTCATTTCCCCCCTTTCACCCGGTGTCGATGGATTACGTCTTCACTTGAATCAACCCGAGAGAAGCTTAAGCAAAATATAAATATAACTCACCATTCTCCTCCGCGCAATGAAAATCTGAGAAATCAGCTCAAAACATTGGGCAGTGGTGAAACCAAGGAGAAAGAGAAGCGTACTCGCTCCTCTAAAAACCAGCTGCTCTCACAAGTCTAAAAGCCTTGCTTGTTATGGGGGACTAGATAGCTTCTCTGTTGTGAAGTCATTGACGAAAGCATGCATGTCTCAATTTTTTTTATTTCTGTTTCATAAAAAAAACAAAAAGCTCTAGCACATGACTAATCTCTGCTTCCCTCTGCGAAGGGCCTTTCTTTTACTTTTAATGTTGAGTCAGTTTTCCTCTTCCTTCTATCTCCACCAAAGCAAACATCTAGCATTGACCCTGGGTATCATTGATCATATTGCATTGTCAGATTAAACATGAATCTTTATATTGACTTTACCGTTGGAAGTTGATGCTTTTTGCTAAAACTTGCAACTTCTTTGTTTTTATTCTCAAACACTTTTGTCATGGAATTGTTAACTTTGAGAATTAATCAAATATGTGGATCAGATTGCTTTCATGTCTTTAACGTACTATTTATGAAAGGTTTTGCTTGAATGATTCAACTTGGTTATTCATTGCTTTCTTGCTATCAACTATAGACAATTGTTTTGTATCACTTCATTCACATCATATGCGTTACATTACTATCTTGATCATGTTTGTGTTGGTTGCATGTCTCATCAAAAATTATTTTGTTATCACTTACCTACTCGAGGACGAGTAGGAGTTAAGCTTGGGGATGTTGATACGTCTCAAATGTATCTATAATTTTTTAAGTGATCCATGCTAGTTTTGTGATGTTGTCACATGTTTTTTTATATCATATTACATCATTTTTATGCATTTTGTCGGACTAACCTATTGACAAGATGCCCGGTGCCAGTTCCCTGTTTTTGTGCTGAAATTGTTGCAGAAAGTTACTTCTGGAAATATTCTCGGAATTGGACGAAAATTTACGGAGATTTTTTATTGAAGAAATGAGGAAGGGAGCCAGAAGGGCAACTCCAGGGGACCCACACATGCCAGGGGCGGCCCCCTGCCGCGGCCTAGGGCCCACCCGTGGGTGGGACCCGCCCCTGCCCTGTGGGGCACCCCTCGGCCGCCTCTGACGCCTATAAAATCACATCCGACACAAAAACCCTAACCCCCGAAGGATTTTCCCAAATACGCAACAGAGCTCCGCCGCCATCGCCGACTAGTTTCGAGGGTCAGATTGATCCTGTTTCGGCACCCTGCCGGAGGGGGGATCGACCGTCGGAGCCATCTCCATCGACACCGCTGCTTCCCGCGATGAGGAGGGAGTAGTCCCTCACCGGGGCTGAGGCTTATACAAGTAGCTATGTGGTTATCTCTCTCTCTCTCCCATGATGTGATCTTCGTTGTGATCATGAGCTTTGTTAGTATAGTTGAATACATGATGTTTCCCTATGTGTAATGGATATGATTTTGCTCAAGTGATGTTATTTAGTACAATTTCCGGAGTCACCGTTGTGATCACGGTATCTCGGTGACAGTGTGGGTGCCATGTGTGACTCTATGGATAATAGATTGGAAGGATCTCCATCATGAGTTTGTTCTTTATTATTGTTGGATTAAATATATCATGAGGTTTCTTGATGCTTGTGTTATTGAAGAAAGAGACTATTCAAGAAATATGTTGTGGTGTTTGTTAGTACTATCTTTGGATGCGGATAGTGACAGCATGAAGTGTCCATAGATGTGGAATACGAACTTTAAGGTGTGCTTTTCGTAGCCCTACGCAATTCTCATCCTATTTGATCCACGAAAGAATGATCTCCGAGTAACGTCTACCATGCATGTGTTTTTGTGGAACTATTATGTGTTTAATTATGTTAATGATGTTGAGAGTAGTCACTAGTGAAAGTATGAAGCCTAGGCCTTGTTTCCAAGCATTGATACACCGTTTTTAGTCACTTTTGTCACTTGTTTGCTTGCTGTCATTTTTATTACAGAATTACAAAATCACCTTTTACCATCCATATCACTTGCATTTTACCATTTCTTCGCCGAACTAGTGCACCTATACAACTGACAATTCTATTAGGTGTGTTGGGGACACAAGAGACTTCTTGTATCTTAATTGCAGGGTTGCTTGAGAGGGATATCCTTGACCTCTACCTCCCGTGGATTCGATAAACCTTGGGTTACTCACTTGAGGGAAATTTGCCGCTGTCCTACAAACCTCTGGGCTTGGAGGCCCAACAAGTCTACAAGAATAGAAGTGTGTAGTAGACATCACATTGCACAAACCAAAAGGCATACCTCTATAAGCATAAGTTCCATAAGGATAAGTAAAAGTAGTCTTTTCTTGATCTTCATATTTAACAGCAATTTGAGAGAAACCAGAATAACCATCAAGAAAACAAAAGTGAGTGTTCTTAGACAATCTTTCAAGCATTTGATCAATAAAAGGCAAAGGATAATGATCTTTTCGAGTAGCCTTATTAAGCTTCCTATAATCAATGCACATTCTATATCCTACAACCTTTCTCTGAGGAATGAGTTCATTATTATCATTAGCAACAATAGTCATACCTCCCTTTCTAGGAACACAATGAACAGGACTAACCCATCTACTATCAGTAATAGGATAGATTATACCTGCATTGAGAAGCTTAAGTATCTCATTTCTTACCACATCCTTCATCTTTGGATTCAATCTTCGTTGATGATCAACAACGGGCTTCGCATCAGGTTCAAGATTAGGTGTATGATGACAAATAGATGGAGAAATCCCTTGAAGATCATCCAAAGTATAGCCCATTGCAGCTCGATGTTTCCTAAGAACCTCCAATAATCGCTCCTCTTCTCTTCCAGAAAGTTTAGAATTGATAATAACAGGATATATTTTCTTCTCATCTAAATATGTATATTTGAGAGTATCTGGGAGAGCTTTTAATTCAAAAACAGGGTCTCCTTTTGGAGGCGTGGGCGTCCCCAATGATTGCACAGGTAGATGATGCTTTAGAATAGCCGGCTGTCTAAAGAAGACCTCATCAATTTCTTCCCTTTCCTGCATAAACATATCATTCTCGTGCTCCTCCATAAATTGCTGCAAAGGATCGTTAGGAGGCACATCAATAGAAGCAATTCTTTTAGTAATAAGATCCTCATTTGGTAATTCTTTATCATAGCGATGTCTAGCAAATTTGGAAAAATTAAATTCATACGGTTCTCCAGCGAATTGAACAGAGACCTTTTCTTTCTTGAAGTCTATAACAGCGCTACAAGTATTTAAGAAAGGTCTACCAAATATGATAGGACAAAATTTATCTTTAACTGACCCCAAAACAAGGAAATCAGTTGGGCTCCGTTTGGATGTTTGCATTCGGAGGCTTGACATTGTATTGGTTTGAATGTCAATATATCACAATATTGATATTGAGATTGAATGTCAATATTTCTGTTTGGATGTTTAGGTATTTGGAACCCAGACTTGATATTGAGGTTGAATGTCAAATGTTGTTTGGATGGTCAAAGTGATGAATCGTAATTGATGAGAGTGTGACCAGTATACTGGCTCAAGACATTTTTCTATGTAAAAATTGAATATATTTAAATAATTATATATTACATATCACATAATAATAATAATAATAATAAAAAGGAGAGAAAACACGCAATATTACAACATTCCTCAATTTTCTGTCAGCTAAAAAATGTACCCATATGAATCAACATTCCTCTCACACAAAATCTGCACATCAAGCTCGTGGCTCTGTATATACAAAAAATGGTCATACACATGCTCTGGTCCACAATCAACTTATGGGCAGGTCCGTCTCAACAAATGCATCAAATCCACCTCAAGAGATGCATCAAAGCTTCCTTCTTCTGAAGAATAGAGCCAGGATAGAGGGGTCAGAGATGGCGGACGTGGGCTTCAACATCCTACCTTCAGTTCGCTCGGGCTCGGGCAGGCAACAATCAGTAGCAGCAGGAGGTAGGGGAAGACGCCGTCAACAGCAGGTCGGGTAGTGAATCAGGACAACATCAGCAGGGGAGGGAGGGAAGAATAGCGGCGGCAGGGGAGGGAGGGAAGAAAAGCAGCGACAGTGAAGGAGGCAGCGGGTGAAGAAAATTCGTACGGAACAAGCAGAATGAACCCCAAGGATCTAGATCTACTAGGTGCAAGTAGCGAGAAGGAGATCAAATCTTTACCCTTGAAGATCAAACAAACGCGTTTTGTCGGTGCAGGGGTTGGCTAGTCGATCCCCGCAACTAGACTCGTCAAGTCGCGCGGAGATGTATTATCCTCAAGATCCAATCCGTCGAAGTTCCACAATGGGCAGCACCTCCGTGGTATCCACACGCTCAGCTCGATGAAGACGTCAACTCCTTGATCCCGCAAGCGAGGTAGACGTGGCCTTGATGATATCAGCAACACGATGGTGTGGTGGAGATGATGATGTCATACTCCGTCTGACAGGGCTTCGCCTAAGCCGTGTGAGAGGGAGAGGAGGAGAGAGGCGACACAGTCCCTAGGGCTAGAGGGTGCGGCAGCTCAAGGTGGAGGTGGTGGTCGTGCAGCCCCTAGGGCTAGGGGGTGCGGCGGCTAGGGTTTAGGGGGGTGTGGTGGTGCGGCTAGGGCTCCTCCCTATGGGTGTGTCGCACCCCCCTTTGCCCCATATATATAGGTGGAGGGGCAACCCCTAGGGCCGGCCGGCTTGGGGTTGCTTGGCCCCTAAGCCAAGCCGAGTCCCCTTAGGGTTCGCCCCCCCCCTTTCCTTTTGTGGGGTGTGGCCAAGCCTAGTCCAACTAGGACTTGGCCGGTTGGGCTAGGGGCTTGGTGCGGCCGGCCCATTAGGGATGCTGCACCCCCCCTTAGTCCATGTGGGCCTCCATACAATATGGACCTCACTTCTAGACTCTTCTAGAACATTCCGGAACCTTCCGGTACCCTACTTAAATATTCCGGAACTTTTCCGATACCTCTGAAAACACTTTCCTTATATGAATCTTATTCTCCGGACTCCTCCGGAACTCCTCGTGACATCCGGGATCCTATCCGAGACTCCGAATCACCATTCGTTCATTCCATCATTTAATTCATCGCTAAACCTAATTTCATCGGAGCGTTAAGTGTGTGACCCTACGGGTTCGGGAATGCATAGACATGATCATATCAATAATTAATAGCTGGACCGAGATGTCCATATTAATTCCTATAAACTCAACTAATCTCTTTTCTCGATTGAACCATGATGCCGGAGATTCAATTAATCTCATATACGATTCCCTTTGTCTCACGATATTTTACTTGCCCGAGATTTAATCGTCGACATCCCCATGTCTAGTTTAATCTCGTTACCGGCAAGTTCTCTTTACTCGTCCATAATATAGGATCTCCGTGATTACATCTTAATCACATGTCTGCAGACCTTTGATGCTATATTACCGAGAAGGCCTGGAGATATCTTCTCCGTCACATGGAGGGACAAATCCCACTCTTGATTCATATCACCCAACATGTAGCGACCTTGCCTTTTTAAAATTGGCCAAGATCCCTGTGTTATTGTGCTAGTCCCTGGATTTAATAGCTAGCACCACAGTTCAAGATGTAATATCATGCAATTGCGTCAAGTATCTATTACATCGATGATCCAGAAGAATAAAACATTACAAATTGCATAGCCAAAGGCTAGCATGTTACAAAGTTCAGCAGCGGAAAACTTAAAATAGCATGGAGCCTCATCATCTTCATGTGCCACAGGCAAACATGTTGGTTGCAGACTTGAAACCCTTATTCGTTTCCTTACTCGTCGTCAAAAAACCTGCAACATGTAGGTTACAACCAAAAATTGGTCAGAACCATTAGAATGGATCTGGCAAGTGATACTTGTGGACTCATAAGGGCAGACTCCTAATATCTATATGCATATTTGGCTGGAGGAGTTGAAGGCTATTTTGTAGAAAGCCAACTTTTTCCTAACACTTTGTAAAACTTCTTTTCAACTATACGAGACTTTCATGGCATGAAAACCACCGTCTCAACTACTCTTGTTCATCCATCAAAATTTTAACTTAGAGAAATTGGAATAATGAGATCCTCCGTTGACGTCCTCGTCCAGCAGCTCAGAATTGTCCGTAACCGGGGACACGGCTAAGTACTTAGATTAACACTCTGCAGAGGTTGTGCACTTTCACCATAAGACTCCATCAGCCCATTCTGACCTTGACCTTCTTGAAGTGAAAAGGAAAGGAGAGGATGGAGCCGAGACTGTTCCGAAGCATTTCCCCGACCACTACCGTCTTGACCCGTTCCACCTACATCCCCTACATCTGCTACAAGCCGGGCCGGTTCCACGCAACATACTTAGTCAAGCCAGAGCCCATATGACTTATGGCTGCACGGTAAGCTAACTAAAACTCGGAGTAACATCGGTCTTTTTGTCCCTGGGTGGCCATCCACAAGTGCACATACTCGGGTAAAACCATAGACATGGCCCTGTGTAGCCACTCAACTATAAACGTACATCCACATACCACATCCACTCAGGAGTTTCTTTAACTTAGTAGAATATTACTTTTTCACAAAACAACATTTAGCATAGCATTTCCATAATTCTACCAAGTTATAATAGGATTCTAGACCAACTAGTATAGGAGTACTATTCTAAACATGTTTAGCATAGCAGTACTAATAACCTATCATGCAATTTTTCTAAGTACAACTATGGCATGCATTTAAACAAAATAGTAGGAAACTTATGCAAGTGTGCCACTTGCCTTGGCAACAAGAGGAACAGGAATAGCAACCACCAAAGTCTTCGTGACTCTCCGAATAATCTAACAAAATTGCAAACACCCAAATAAACATACAAATCCACATATGTGACAAAACAAAAATTATGCCATGCATGAATGTGCAAAATTTATAACAACACAAATATAAAATAAATTTTAGTTCTCTGGTTGTTCTATATGCATGATGCCACAAAACAATTTTTATCAATTTACTTAATAGGAATAATTCCAAAACACTCAATAAAGGTAAAAACACAAATTCTAAATTTTCTTCATAAAAACATTTTATAAATTTTGGTAAATATTTCTACTGTACAGAGGACATCTAAACAAGATTTTAGCAATTTGATTCACTCAAAAAGGATTTGTAAAACTCATTTTATAGCCTAAACAAGCTAATAACCATTCTGGAAATAACAAGTTTGTGCACGACACAAAAATTAACAAAACATATACCACTAGATTCTACTCATTTTTCTGAGTCCGTAGACATCAAAATCACTAAATTCAGAGTTGTGGTTCAAAAGATATTGAATTACTAAGATTGGATGATTTTCTGTCTAAAAACAGAAAAACAGAGAAAAAGATTAAAAGAACTGGCCACGTGGCAGCTCCCGATTGGAGGGTACCGATTCGGTAAATGAATTAAAATGCAGCCACAGGATAAAGATCTAACGGCCCAAAGCGACCCAACCTAGATCGAGCGGCGCAGTTGGCCGGAACCCTAGCCGGCGCGGTGGCTGACGGCGGCGACGTGCGTTCCGGCGCAAAGAGAGGGAGCGGGAAGGGGAAAAGCTCACCACGGCGTGCAGGGGGTCGAGGCGGGCACGGTGGCGAGGTCATCGGTGTTTGGGTGCTCCGGTGCTCCTTCAATAACTCGCCGGAGTTGGAGAAGGCGGCGGCCGGGCGAGGTCAATGATGCACGTGTCATCCTGGGGATCAAAAACGAGGCCGCGATGTGTCAAAATGATGCGCGACGAAAGGAGGGAAAGGTAGGAGGTGACGGGAGGGCACAGGGTTACCGGTCTTCACCGGAATGGAGCTCGACGGCGGCGACGGACGGGCGGGACGGCGAGCATGAGTGGCGGCAGCCTAGGGGCTCTCGGGTGGAGTGGCTTGGGGCAAAAGGGAGAGGAGGTGGGGGTTAAGAGGGGCGTCGTGGGAGGGGGAGGGGTGCGGCTTGAAGGCCGGATTGAAGAGGGAGGTGTTGGTGGCAGTTTCGGCCATTGATGGCCACGAACGGGAGGGAGAAGGTCGGATGACGTCATCCTTTTTCTTTTTCTTTTATTTCTTTTCTGAAATCTTTTAATTGCCTCTAAAATACAAGTCCAAAAATTATGAAATAAATTTGTAAAACTTGTAATAAAAAAATCTTTACTAGGATAACTTATTTGGAAAATATTTTACACACTTTTTATTTACAAAAATGCCACTGGCCTTTAATTGCATTTTACTTAAAAGAAAATATAGATAAAATTATTTCTGTTTTTAGGCAAAATATTTAATCACAATTTTTTAAACCAAGATCAAATTATATTTAAATCTTTTTCAAACAATTTGAGAAAATACTTTTTAGGAAACTTCTTGCAAATAGAACACTTTGGCACTATGCTTGGCCATCAAATACGTCCATAAAAGTCAAAATATTTAAGAGAGCATAATAGGCCCCTTTTTATCATTTTCTCAAATAGGGTTTAAAGTGGAATTAGAATTTCCAACTTTAAAAAAAATATCAAATGCAACAAGCCAAGATGATGATGAGTGCATGAATGATTTTGGAGTTTTCAAATCAATATATATATATAATTTTTAAAAGTTTTTGATTTTTCTGATTTTTCAAAAATTTGAAAATCTTGGGATGTTACATACTACCACCCTTAAAAGGAATCTCGTCCCGAGATTCGAAAAGGCTATAAAGAAAGATAGGTTTGGGTTCTCTAGGTTTAGGCAAATGGGTGGGCTACCACCCTTAAAAGAAACTTTTGTGGGCAGTGCAAAACTCTTGTCTTTGGGTTATGGTCCAACTGATTACTCTTGATTTCCCACTGGAGTCAAATATGTCTTCCATTATTACATGAATGAACGTACCACTCATAACATAATAATTGCATCAAAACACCGATTACATAATACAAATTATTCTCGAACCAAGCTCGTATTGGGCTTTTATTGGGTTGATGCTGCTCCCTCATGTACATGCTTCACATGTCCCATCTTGAGAGAAGTTGACTTGGCAGCTTTTGCAGCCTTTCTTTCCGGACAGTCGCTGGAATAGTGCCCCATCATCTTGCAGTCATAACACTGTATGTGACTAAGGTCCTTCTTCTTGTTGTTGTTTTCTTCCTCATGTAAGATGCTGTAGTGATGCAGGAGTTCTTTTTCTGGGAATTTGTTAGCATAATGTCCCTTATCCTTGCACTTGTAACATGTCACCTGACTGATATCCCTGTTAGGCTCATGGCTATGGTTGTGCTGGTCATTTCCATTGTTGTGACCACTTTGTACATTTCCTTTGACTTCTCCATTGTTTCCTTCGAATCCACTATTATGGTTATGACCATGCTGATTATGGCCATTACTAGTACCATGATGGTTCCCAAGCTTGTGTTCATTACTTCCTGCAAACTCAGTGTGTCTCTTGTGTGAAGGTTCTAAGTAGTGCTTGCTAGCTAGATGCTTCCTCTTCTTTGTTGGTCTTTCTGAAAAGATCAGATCTCTATAATCTTCTTCATCATAATCTACCTCAATCATTGGGAACTTTGTTTTTCTCTTAACAGGGAAATCTCGTGAGAAATGACCTTCCTCTTCACATGAATAACAACACTTAGTGGTGACTTTGGATGTATGGGGGTGAATTCTAAGTCTGGCTTCATCCTCCATCTTGGCATGAATTGTAAGTCTATTTTGATACTGTTTTGGCTTGACTCCATCACCATCCTTCTTCTCTGAGCAATCCCATGAATAGTGTCCTTTTGTTTTGCATGTATAGCAGGTGATATTTCTCAGGTCCTTCTTCTCCTTAAAAGCCTGGCGTATCCCTTTCTTGACGTGTTCATTTGCTTCCTGTACCATGGGGTAAAGGTGGCACTGTGTAGGAATGTGATTCGTTCCTTCACACAAAAAGCAAGTGACTTGGGTTATGGAATATCCTTTATCCAAATAACTTGCTTCACAATGGGGCCACTCATCATGGCACTCCTTGGACAGGTGTCCTATTTCTCCACAACTTTTGCATACTCGAGGTCCTGTCATAAAATTCTCCTTGATCTCATCATCAACCAGTGATAACTGGTTAATATTGCTCGCCATCAGCTGCACCATTTGAGTCTGGTTGTTTAACAGTTGTTGAATAACTATGGTTAACTCCTTATTGGGGTTGTTGGCTTGACTTTCTTTCATCACTTGAGTCATTCGCATCTGAGCTGCTTCGAGGAGTTGCAATGCATAAGGCAGCTCGAGGTGGCTCTCCTTTTTTTCAAAGTTGGAATGCGGGTGAGACATCTGGTTTGGTTTTAACAGGGATGAGTAGAGATAGACAGATCTAAAGGAAATACTCCTCCCCAAAGACAGCAGATCAAGGCAATTCATCTTACAAACAACATCTAGCAAACATCACACATGAAAATACTAAACTTAGAACAAACTTTCGATAGAAGCCGATCTAATCATTTGGAAACAAATCACACCAAGGTTCTGAAAAAAAAGCAATAGTACTGCCATACCACAATTTGGTAGGTCAATACACCATCGGCAACTCATTATTCTAGTGAAATGGTGGTCTAGTCTATCTCCTTCTTGAGTGCATCGAGTTCTTCACCCATTTTCTTGAGTTCGTCAAGCTGCTTCTGGGTGTTGTGAAGTCTAAAACGAAGTCTTGCTCCAAGGTACTCGATGGCCTCCCATGCTGCACTTCTTGCTGAATCAAAGAAGGATGTGTGAAGTATTGGGTTGGTGAACATGCAGCATCCTTCGGTCTTGTGGTCATCGTCTTTGCTCTTGTACAAATGGAGTTGCACCCACCAGTATTCTTAACCTTCATCCATGAAAGGAAATCCTTTGTATACAACTTCTCCTTCAAATCCCAAGCTCTTCATGTTATCCTTAAGTGCTCTTGGAAACTCAGTCTCACATTGCAGGGTCATGGTCATCTCCGGTCCTTTCTTGATAGTTTCCATGAGGCGGGTCATCTACAACAAGATAAGATACTTGAAAGGACACGGATGTCGCCTAGAGGGGGGTGAATAGGCGATTTATAATTATTACGGTTAAGGCTTGAATAAATGCGGAATAAAACTAACGTTTAATTTATCAAGCCAAAACCTAAACTAGCTAGGTTCACCTATGTGCACCAACAACTTATGCTAAGCAATATGATCAACTAGGTGATAGCAAGATATATGACTTTAAGCTCGATGTCTATCACAAAGTAAATAGCATAAGTAAGAAGCTCGGGATAGAAATACCGAGGCACTTGGAGACGATGATTTATCCCGAAGTTCACTTCCCAATGGAAGCTAGTCTCCGTTGGAGCGGCGCGGTGTTCACCAATGTGAAACACCGAGTAGCCTTGATATGGCACACCGTATCTCCGTTGTGTCTTACCACCAATGTGGCGAGGCACTTGTCACTATGTTGCCGTTGAGGTTGACAACTAGAACCTTTACAAGGGTGAAGCTCACTCCACAAGTTGGAGGGTCTTCACCAAATGCACCGAGCCACCAAGACTCGATGCCCAAGGCCGAGGCACACACCACAACTTAATTGATGGCTCCCGGCAATGTCTTCGTAGCTACCAAAGCTCCGAAGCAAACAAGGTTGAGTCACACTCCACAATTGGAGGCTCCCAACAAATCCCGTAAGCCACCAAGACTCCGAGAAATCAAACCGTCTAGGGTACCAACATGCCCTAGAAGAACAAGCTCTAGGGAACCAAAGTACCCAAGAGTAACAAGCTTCTCAACTTCACTTTCCACGAATCACCGTGGAGAACTCAAACCGATGCAACTAATGCAGTGGCAAGAACACACTAAGTGATCAAGTTCTTCCAACCCGAATCCAACCAAAGCAACTAATGCTTGGGAGGGATTAGAGAGGAAGAACAAAAGGAGAAACACTAAGAAACTCCAAAGATCTAGATCCAAAGTGTTCCCCTCACTTAGAGGAGAAAACAATCGGTGGAAATACGGATCTAGATCTCCTCTCTCTTTTCTCTCAAAGAAGTAGCACGAACTAGTGGAGAGAATGAGAGAAAGCCAAGCTCAAGAGATCAACAATGGAGGAGGGAGAATAGCTCAAGAGTTGGCAAAAAGGTTAAGGTTCAGTTGGGGAAGAAGCCCTTTAAATAGGAGCTCCGAAAATGCGACCGTTGGTATTTCATGTGCAGCTTAAAAAGAAAAAGGAAAAGCAAACAGACAGGCCGGCCTGGCAGCCGGCCCAGGCCGGTGAGGAGGCCGGGGCTTCACCCGAGTGGGCCGGCCGGGAAGCCGGCCCAGGCCGGCAGCAAGGCCGGGCGATGGGAGGGAGTGTTCGGTGCGGGCCAGCGACCACCCGGGTGGGCCGGCCTGGGAGCCGGCCCAGGCCGGCAGGAAGGCCGGGGGGCCAACCGAAGCAACCGGCCGGTGAACCGGCCCAGGCCGGCGCGAGGCCGGGGTGCCAGCCGAATGGGCCGGCCTGGGAGCCGGCCCAGGCCGGGAGTGAGGCCGGCCCCATTTCTTTCTTTTTCCTTTTTCTAATATATTCCGTTTAGAAAACTACCGATACCGAAAACGCAATATCTTCCACATACGAACTCCGTTTTCGGTAATCTTGGACTCGTTGGAATCGTCACAACGAGCACAACAAGATTATGCAGAGAAACATCATTGTTCAATAAGATATGGTCAAACCAAATGATGAGAGGTAAAACCTTTCTATTAAAACCGGAAGACCGTATCTTTTGCATATGAAGTCCGAATGACACAAAACCACTTTTGTTGGAAAGAGGACGACAAACTCTATCCACTAACAAGTTAAAATATTGAAACCAAGCGAGGGAGATTTTGCTAATAAATGGAAGAGTGAAACCTTCCGCATAGATGGACCGACAAAATCTCCGACACCGAAAACTCAATAGGGAACACATATGAAAACCGTTTTCGGTGACCTTGGGCTTGTCATGACAAGCACGACAAGCACCAATACCACACCACGATAAGAGTCAAATAGAAACCAATAAAGATGATGCCAAGGATGCAAAGGTTTGAGCTCTCTACGACCGATACGCTAAAGCTCACTTGAGAGCCCCTCTTGATAGTACGGTTACCTATCCTAAAACCCGGTCTCCCAACTACACCGCGAGACCGGTAAAATAGAAACCCTATCAAGATCATACCTTTGCCTTGCGCATTCCACTTGAGCTAGATGATGACGATCTTGATCTACTCTCAAGTGGATCACCTTTCTTGATTTTGCTCCGCTTGGTGAAGACACGCATATTGCTCCCCCATACACCAAGATGGGAGAGACACTCTTCGTCATATCTTTACATGGCCTTTATCTTGATGATGATCACCACGTGACGCCATCCACCATGGACAACATAGGATCTTGATCAACACAGATGATCACACCATCCACCATGGACAACATAGGATCTTGATCAACAAATGATCTTCTCCACATGCCCTAATCTTGTATGTTGATCATCTTGCACTTAGCCTTGATCAACATATAATCTTCTTCTTTTAGCCTTGACTCCAACATATGGAGTCCAAGCATTCCTTATGGACCAACACTACAAATATAACTCAAAGCACACATTAGTCCATAGAGATTGTCATTAATTACCAAAACAACACATGGGGGCAACCATGCTCTTTCAATCTCCCCCATTTTGGTAATTGATGACAATCCCTTTTGAGAGGGTTTATATAATGAATTAAGCAACCTTGCACGACAAGGATGCATGAGCATGAGAGGCAAATGCTTAAGAACCAAACGAAAGCATAAGATCCAAATTCCCTTAAACCCTCTAAAACTTCTCCCCCATTGGCATCGATTGCCGAAATGGCAAGAAAAATTTAGAAAGCCAATATAGTATGAATTTCTCCATAAGGTGTGCATTTCTCAAAATGTGAGTGGAATCAAATGCACATATCCATTGACGAATAATAGAGGAAGTCAAACTATATTGAGGATCCAAAGATTGCAAAAGGATGAAATCATTCTAAACATCTCCACAAAGAAGATAGGCAATCAAAAAAGATCCAAGGCGAGAGTTCTAAATAAAAACGGAGAAGCTCCCCAATGTTCATGCACTATTGAGGAGTGCACAAATATGGAATCCTTGCTCCCCCAAAATCATCTAGAACACTCACCAAGTGCAAGGATGTAAAAATTAAAGCAAAACAAAAACACTTGCACCAAAGATGTGGTTGAGCCATAAGGAGATACCCATTAAAAGAAATTATTTAGAAAGGCCCAACCAAGAGTATGTGTGTGTGACAAGACAATTAATTTGGTAAGACACATAGTCTTATTCAAATGGAGATAAGTTATATATCAAGTATTGACACACACAACTTTACAAAGAAGTTTTTTTTTTAAATGTTCACAAGCTCGAAGATACCAATTGGAAATTACAACCAATTGAAAAATAACAAAGAGCAAGTGAGAACACTTAGCCAACAAAATCGACATACTCACCATGATGAGCATGAAGAGAAAAATCTTCAATAGAATGTGAGTGCGCAAAGATGCGAGTAGAAATAAGACAAGCACTCACGATACAAACTTGGAGCCACCAAAGAATTATAGATAAAAGACAAGGTGGCTTGAAAGAAAGTAGGATACCAAATAAAGGTGACCTCTCTCATATGTATAGGTTTCTAAGTAGACAATGTATTCATCGACAAAGAAACTTGCACATACAAAATAGTCGAAGAAAGGAGACTATGGTAACCAAAAGGAAGTCATGAATATACAAAAAGAGATTATTGCTTAAAAGCATAGCACATAGCTCAAATTTATCTCATTGTATATAAATGAACTTCAAAACACATCAAATGCATCACACATATCACTAAGGGAACAAGAGATAGTGGAAATGCTTTGAGATAGGCAACAAATATTACAAAGAAATAATTCCAATTGTAGGACGGTTTTTGCAATTTCATCACAAATATCACAAAGATATACCAAGTGAAGGAAATAAGCCAAAACCACAATAATTGCACATTTAAAGTTTTCATGCCAAGGGGCAACCTACACAAGGTTGAATACAAGAAAAATATGCATGGGATAGATACTTGTTACCGAAATAGCATTGGTGATGATGAAGGTGAGAATTTTTTTTGTTTATCATCAAAGCTTGACTCCAATAATCACATGGTGAGAACACCTTCCTTATGAATGAGGCAAGCATCCAATGCATCTTCATTGTACCTAAAACAAAATTCAAGTACAACATGGTTCCCAAACTCATTGGGTCCCATAGTAGTTAGATGAACTACAATACATAGGAAACACTCCATATAAATATGTGCGTATAGATATGAAATTGAATTTCATGCACATCTTAGCCGATTTAGGATTTGGTGGAGTATCCCCTATATATTGGATCAAGAAAGACTAGCATGCCATAAAATAAGTATACTAGTAAATATGCATGCATGGACTTACAAGAACCGAATGAGATACAATTTGGACAAAACACTAAGTAAACCAAGAAGAGGGCACACCAAAGTGTGACACAAAAAGGTTGTCCAAATTATATCAAAATTCAAATCAACACATGATTGAGGAAAGAAACAAATCAACATGTGAATGATTCCAAAACACATCAACACATGAAGTGTGATATCAATAGGAATCAAATCAAACAACACATGAGAGATAAGACACCAATTGAAAAATAAGATACCAACTAGGAGATAAGATACCAAGAAGAGGATAATACTTGACCGGAATCAAGTAAAGTAAAATAAAGTAGTAAGGTATCAAAATTCTCACAATAAATATCAATTGAAACAAATATCTATGGAGGAGATATTACATTCCAATTAATACCAATTGAAGATACCTAGGCAAGGCCAATGAGCATATAAGATGAAAGAAAAAGATATGCTCAATGGGGTTTTCTCATTCTATAGGATAAACATAAGACAAGAGATGAGAAGGCAAGACTCCCAAAAGAGAGCGAGGTTACACTAAATAAACCAAACACCCTCTATACTTTTCATGATGGCACAAAGCATCAAGAGAAAAAGATTTGTCTTCCATAAACACATACGATAGAAATCAAATGCCAATTGAAAGGATCAAATAGTGATAGATAGGATAGTGTTCTAAGTAAAAAGAAATGCTCCCCCAAGATTCATGCATTATTTTGATATTTGCATTTGAATACAAAATGCATGCACAAGGGATCATTACTCTTCATATTTTATTTACAACACTAAACACTACCAATTTGAAGATTAGGATCCATGCAAGAGGCAAGGAAGGCAAAGGGAGTCAAAATAAATATTTTGGCAAGAGATGGGACGCATGAAAGACAATGCCAATGTAAGGATAATCAAAAATATTCTATCACAAACATAAATATGGATTGTCCAAGGACAGTGACCATTTGGAATTATTTTCCCGATGATAAGATGTATTCAAGGATATCCTCACAAGATAAAACATATGGCAAGAAATAAGAAATAAAACACCATGTTTTAATAAGGTTTGTTGGTAGTTCCAACTATTCAAACCAACCGGCAGGGCCATGGTTAGAATAATATGGAACAAATGATTTCTCAACTAATGTATGGAAATGCATATTAGAGACACACACAACAAGAACCAAAAGATAGCTAAAAAGGAAATTGGAACTTGTTTGAGCTAATATGCCACATAGGAATAAGATAATTTACAATATCAAATCTAAGTGGCAAACCTCAAATGTTCACATTTTGTAGGATTGTAATATGCACATAGCTTATTACTCCCCCACAATGTGATAATTCATTTCTTCTTAACAAGAGGCAAATAAAATCAAATAGAGATAATTAATAGACATTATAGAATTTGAATTTCTCATGAACATGACACACCACATAGTTACTAGATAATCGTGATATATCAATACTAGGTGGTGTTACTCATATACACACATTTTTAGGTTAGTGAAGTGCACAAAGCATATCTCTCCCCCAAAATGGGATAGTCCATTAATTTCTCAAAAAGAGCCCATTGAAATCAACACAAGATCTAATAAGGACTCAACACAAAGTTTACACATATATGGAGCGCACATTAACATACACAAACTTGATTGCTCAAGGTAAGTAATAAGCACAACATATATGAGCACATGCTAGGAACAAAACTAACACATGCTAGGGGGTAAGCAACTTTCAATATATATGTAATTTAAATATAAGTTACCGCAAGAAGGAGCATTAGATATGAGATATGACAATAGAAACCAATAAAGATGATGCCAAGGATGCAAAGGTTTGAGCTCTCTACGACCGATACGCTAAAGCTCACTTGAGAGCCCCTCTTGATAGTACGGTTACCTATCCTAAAACCCGGTCTCCCAACTACACCGCGAGACCGGTAAAATAGAAACCCTATCAAGATCATACCTTTGCCTTGCGCATTCCACTTGAGCTAGATGATGACGATCTTGATCTACTCTCAAGTGGATCACCTTTCTTGATTTTGCTCCGCTTGGTGAAGACACGCATATTGCTCCCCCATACACCAAGATGGGAGAGACACTCTTCGTCATATCTTTACATGGCCTTTATCTTGATGATGATCACCACGTGACGCCATCCACCATGGACAACATAGGATCTTGATCAACACAGATGATCACACCATCCACCATGGACAAGATAGGATCTTGATCAACAAATGATCTTCTCCACATGCCCTAATCTTGTATGTTGATCATCTTGCACTTAGCCTTGATCAACATATAATCTTCTTCTTTTAGCCTTGACTCCAACATATGGAGTCCAAGCATTCCTTATGGACCAACACTACAAATATAACTCAAAAGCACACATTAGTCCATAGAGATTGTCATTAATTACCAAAACAACACATGGGGGCAACCATGCTCTTTCAATACTTAGAAAGCAATTCAGACAAGTTGGTTACAAGAATGACATCAGAAAATTTTTGGACGAAGAGAAAATAAATTTTAGTCCTATGGGCTTTCTTATTTCTAATCAAACTTAGGGTTTCGAACCTACAGGCAACACAGTGCTCTGATACCATCTGTAGCGACCTTGCCTTTTTAAAATTGGCCAAGATCCCTGTGTTATTGTGCTAGTCCATGGATCGAATAGCTAGCACCACAGTTCAAGATGTAATATCATGCAATTGCGTCAAGTATCTATTACATCGATGATCCAGAAGAATAAAACATTAAAAATTGCATAGCCAAAGGCTAGTATGTTACAAAGTTCAGCAGCGGAAAACTTAAAATAGCATGGAGCCTCATCATCTTCATGTGCCACAGGCAAACATGTTGGTTGCAGACTCGAAACCCTTATTCGTTTCCTTACTCGTCGTTAGAAAACCTGCAACACGTAGGTTACAGCCAAAAATTGGTCAGAACCATTAGAATGGATCTGGCAAGTGATACTTGTGGACTCATAAGGGCAGACTCCTAATATCTATATGCATATTTGGCTGGAGGAGTTGAAGGCTATTTTGTAGAAAGCCAAGTTTTTTCTAACACTTTGTAAAACTTCTTTTCAACTATACGAGACTTTCATGGCATGAAAACCACCGTCTCAACTACTCTTGTTCATCCATCAAAATTTTAACTTAGAAAAATTGGAATGATGAGATCCTCCGTTGACGTCCTCGTCCAGCAGCTCAGAATTGTCCGTAATCGGGGACATGGCTAACTAAGTACTTAGATTAACACTCTGCAGAGGTTGTGCACTTTCACCATAAGACTCCATCAGCCCATTCTGACCTTGACCTTCTTGAAGTGAAAAGGAAAGGAGAGGATGGAGCCGAGACCGTTCCGAAGCATTTCCCCGACCACTGCCGTCTTGACCCGTTCCACCTACATCCCCTACATCTGCTTGTCAAGCCGGGCCGGTTCCACGCAACATACTTATCGCTGCACGGTAAGCTAACTAAAACTCGGAGTAACATCGGTCTCTTTGTCCCTGGGTGGCCATCCTCAAGTGCACATACTCGGGTAAAACCATAGACATGGCCCCGTGTAGCCACTCAACTATAAACCTCCATCCACATACCACATCCACCCAGGAGTTTCTTTAACTTAGTAGAATATTACTTTTTCACAAAACAACATTTAGCATAGCATTTCCATAATTCTACCAAGTTATAATAGGATTCTAGACCAACTAGTATAGGAGTACTATTCTAAACATGTTTAGCATAGCAGTACTAATAACCAATCATGCAATTTTTCTAAGTACAACTATAGCATGCATTTAAACAAAATGGTAGGAAACTTATGCAAGTGTGCCACTTGCCTTGGCAACAAGAGGAACAGGAATAGCAACCACCAAAGTCTTCGTGACTCTCCGAATAATCTAACAAAATTGCAAACACCCAAATAAACATACAAATCCACACATCTGACAAAACAAAAATTATGCCATGCATGAATGTGCAAAAGTTATAACAACACAAATATAAAATAACTTTTAGTTCTCTGGTTGTTCTACATGCATGATGCCACAAAACAATTTTTATTAATTTACATAATAGGAATAATTCCAAAACACTCAATAAAGGTAAAAAAAACAAATTCTAAAGTTTCTTAATAATTTTTTTTTACAAATTTTGGTAAACATTGCTACTGTACAGAGGACATCTAAACAAGATTTTAGCAATTTGATTCACTCAAAAAGGATTTGTAAAACTCATTTTATAGCCTAAACAAGCTAATAACCATTCTGCAAATAACAAGTTTGTGCACGACACAAAAATTAACAAAACATATACCACTAGATTCTACTCATTTTTCTGAGTTCGTAGACTTCAAAATCACTAAATTCAGAGTTGTGGTTCAAAAGATATTGAATTACTAAGATTGGATGATTTTCTGTCTAAAAACATAAAAACAGAGAAAAAGATTAAAAGAACTGGCCACGTGGCAGCTCCCGATTGGAGGGTACCGATTCGGTAAATGAATTAAAATGCAGCCACAGGATCAAGATCGAGCGGCCCAACCTAGATCAAGCGGCGCAGTTGGCCGGAACCCTAGCCGGTGCGGTGGCCGACGGCGGCGACGCGCGTTCCAGCGCAAAGAGAGGGAAAATCTCACCATGGCGTGCAGGGGGTCGAGGCGGGCACGGTGGCGAGGTCGTCGGTGTCGGGGTGCTCCGGTGCTCCTTCAATTCCTCTCCGGAGTTGGAGGAGGCGGCGGCCGGGCGAGGTCGATGATGCACGCATCGTCCTGGGGACCAAAACGAGGCCGCGATGTGTCAAAATGATGCGTGACGAAAGGAGTGAAAGGTAGGAGGTGACGGGAGGGCGCGGGGTTACCGGTCTTCACCGGAATGGAGCTCGACGGCGGCAACGAACGGGCGGGACGGCGAGCACGAGTGGCGGCAGCCTAGGGGCTCTCGGGTGGAGTGGCTTGGGGCAAAAGGGAGAGGAGGAGGTGGGGGTTAAGAGGGGCGTCGTGGGAGGGGGAGGGGTGCAGCTTGAAGGCCGGATTGAAGAGGGGAGGTGGTGGTGGCAGTTTCGGCCATTGATGGCCACGAACGAGAGGGAGAAGGTCGGATGATGTCAACATTTTTCTTTTTCTTTTATTTCTTTTCTGAAATCTTTTAATAGCTTCTAAAATACAAGTCCAAAAATTATAAAATAAATTTGTAAAAACTTGTAATAAAAAAATCTTTACTAGGATAACTTATTTGGAAAATATTTTACACACTTTTTATTTACAAAAATGCCACTTGCATTTAAATGACCTTTAATTGGCATTTTACTTAAAAGAAAATATAGATAAAATTATTTCTGTTTTTAGGCAAAATAATTAATCAAAAAAATTTAAACCAAGATCAAATTATATTTATATCTTTTTCAAACAATTTGAGAAAATACTTTTTAGGAAACTTCTTGCAAATAGAACACTTTTGGCACTATGCTTGGCCATCAAATACATCCATAAAAGTCAAAATATTTAAGAGAGCATAATAGGCCCCTTTTTATCATTTTCCCAAATATGGTTTAAAGTGGAATTAGAATTTCCAACTTAAAAAAAAATCAAATGCAACAAGCCAAGATGATGATGAGTGCATGCATGATTTTGGATTTTTCAAATAAAAAATATATAATTTGAACCACCGTCGGAGATACCTGAAAGCCACCTTTATAATCACCCAGTCACGAAGTGACGTTTGATGTCCACAAGGTATTCCTCCGGTGAACGGGAGTGATATAATCTCATGGTCTAAGGAAACTATACTTGGCATATATTAAAGTGTTGACAACGAAACTATTGTGACACGATTAATTGTAACTCTTTTATAATTTGGGTCATTTGCATCAAGTCATTCTCCCAATGACGAGACTCCGTTATCAAGTGACTATAACAAGTCCATAGTTAGGAAACTCTAACTATCTCTTGATCAACGAACTAGTCTTGTAGAGACTCACTAGGGACTCCTGGTGTTTATATTCCACACATGTATTATGTTTCCATTTAATACAATTATAGCATGGAGAATAGACAATTATCATAAACATGAATATGCTAATAAACCATTTTATTGTTGCCTCTAGGGCATATTCCCAACAGTCTCCCACCCGCGCGACGGAGGCGACGACGACGGCGCGGAGCGTCCCTGGCGCCGCCGTCGAGTTCCTTGCGCGCAGCCTTCCTCGCCGTCGAGTTCCCTGCACGGATCGACCTGCGGAACGCCGTCTAGTTCCTCGTCCTCACCGTCCCTGCACCGAGCGATTTGGAGGACGCTGCCGCCTAGTTCCTCGCCACCGCCGCCTCTCCGTCGACGTGCCGCAACCGCCGCCTTCTCCGTGAGTTTCTCGTCCTATCCCCTCACCTCCGCTCTTCTATTTTTATTTTGATTTTCTGCCTGAATCTGCGCTGAATCCGTGCTGGATCCTTAATGTGTGTTCATCCCTCTAGGGTTTTTGCGACCTAGAGCTTCTGCGACCATTGATTCGACGGAGTAGGAGCATCCGGAAGCATGTCGGTGAGTTGCTTTTACCCAGCGCCCTAGGGTTTCTGAATTTGTTTCAGGTTGTCCCCATGGTTCAGTTCTTATGCTAGGGTTTGTGTAGGATTTGTGTGTCAAAAGTGTACATGATTATACATGATGTATGGTTCGGCTAGGGTTTTGTGTGGCTTGCTATTTGTTTTGTATGTTTTGCTGCTAATTTGAGTGCTAATTGTTGCTGCCATGGTCCTGTATTTTTGTATCTTTTTTCTGATAGTTTGTTATTTTTGCTAATTTTTTTTGCTTCCATGATGCTGTAATGTCCCATACGATTTATGACTTGATGCTGCCATGTTGATTTTTCTGTTCTTTTTGCTAATTTCAGTATTTGATCATAAGCCCATTTAAATGTCATTTTGATCAGGATTCTATGTGGATGTCCAAGGATCGTTTTGCTGCGAAGCGTTTGCGCAGCATTGCAGATGACCTGTCAGATGATAAGAGGGCCACAATCAAGAAGTATAGCGCATTTGCATCGCTGCTAAATGTTTCCCCTTTCAATGTGCCCAATGAGCTCATTGATTTTGTTGCGATCAATACAAGCCCTAAGCTTCCGGAATTCAACTACAGAGGTAAGAGGATAGTGTTCACCAAACAAATGGTGAGTAAATGGTTGGGCTTGCGCTCTGGGACCAAGTCAGTTGTTCTACTCACAAAGAGCGTGCACTCCGACTTGCGTGATCACTACAAAGGCGGTCTGAGCAAGCTCCCTATAGTTAATGTAGCAAAAATGCTCAAGGAGTTGGATGCAAATGACGAGGATGCTGTAATCAGAACATGGGACCTTATCTACTGTGCTACTGTCCTAGACCCTGGCTCGGGCAATATGATGTGTTTGGACTACCTGGGCATCATGGATGATCCAAAAAAAACTGCATGAGTTTGATTGGGACGAACACATATTATATCTGATGATGCACTATGCAGAGAAAATTCAGAAGATGAAGGAGAGGCCACTGGTTCTAGAGAAAGGCGCTTCAAATTTTTCATTCTGGATCAGTGGCCCAATGGCGATGCTTGCTGTAAGTTGCTCAACTTTATTTGTTTGTTTGCTGTGTGTAGCATTTTTTGTTTTTGCATGTGTTTTGCTTCACATGTCTGTTGCATATTAAATTAGGTGTGTTTGCTGTTTTTGCAGATTGCTTACATGGACCATTTGGACATTCCAAAGAGCATGCACACTATTAACTACTCCTTTCCCAGAGTATGTCATGTGACGTCTGCCGACTTCAATTTTATAGTGGAAATCGACCTCGATAACCTTATCAAGAATAACAAGACTATTTTTGGGAGGCGTCCGGTAAGTCATTTACCACCGTATGCATGTTCCTTCCTGTTTTCCAATTTTCTTTTTTGTGCTGCCCGTATGTGAGAATGTAAGCTCCAATGCATTTTTTAATTTTTTGGTGCAGTTTCTGGATGTGAACCAAACAATTTACGGAGCACCCTCGCCAAGAAATATCCATTTAGAGGAATCTGAAGTCAACCCATCTGCATCTCTTAATGAATGGCTTGTGTGGCCAAGCATTCAGGATCTAGAGGTATAGGCTTGCTTATTTGTTGCTTTAGTTCATAGTTATTGCATCCGTATCATATGCAAGTTGCTACAAAATAACATATATTCTGCTTCCATCTTTCTACACACCCCCTGTTTTTTAATAATGTTAATTGCAAAGTAGCTACGCTATTTTGTGATTTTTTTGATTCAATAGTGATATTGAGTTGTTGTCTTTGAAATTGTCAACATCATAGTTCACTTGTTTGCCGACAGGTTCCACCTCGGTTCAAGAGCTTGTATGAAAAGCACAAGATCCTTTTTGCTGCTGATGTTGATGATGCACTGAAGCAATTCAGTACAGGGTTGAAGTCCATGCACTCAAAACGCATGGCTTCCTTGCTGAGTGATGTTGACAATGCCATGAGAGAAGGTGATGGGCCAAGCATCGTGTTTTCAACCGACACTTCACCGGATTTGGCGTCACAAGAAGAAGATGCACCAAAATAGCCCGAGGATGGGACTGATGTTGGTGTCACACGTGGGAAGCCCAATGCTGGAAGTAATGCAGGAGACGCTACGGAGCACGGGTGCGCAGCAAAAAAGGCGGAGGGTCACATCGGAATAGCTAAAGAGAATACCATGAAGAATACCAAAAACACATCAAAACCTGTGGGCAAGAAGCTGAAGAAGGTCGTTATGGCAAGGAAGAAGGATAAAGAGGGTGCAGCTAAAGAGGGCTCAGCAACAGATGGCTCAGCTAAAGATGTTGCAGCAAAAGAAGACGCGCCAAATGAACTAAGAGAGGTCTCAGCTAATCAAGTTGCAGCAAAAGAGGTCGCAGCAAAAAAATGCACAACAAAAGAGGCTCATGTTTCAGAGCGTGCAACAAATGTTGGTAATCAACAAAAGAGGGGTATGGACACAACGGTGAACCCAAAATGGGCTGAGCACAAAAAGAAGTTGAGGCTCCCGGAAACGAACGCAAAAGAAGTTGAGGAGCAAAATAAGATGAGAATCGAAGTGGCCAAAGTAAAATAGGTTCAGCAGCAAAACAAGGCTCCGATGATGACAGATAATTCATCAAAAGAAGCCGAGGAGCAAAAGGACATTACCGTATCAGAGGAGAAAATGAAAGAGGGTGAGTAGCAACAAAAGGTTACGATTGCAGCAGAAAATGCAAGCAATTGTCTTGTGCCAGAAGATGTGCCACAACCCGCTGTTGTCATCGATTTAGCTGGGACCGGGGCTGATGTTGGCGACCAGGAGGCTGTCAATAGCCCTGTCAGATCAGTTCCAAGGGTAATTCCCCCAGGGTACTGGGATGATTTTCCATGCTTTGATCTATGGAGCCAAGATTCTGTGCTTAATCAAATCCCAGTCCATTCGGTGCAACAACTGGAGGTTCCTGCTACACCATCTGTTGCTGACACATCATGTGCAGAGAACCGTATGTTTCTAACCTTCAGTTGTAGCTTAATTTTCTTTTTGTTTCCACACTATTCAAATTTTTATATGCTGTTTTATCCCAATTTAAATGCATCTGTTTCCATCGAGCGATGCTCCAATCCTTTTTGCTGCACAGATCATTGTTGAAGCAACGGTTCTTGTACCTGAGGCTCTGACACCTGTTCCGCTCAACACCATATGTACTGAAAACCTTCACATGCACCTTGCTATTCAGATCTATTCTTTTGCTTTATTAGTTTCCTGTCTGTGTTTCATATGTAGATGATGACGATGCTGAGGAGAAAGATGCCAGTGTAGGTGTGGCAACTCTTGAAAAGAAGACGAGATTCAAGAGGGCAGCCAAGGAGGATTTGTCACCTATAAAAAAGAAAAAGATCAAGGTCTCTCAAGATGTTGCCAACACATACGAGAAGTTTTTCATGCATAATCGGAAATTCAAGCCCGACCGTTCGAAAAAGAAGGATGCAATCCCGTAAGTTTTTCAATCTGATTTCCACTCAATTTTTTGCTGCTTCATTATTGCATACTAATAGCTACATTTCAGGAAACTTAATGCTTTCATACTAATACATACATTTTTAGGTTTTTGTTGCTTTTCTACTGTTGTACATGTGCTATTGTAGCATAAATATTTTGCTACAATACAGCATATATGTTTTGCTACTGCTCGTGGACAGTGTTGGTCTGTCTATTCCTAAAACTTTGCACCTTTTGTCATTGCAGCACCCCATTTATTGAGATTGGACGCACTCATTGCTCCTACAAGAGTTTTTGGACTTCCTTACGCCCTCGTCAATACCTAGATTCTCAGGTCATGGGTGTGTGGACCGAGAATGCGAACAAGGCAGCAAAAAGAGCATCTGACAAGAGTGCAAAAGCAATGAAGAAGTATGCTTTCTCATGTTACCTAACGGTGAGGTTTACAGCATGCTTTTTTGTACTATTGTAGTTCCGAAGCATTTTCAACCTACTTCTTCTGCTACTACATTATTTCTCTGTTTTTTGTACCTGATCTGACCACCTATTTACCCTTTTTTTTGTTCCAAACAAAAATAGATGAAGCTTACAGTGGATCCACTCGATTTCGACCCGGAAATTTGCATCAGAGAGTTCAACAGCCAAAATGAGGAGTTCAAGATCCTGAAGAATGACATTGTGAGTTGTGCTTTCTTCTATGAGATTTTTGCTGTCACATGTTTTTTTGTTCAGAAACTTTTGCTGAATCCTTTTTATTTTTTCTCGCTGCAATGCTGCAATGTAGCTCTACTTCCCTGTTGTGAAGAGCAACCATTGGATGCTATGTTCAGTAAATTTGCTGCACAAGCAATTACACACATTTGATGCCATTACAAGCTCCAAGAACCAGTCCATATTGGAAGAAGCTGCAAATAATCTGGTGAGTTTTTGCTACTGAAATCCAGTTATATCTTCTTCTCAGCCAATAAGCAGCAAATAACCAGCACAAGGCATTTCACTGTTTTCTTTTTATGTTTTGTTTTCTTTTTATCAATAATATATCACTTTTTGATATTGCATCTGTAGTTTACGAACTCCGCGACGCTAGTAACGGCTTCGAAATGTGGGAACATTGATTGGTCACGTTTCACACGTGTGACTCCTGCTCACCCGCAGCAAAAGACGCTGTAAGAGTGATCTCAATTTTCTTTTGTTTATTAAATGAGAAAATCCCTGTCTGGTTTACATCTACTTACATGATTTTTTTTTGTAGCTATGACTGTGGATTCTTTACCATGTTGTACATGGAACACTTCAATGGGAAGGTAATGATGGATTTCGATGTTGATGACATGCCAAACTTCCGCATGGTGGTCGCAGCAAAACTCATCGACAGCAAGGAAAATCAAGGGAACCTTGTGAAGATAATGGAGGAAGAGTTGGTAGCTGACTAGGATTCTCATTTGCCGCTTCCTTTTCATATTTTGATGTACTGTGGAGATTGTTCTGTAAACCCGGGGGAGGGTTGAATATGTGATGTTATCTTTGTTAGTTTACTATCTAGATGAATATTCTGATTGTCTCATGGAGCAAGAATGTATGAAGATGGTCTGTTTTTTTAGATGCTTATATCTTTTTGCTGCATTTGTTTAGAGTATTTGCTGAAAACCAATTATAAGTTTGCTCCGATACTGAATCCATGTTGCTCGAACATCAGAATCCATTTTCATACAAACCAACCGAACTGACACATACCATCAGGTTTCTTTTTGCTGCGAAGTAGGATAACTTTTGCTGCAAAAGAGTAATACGTTTGCAACAACACTTATATTAGTTTGCTGCAACTCATTGGGTAACAATATCACAAAGGAGGTTGCAAAAACATGACTGCTTAACAACATCAGAAAGCAGCATATATATATAATACTATGTGGTATCCAAGTGTATTTTTTGTATCCAAGTGTTACGTAAGCAGCAAAATTAATAGTAATACTATGTGGTCCCTTTTTGTCTATACAGAAGTTCAATTTTCAGTTACAAAATGTTGTATGCAGCAATTTATTTGTAATGTCTATAGCGTCAACTCCGCTCCAGCAGCCAACTCGGCATCCCTCGCCAACTTTGCCTTCATGTATAAGCAGTCTTGCACTACGTGACCCTCCTCGCTGCAGAACGGGCATTTCTTGACCCTCTTCTTCCTAGTTTGCTTCGGCACTTTCTTCTTCTCTGTCTTTGCTTCACTAGCTTTCTTCCTTCTCTTTGCATTTGCATCCTCACGCAGCTCGATTAAGGGCTTCCTCCTTTGCTCCTTCAGTTTAGGACGACCTGCAGGTTTTACCTTTGTAGGGTTTTTCAGCTTGCTACTATTAGGAGCATCATTCTTGTTTTCAGCACACTGGTCATCCCCATCTTTATCTGTTTGTGTACCCTGTCCCTCAGCTTCAGTTGTGGCAGCATTGTTGATCTCACCGTCTTGTTGCGCTTGTTGAGCCGCTTCAAAATGAGCCCTCCTCATCGCAGCAACACGTTTTGATGCTTCCGCAACCATGTCAGAAACAACTTCATACGTATCCTCAGCAAAGCATGCATCGGAAGCTAGATCATTCATTTTTCTACACAATGAATTGTACTTCAATGTGTTCGTCTGAGGGACACAAAACCTGATGTTGTTTGTCCCAGGTTCAGGAGAACCTGTTGTTGCTGCAGCAGACCAGCGACGGAGCATGTATCTCTCTGGGATCTCCTGCACATTCATGTGTACCATGACCCGAATGATATGTGGGCATATCAGCCCACACATTTCAAATGTGTTGCATCCACATGAATACAGCCCATCCTCAACCACCACTCGAACCCGATATGTTTTCATATCAAGTCCAGGGTTCGGAACAAGATCGTAACAGATGCTGTCTTCCTCTCCTCGAAGCGGATAAAACTTTGTTGATGCAGTAATAATTTTCTGAAACTTCTCGAATACCTCTCTGGTATAGAATGCCAGTGCTTGTTTCTCGATGGCGTAGCTGCAGTTTTCATAAATTTTGCTACATTACATATCATTGTATGCTAAATTAGGTGTCAACAGATGAAACACTAGTGAAGGATGATGGGCAGCAATACAAAAACTTATCAAAAGTTATCCTGTATGTTTTCTACCATAGATTCACTTAAATGCAACAGTACAATATATTTTATGTTGCATATTTGTTTTATACATTTGCTCCAACATAGATATCTGTGTGTTTTTTTTGCTACCAAGCATGAATATGAACGGATAGACATTCAATGCTGTTAAATAGATGTAGGGATCACCTCCCCCATAGTGATGCTGTTGTAGTCCCCATTGTGAATCCTGAGTTGTCCTCGCGATCAAGCATTAGCGATTGGCACAACTCGTATTGCTGCACAAAGTTCCATACCGAGTCACTTGGCCAGATCAGTGTCTTGAAATAGGAGTTGAGACCTTCTGATCTTCCTGTTGTGCTCGTAAATGGGAAGAATCTATGTCTGAAATACACTGGAGCCCATGTATGCTTAGATTTCCACATATTCTGAAGGTGTTTGTTCTCAGACAATGCAAATTTTTGTATCATTTGCTGCCAACATATCTCAAATTCCTGGACAGTATCTGTGCCATATATGCATGCAAAGAAAGCATCGGCAAACAGATTTCCTTCTCTCAAGAGCGGGCCGAGTTTGGTTTTTGCTAGGCGCGGCACATGGAAGAAGCAGCAGCGGTGCATTGAGTTTTTGAACACCTCGGAAATCGCTGCGGCTATTTTGCTGCATTGATCAGTCATAATGTTGTCTGGATGCTGCCCACCCATTGCAAGCATCCATTTGTCAAACACCCACTTGAATGTCTCCACCTTCTCATCTGGCAGCAAAGCACACCCCAGGACAACAGTGTGTGTGTGGTTGTTTATCCCAACTATAGGAGCAAAAGGCATGTTATACCGATTCATGCAAAAAGTTGTGTCAAAGAACACGCAGTCTTTGTACTTCGGATACAATGCTCTCGTCCTGCCATCAACCCAGAATAGAGCTCTCACAGCACTGTTGCCATCAACCTGCGTAGCATAGAAGAAGCTGGGGTTCTCCGCTTGCCTCCGTTCGAAATATTCAATGGTTATGCTCATGTCCCGCAGCGTGACATCATCCCGCAGCATGGTTCTGATGTTGGAAACATCCCTCTTCACATAAGCTAGGCATCTTGGGTCACCACCATGCACACTCCCGAGGCAACCCATTATCTGTGCAGTGCTTATGTTCTGGTTATGTAATGTTTGCAGAAACTGGTAATCCTCCTCCGGCACCTTTCTATGAGAGCGGTAGTAGCGTCGTCGTCCAACCTGCGCAACCATTGGATGTGTGTGCCCCTCGGTGAAAACAGTCACAGTCCAAACATTGTCTCGCCTTCCTACAAGCATCCTCACTTTGCAATCATGACGCATCAACTTGTTGCGATGTTTTGCGTCAGGGGCATCCTTGTGGACACCAGCTTTTTTGCTTCGAGACTTCTGCCCACTATAGGCGCTCATGTCAATTGTCACATCTTGTCCTGTCGTAGGAACAGAAATTTTTCTTCCAGCAGTAGGCTTCTCAGCAGCCGGTTTTCCAGCGTGCACACACTCAAACACTCTGCTCAGAATTGTATCTTTGGGAGCATTTCTTGCTGTGCTGTACTTGGTGTTCCCGATGTGTGTACCAAAACCCAGCTTCCATGCATATTCGTTGTACACATGCTGCGCTTCTTCTATACTATCAAAGGTCATGCCAACAAAAGGAACCACAGGTTGTGAACAAACTTCTTCTCCAGCTTCTTCAGCAGCAAATGAAACGTTACCACTTGTTGCGCTCTGTGGTCCGTCAGCAAATCCATTAGGAACATTTTCATGCTGCACATCCCCTTCATAACTTTCTGCACCACCAGGCTGGTTTAGGTCAAAACCACCCAAGATGCTGTCCGCAACAAATCCCTGCACATCAAATCATTTTGAGCACCATATTTCAGTAATTTAATGATTCATTTTTTCTGAATCAACATTGGAGCAATTATGTATCTGTGCAGCAAAACCATCATCCAGAACACCTGACACGCAAGCATCTTAGGTTGAGCAATTTTTTTCAGACAATTCAGTGCTACTCTACACAGGGTTCTTTTGCTGCTTACAACCCATATCGAAACAACTGCTCTAATGCTACGAACACATCCAATAACAAGCGATATGTAGCAAACAAGGCAGCAGAGAATCTGAAATCGAACTAATTCGAGAAGCAACAAGTGACAGGTTTCTGTAGCAACTAACCGAGGCAGCTGGAGGCTCAATCTCTGCATCCTGATTGAAGAACACTGAGGGATTCATGAGATCATGGAGAAATCCTTGCATAAACGTAGATCCGGCGCCGCCGGTCGCAGATCCAGAGGTAGCTCGCCGTCGTGGAGCAGGGTTCGAGCTGTTGCTTGAAGCAACCATGGAGGGCGGATTCATGTGGTGGGGATGGCCAGGGGTGGATAGAGGATGGGCTGGCGGAGGTGATTCATCTCGGGAGCAACGGGGAGCTGCACGCCACGCCGCCGCGTCGGCCCGCCGTCTTTCCGCCCCGCGCGTCGCCTCCCGCAAGTCACGGGATCTGCCTGAATTTGAGCCTTTCTGACGGTTTTGCTGCGCGCGAAGCGTTTTTGCTGCCGGGAGCAATTCGGCACCGGTGCGGGGACGGAGGCGAGATCGGACGGCGCAGAGCAAGAAATCGGACGGCTGTCGACCCGGGAGATCGGACGCAACGATCCCTCGGGGGACGCTCAGCGCCGCCCTTTTTTCTCTATAAAATAATTAAATACAAATGGGACGGCCCAGCTGACCAACCTCCACGGGGCGAGATGAAGTTACAGCTCACAATGAGCGATATATAGTGGCTGCGCTCAAACAGCTGATGATCTAGACCGTACGTAACGCGACATAACAGGGCAGCTAGACGGGTGGCCCATATTCCTCGGCATGGCCCAAGATGCTGATGCGATAAAATACCTATTCGATTCGATTTACCCTGAAAACCTATTCGATTCAATTTCGTGTTCTATAGAGAAAAAAAAAAGGTGGCCTATTCGGTTTCGCTCTCCACAAAACAAAGGGGAAAACTATCCGGTTTCGGTCACCTCCGAAGAATAAGACCGCCCGATCCACTTCCCCAGCGCCATCGAATCCCCTTCCGTTCCTCCGGCGTCGCCGAATCAAACCAGGCCGACGATTGACGGCCGCCACCGCTCAAAGTCGAGAAGATCGTCGCCCCTTAACTTCCTAACTTGATTGCCTGGACTGTCGATGTTTGTTCGCTCACATCTAAGAAAACAGAGCTTTTTCCGTCAGGACTGAGCTTGATCTCTCAGCTCTTCCGGTCCCGGTCCAAGCTTATCAATTGAGGTGGATGGCGTCGACGACGAGCGCCAAGAAGAGGAGGGTCGTAGCACCGATTGGGGCGTGGGTGCTGCCGGACGAACTGACGACGGAGGTGCTCCAGCGGCTGCCCGTCAAATCCATCCTCCGCTTCCGCGCCGTATGTCGCTCCTGGGCCGAGGCTCTCTCATCCGAGGAGTTCTGCAGCCTCCACAGGTCCAGGGCGAAAGCGGAGGAGGCGGCGGCGACGCCTAAGCTGATATTCATCTCGCCGACAACATCCTTTGACTCCACTCGGGTGTACTCGGGATCGTCATCGGACCCCAGCGACGGCCTGCTCTTTGCTCTCGACGACGTGCGCGGCGACTTCGCGGACATGGCGCCTGCACCGTGCCGGGGCCTCACTCTCTTGCACGACCTAGTGGCGCCAGCCTACTACGTTTTCAACGCGGCCACACGGGCAGTCACCCGGCTGCCGCCTTGCCCAGACGCGGTCTCGTCCACCGCCGGTCTCGGGTTTGACGCCATGACCAGGGAGTATAAGGTGGTGAGGTTGTCCTGCGGGAACTCGGACCAGAAGCAGAGGATCAAGTGCGAGGTGTACGTCCTCGGCGGCGACCATGGAGACCGGTGGCGGGCGGCCGCCGGAGGCATGCCCTTCAGGTTCTGCAAATTTGCTAGTGCCGCTGTTGCGACCGTGAGGTGGAGTGGACGTAAACTGGGGCCGGTGTTTGCAGACGGATTTCTGCATTGGCTTATTGACCCACCTGCTTTGCCCAGAAGGCCAAGAGCTTCAGTCTTATCATTTTCTGTCAGAGACGAGACGTTTAGATGGATCCGGTCACCACGCTTCGAGGTATCACGATCAGGAACGCACTTAGTGGAGCTTGCTGGCCACTTGTGCATGGTCCGGGACCTTCGTCCTCATGGTACTAGTATGTTGGAGATTTGGGAGATGAAGGACTACAGCTCTGGTCATTGGTCATTGCGACATAGCATTGATCTGCTGCAGCACGTCGAAAGAGATTTGATCGATCCACAGATTATTACAGTTATTGGTTCTGTTGGTGATTACCCGTCAGGGGAGAAGGTAATCCTGGTCACCTCCAAACGCAAGGCGATCACCTATGATTCAGTGTCACGAATTCTGAAAACCATTCTTACAATAAGAGAAACTTCTTCATCTTACGAGACTGGGAAATATGCCCCCAGAGTTAGTTTACTTAAAGAGAGTCTTGCTCCAGTGCGTAAAACGAATGAAGAGATAGCCTCGTCGTCTCCGCTGGCTAATGCGATCAAGGAGATCTTGATCCGACTCCCGGGTGATTTTGCCGTGCAGCTCAAACTTGTTAGCAAGCAGTGGCTTAGATTGATTGGGAGTGAAAGTTTCACCAGATCTTACTATGCCCATAACAACATGGCCAGGAGACCAAAGATCATGCTTGTGGGCAACGGCGTTGGAGGGTTGGGTTTCAGCTTTGCTCGTTTGAAGAATTTACTTCAAGAGGCTCCTAGTCAAGGTACATGGCTTGACACAAAGGTTGTGTGCTCCAAGCCTTGTCATGGTATGAACCTCATAAGTACTGAGATGGAGGACTATTTATACAACCCTTCCACCGGTTACCGCCGTAGCTTCCGCACTCGAGTTCCGCTATACGACGATATACCCGCCCATGTACTTGTGATGATGCATGGCAATGCATGTACATCGGAAAACCATGCTTTTGCAGTTGGCAACAAGAATGCTGGCCTGGGGTTCAATCTGTTGACGCAAGAGCATGTCATTGTTCAGACTTTCTATAGCGTGAAGGACTTCAAATCTCGTGAGTATTTCTTGACATGCTCGGTTATTACTCTTGGTTCAGCACAAGACAACTTTGAACCGCCCCTGCCCTTGAATGGCATGCCACCAGCCTATCTGTCAGGAGCTCTATACTGGATGAGTGAACCAAGGTTGGGACAGAGCTACAACAGGGCCATTGTCTCGTTCGATATTGCAACACGGGCGTTTTCTATCATCCCCTGCCCTCCATGTATCGCTACGTGGAACGACACAAGTCCCTGTCAAGCATTCGTGGTGGAGCTTGAGGGAACACTGTGTGCTGTCCTTGCAAATCCAGTTGCAGAAGAATTAGATATTTGGAAGCTGGAGCAGGACCGATGGGATAAAGCATATACAGTTTATCTGGAAGGCCGGTTAGGCTATTCCCTTGGAGCAAATGTTGTGATGCCGTTAACTGTTGATTCCAAAGATGGGAGGATCTTGCTCAACACGGGGAGAAAGCTTGGCCTTTATGATCCAGTGAGGCGAACAATTGAAAACTTGTATGATCTTGACGAGGTGCTGCGCTTAGAGCAGCAGCACACGTTCTTCATTGAGTTACCTAACTCACAAGGGAAGCATGGCTCTGGTGAGGTGCCTTTGCAGGGAGAATATCAACTAGACAGTAAAAATTTGCCCTTAGTCCCCTTGTTATATGAAGAGAGTCTGGCAAGTTATCCCCGTGTGCACATTGCACGGCGGTTACACCGATAAGTTATCATTAGTTGAATATACTCGCGCAGTTCAATAGCATTTGGCTTTTGTCAAATTAGGTGGTGAAAACTGCAATGTACTCTTCTCTTACTTTGTTCAATATCTACTGTTGGGATATTAGTTGCTTATCATTGTTTTTTGTTGTTTGCCTTATTTTGTTTCAGTTGTCCAGTGTTTCCGAAGCAAAGATCTTGCCTCTTCGCTCTTATCATTGTTCAGTTTTGTTTTAGTCTTGCTTCCCGTTCTAATCCAGGTCCGGAGGTCTGGATTCCACCCATCCAGTTTTACCAACAGCTACAGGTTATCATCTGATTGCTGCCTCGTGCTAATAATCAGGATATGTGATTGATGGTGCAAACTGCAATGTACATTTCTCTTAGTTTTCTTAACGGAATTTCTAAACACAGAACGTTCTGAAACTTGGCTTAGTCTCGAACGCGTCCTCGCGTTTGTCAGATTTGAATTGTGCGCCCGCGATTAGCCAAACTTAAGATCGCATATCGTCTTCCCCGTTGAAACAAACAGCATCTCCTCCCCCAAGTCGCGTGAGCTGCTCAACGCCACCGGAGCCGCCCGACCATGTCGTTGCTCCAGACTCCAGTCAAGCCAACTCCCCCTGCTGCTCCAACATGCTCACTTCGGGCGTCGGTGCGGCGGATGGCGTCGCGGACGAGCGGCGGTCTCCGCCCCGACGCCTGTGCTTGCTCCTCGGCGGCACGAAACGGGACCTCAGCCGGTGATGCCTACTCCATGTGGTGTGGGCAGGCTTGACGTGCGGCGCCGTCGTGGGGCTTGACGTTTCTAGGATCAACTTTTCGGGCGCGCACCCATGGTCCCTTTCCCGCCTCCGTACCATCTCCGCCTCGATGCTCAACATCGGCGCCAAATCCTTCTTGCGTAGACGTCCTGCCCGCGCTCGATCGGTCTCTTCGCCTAGACGTCCTGCCTGCCGAGGGGTGTGCGAAGATGGAGAATGCTGCAACCTGCATGTACGTGGTGGTGCGTAGGCCGGTAGGCGCATATTCCACCGCGACCTCGACGACGTGAACGCCGCCGCCATCGCCATCTCGAGCTGCCTATGCCGCCACTCGAGGTCCGCCGATCATCCCTTCCATCACGTTAATTTCCCTGCAATTTTGTCTCTACCTCGCCCACCACACCTGCTCGATATAATGCCCGTACTCATCCTGACCAAATTTCCATGTTGCGGATGATGGCCGTGGTGCTGTAGCAACAGGCAGAGGGGCTACTCTAATGCTGCAGAGAGTAGTGCCTCTGTATCATCGATGGGGTGACAAAACTCACGGGGTGGCAGCAGCGGTGTCGAATGGCTACATTCGAGACGTGGATGACGAGACGTGCTGCTGGACGTGCATGCTGTTGAGTGAAGTGAAGCACGTGTAGTGACCGAATTCCAGGAGACGATCAAGCTTAAAAAAGGTGAGTTGTTGCACAATTTGTATGTCCTCTGTAGCAGTCGTATTGTTTGTGTTAGATTATGTATTCGGTTGGTTCAACTTGTAACATAAGTTAGGGTTTTAGGTTAGCCGGTTTGCTAGGCCTCCTATATATACCTCTTGTACCCTAAACATTATCGTAATCAATTGTGAGACATAACACAAGTTTACATGGTATCAGATTAGATCCTAGGCCTATGGCGCCGCCGCCAACACCACCTCCGCTGCAGCCCCCTCCAGGCTGGCGTCCCAGCCCTAATTACAAAGGGAAAAACCCGATGTACTGGCCGCCCCGTCCAGCTCCTCCGCCATCGCTGGCTCGTCCTGCTCCACCAACGGCTCCACCAACGGCTCCTCCACCTCCCCTGCCGCCTGCGCCCGCCCCTGCCGCGCCTCCCACGGCTCCCACTTGGCGCCCGCCCCATGATCCGTGGACAGGCATGGTCCAGGCCTGGTCCATGCCCTGGGCGGCCCCCTCTCCGATTGGTGCTCCTCCGGCATACACAGGCAACTGGGCGCCCGGACTTCGCCCCCACACTGGCGCTCCTGGCCTCCTCGCGCCGCGTGCTCCGTCGAACGCCTACTACGCCGCCCCGGTCTACCACGACGGGGGGATGTCCTACATGCAATACCAGCACCCCCCGCTGTACCAGCCTCCCCCTGTGCTCATGGCGCCTCCTTCGACTGCACCGCTTCCTCCCTCGGCACCAATTGCTGCACCTTCACCAAGCTGGGACCAGTCTGCATTTTTGCAGGCCATGAACAACTTCGCTGCCCAAGGAAACTCAGGTATGGACTGGATCTTCGACTCCGGCGCCTCTAGTCACATGTCTGCCTCTAGTAATATGTTGTCAAATTTCTCTCCCACCCCTCTCTCTTCAATCATCCTAGGAAACGGCTCCTCTATACCTATTTACTGCACCGGTCAAACCTCTATTCCTACACCCACAAAACAACTTCTCCTTCGTGATGTTCTTATTGCACCCGCACTAATCAAAAATTTAATTTCTGTTCGCCAATTCACCTGCGACAATCTTGTTTCTATGGAATTTGATCCTTTTGGTTTATCTGTGAAGGACTACCAGACCAAAGCGGAGATCGCTCGGTTCAATAGCTCAGGCGACCTCTACACCCTCCATGGCGCTGCCACCTCCGATCCACCCACCTCCATGACCGCCTCCGTCGACCTATGGCATCACCGTCTCGGCCACCCCCACACCGCAACATTATCATCTATGCTTCGTGAATTTTCAATAAACTGTAATCGAGATAGTCATAATTCTTCCATCTGTTCTTCGTGTCAGCAAGGCAAACATGTTCGATTGCCATTTAGTTCATCCACTACTGTTAGCACTTTTCCATTCGAGCTGTTACATTGTGATCTATGGACCTCACCGCATATTAGTGTCTCAGGCTTCAAGTACTATCTCGTTGTTCTTGATGATTTCACCCATTTTGTTTGGACCTTTCCCCTACGTAACAAATCTGATGTCCACACCACCTTTATTAACTTTCAGAAATACGTCGCTACCCACTTCTTCCTCCCAATCAAGTTTATTCAGTGTGACAATGGCAAAGAATTTGACAATTTCAAAAATAGACAATTTTTTCTCCAACACGGCATACTTCTTCGTTTCTCCTGCCCAAACAACCCACTTTCCCCAGCATTACACCGCACCTACACCCTCTACTCCTCTTGTAGCGACAACCGATTCGGCAGGTTTTCCTGCCGCGGCAGCTGATTCGGCAGGTTTTCCTGCCGCGGCAGCTGTTTCCCACCTCTTCCCTGCCGCGACAGCCCCTCCTTCTTCTCCTGCCGCCCCAGCTCCAAGTCCTGCCGCGGCAGTCGTTTCGGCAGATTTTCCTGCCGCGGCAGCCTCTCCTGCTTCTCCTGCCGCTCCAGCTCCCAGTCCTGCCGCGGCAGCCGTTTCGGCAGACTTTCCTGCCGCGACACCTGTCTCTGCTGGTTCTCCTGTTGTCTCGTCCACTCCGGCGTCTGTCTCTTCCGCTGCGCCTGACGCCTCTACACCACATCCACTTCCCCCTCATGCTGTCCACGTTCCAGCCCCAATAAATGCCCACACTATGCGTACTCGTGCAAAAACAGGCTTTCGCCTTCCAAAACAACGTCTCAGTTTCCTCGCAACACCCTCTCCCTCGGTTTCTCCTCTTCCCAAAACCTACAAAACCGCACTCCTTGACCCCAATTGGGCTGCTGCTATGCGCGACGAGTTTTCTGCACTTCTTCAGAATGACACTTGGCAGCTTGTTCCTCGCCCTTCCGGTGCAAACGTAGTCTCAGGCAAATGGGTTTTCCGTCAAAAATTCCACTCCGACGGTAGTCTTTCTCGTTATAAAGCTCGCTGGGTTTGTCGTGGTTTTTCCCAGCAACATGGCATTGACTATGACGAAACTTTCTCTCCTGTCGTTAAGCCCAGCACCATTCGCACGGTCCTCAGTATAGCCGTGTCTTCCGCATGGCCTATTCACCAACTTGACGTCAAAAATGCCTTTCTTCATGGTTCTCTTCGCGAAACAGTCTATTGTCAGCAACCCCTTGGTTTTGAGAATCCTTCTGCGCCTGATCATGTCTGTCTTCTTAAGAAATCTCTATACGGTCTTAAACAAGCTCCTAGGGCTTGGTTTCAACGTTTTTCCAACTATATTCAAACCATTGGTTTCACTCCCTCTCTCACCGACACCTCTCTTTTTGTCTATCACACTTCTTCTGACACAGCCTATGTTCTTCTCTATGTTGATGACATTATTCTCACTGCCTCCACCCAAACCTTTCTTGACCATATCATTACACTCCTTAGTTCTGAATTCTCCATGACTGATCTCGGTGTCCTCCATCATTTTCTTGGCATCACTGTTACCCGTGACTCTCATGGTCTTTTTCTTTCTCAACGTCAATACATTTTAGATCTTCTCACTCGAGCTGGTATGCTTGACTGCCAACCTTCTCGCACCCCCGTTGACACCAGTTCCAAACTATCATGTGATGGTGACCCTTTTCCCGATCCCTCTCTATACCGTAGCATCGCGGGTGCACTTCAATATCTCACTCTTACACGACCCGAAATTTCATACTCTGTCCAACAAGCTTGTCTTTATATGCATGATCCTCGTCTACCCCACTACAACCACATTAAACGTATTCTTCGTTATCTTAAGGGCACTCTAAATCATGGTCTTCACATAAACACCTCTACACCTACTAGTTTGACAGCATATTCTGATGCGGACTGGGCTGGTTGTCCCGATACTCGTCGATCCACGTCCGGATACTGTGTTTTTATGGGTAACAATTTGCTTTCATGGTCTTCTAAACGACAGGTTACGGTCTCTCGCTCTTCGGCAGAAGCTGAGTATCGAGCAGTTGCTCACGCGGTTGCTGAGACAGTTTGGCTTCGGCAGCTCTTGGCTGAGCTTCATCGCCCTATTCAGCAGGCCACTATTGTGTATTGTGATAATATTTCAGCAGTCTACATGTCCAACAATCCAGTTCAACATCGGAGGACCAAGCATATTGAGATAGACATCCACTTTGTTCGCGAGAAAGTTGCATTGGGGCAAGTTCGAGTTCTTCATGTACCGACTACTGCACAATTTGCTGACATCTTCACCAAGGGATTGCCGACCCAATCTTTTACAGACATTCGTTTCAGTCTCAACGTGATTGAACCCCACGTTGACACTGCGGGGGGATGTTAGATTATGTATTCGGTTGGTTCAACTTGTAACATAAGTTAGGGTTTTAGGTTAGCCGGTTTGCTAGGCCTCCTATATATACCTCTTGTACCCTAAACATTATCGTAATCAATTGTGAGACATAACACAAGTTTACAGTTTGGAGCTGGTAATTGTGCATTGTGATTTCTATGCGTTGCTATTAGTACTTGTTACTGCTTAGTGCTTAGCCTCGTGTTCATGTCTTTGTGTGCATCGTGCGCATCCCGCCTGCTGCCATGGCCTGGACGAGCAGAGAGGAGCTGTTCGTGTGCCATAGCCAGTGTTGAATATGTCACTAGCACAGAGCTGCTCAACACGCTGAGACTTCCTCATGTGCATGTCGTAGGAGTGCTTAGAGTGGAGCTGCTCAACACGCTGAACATGTCGTAGGAGTGCACCAGCCCCGACGAAGACATGTCGGCGCAACCTCATGTACATGCAACAGCTTCTCTGCCACGCTGAAACTGACATATGTTTCGCACTCGTTCCTTATTTGCTGTGATTTGTAGCTTCTATACTCGAGATGCTACTCCATGTGCAAATTGGAGCCTATTATGTATGGTTTTGTTGGACATGATGCCATGATTTCACCTATAAACAAGAAAAAATAGTTCGTACTACCTTTCTGTCATGGTTTTTCGTGATTACATCATGGATAGCCTCCTAGGTGTGTTGCTAGTTGTAAGGAGCCGATTGTTCTGCTAAAGTTCCCACCATGGGGTAATTTACTGACGTGGTGACTATGTAGTTATGAGTTATCAAGCTCCTGCCTGCGTGCAGAGGGGATCATGAATCATTGTACCGAAATACACCTGCTCCTCTCTACTCTCTTCCTCCTTTCCAAGCAAACCTCTTCTCCAAATATTACTCTGTAATTGAGGATTGAGATCCAGCTACCTGTGCGTGACGCGAGGGCAGTGATCGAGATCATAGCAAAGGACGCCATCGTCAACGCCTCCTGGTCGTTGGCTCCGCCGATGAACACCACCACCACATCGCTCTGCAGCGCGTCCGAATCCCCATGGAAGAAGAGCGCTGCTTCCCGAGGCCTCGGTCCACCATGATCCCCACCGAGCACGGAGCCAGATGCAGCACCTTCTGGTTCACCAGCCGGAACCCGAAGTGGCCGGCGTCCATGGTGCCGTCCAGGCACTGGGTCTTGTGGAATGGGAGCAGGAAGAGAGCCACCATGGCGTCCTCGGCGCAGATGCAGATGTCATTGTGCATGTCCGGGAAGGAGGATAGCGCTAGCAGCCTGCGCACCTTCACCTTGTCGATGTAGCCGCCGCAATCCGCCTGGTACGCGTCGAGCGCCTCGCCAATGAGCTTCCGCATCTCTGAAACCTCCTTGTCCACCACCGTCACGCCGGTCGAACCTCCCGCCTTTGACGATGGCCGAAGCCGTCTGGTCTGTCAGCTGCACCATGTCCGGCGTAGCACGCCAGCTCACCGATGCCGGCGCCCCACCGCAACGTCTCCATGAGTAACGCCAGCGTTAGCACATCCTGCGGGCCATGGAGGCCGGCGACGAGGCGCAGCTCCGTGGCTGGGTCGTGGTGCAGCAGCCCCGTGAGGCGCCACTGCACATTCCGGCGCGCCCAGGACGCGATCCCCATGCCCACCATCGGCGTCACCGCCACGTTGAGCGCCACCATGAAGATGATGGCCATGAACGACTTGACAGTGATGATGCTGGCCTCGAACGCAGTGAGCGCACAGTAGATGCCGAGCGCGAGGGCCTCCAGCCAGCCGAGCCCCTGGAGCAACCTGACGCTGGCGCAGCCCACGAGCTTTCTTAGCGTGCCCATGACGGTGACGAAGAACA
The DNA here is from genome assembly GCA_012064385.1 of Puccinellia tenuiflora. Classification (NCBI taxonomy): domain Eukaryota; kingdom Viridiplantae; phylum Streptophyta; class Magnoliopsida; order Poales; family Poaceae; genus Puccinellia; species Puccinellia tenuiflora. The sequence continues at coordinate 57,622 of QRDG01001695.1, read as the reverse complement.
CCTTCCACGGTTCTACCACGGGAACGGCAGCTGCATGACGTATACGTGCAGCCCTTCGTGCTTCGCCAGCCCCGAGGCCTCGATGTCGTCGGTGGTCTGCCGGAGCGAGAGGCAGACGTGGTCGACGTAGAGCAGCAGCACGAAGTTGATCTTGCTCACGAGAAGCCGCGACACCCTGCCCACGCTCGGGAACGCGAGGCCGACGAGGAAGACAGACATGTTGAGTTGTTGACGTCGAGGCGGAGCACGGAGCTGAACCAGCAGAGCGTGGCTGCCACCAGCGCCACGAGCGAGAGGTCGAACCGTGTCGCTACCTATATTCAGAACTTGTGTCTGGATGAACCTGTAAGTACAAGGGTGGTGACACTACGGTGTGCATGGCAGAAATACAAGGTGTTGACTGGTTTCAAAATGAACTGGAAAAATGGCAGAAAAGTTGAGTAAAGTTGGCCCGACCGGACCATTTTACTGCAACATGTAGTCATGAAAACTGTGTTAGGCATCTAGGCATCATAATTTGGCTTACAAAGAGCTACGAAAATCTGTGAGGAATGTCACGGGGTAGACATTTAGTACTTCAGCAGGATACCTTCATCTATTATGTGAACATGAAATAGGCTGAATGTTTTAGTGGCACCAACTCCGTATCTTAATGGTGAAGAGAAGGGATATATAGATAAATATGAATATGAACCTCCCTCCCTTTTGTCAAGTGATGTTGGACAACGCAACAATTGATCGTAATACATCTTGATTTGCTTCCAAGAAATGGCATTAAAATCTGATTGCTCACAAGTACTCTGTACCGATTTTTATTGGCCCCTTGATAAGTCAGTCACCACAAAAATCTCACAGGTATGCCATGGCCGACTCTTGTCGCTACAAACACTGATTCCTCCTACAGCTCAAGGATCCTCAACCTAATTCGCTATATATGGATGGTGGCCGACAAAGCACAAAGGACTGATGTTAGCATCTTCCCAATCTGATCATGAATATCCCTAGGAACTCATGAAGAAACAACTTTAAAAGCTTTTAACCAAATTTCACACTCCTCAGGATGGTAAACGATGCTTTGCTTCACTTATTTTCATTTGGTTTGGGAATTCTCTTGTAGTCATAGCTGTTTATGTCCACCTTTTGCTGCAAAGCCTATAATGCAGAGAGAGGGAGCTCTTCGGTCAGGCCAATATCAAAGAAAATGGCAGAAATTGTTTCTTTCAAATATGATGAACACAACATTACCTTCAGTTCATCCTCTAGAGAGAGGTTCTTAGGCTTATATGCCCCTTCCACCGGTCCTGTTCGGCTCAGAGCTTTTGTTGTCTCTACGACCTCCCATTCCATATCCTCCTTTTCCTTAGTTACCTCTTTGCTGCAACACAAATAAACTAACACTGTCAAATATGTGAAACAAAAGGATGCCCATTTACAATTTGAGATTAAATTTGGCCAGTGCACAAAGCTGAATGACTTACCCTCCCTGTATAAGATGAGCTAGACCAACCGCACCGAACACTGTCAAAGAAATGAGTGGAAGACCATATCGAACAAATGGATATTTGCGTCCCCACCGTTTGAATTGTGAGGCTTGTTGAGCAATCTTAGCAGCTGGTTCCAACTGATCCTGAGTTGTATTCATCACGGAATTTGACCTTTGCAATGTAACTGCCACGATAATAGAATGTTAGTTCAAGGTCACAGTTGATAATAAAGAATATTAGGAACAGGAAAACTGAAATGTTCGATGCCCTAGAGTAGAACGGTTTATGATCATTCAAATTGTCAGGTTAACATGTAGATTGCAGTTCATCTTTTATGTCAACGAATTAAGATTCAATTATACAGAAGTTTTAGACAGCATTGACAGCCCCAAATTACTAATAAGACCAAGTGAGCACCAGATTATCATAGCACTCAAATGAACCTTAAAGTTTTAGCAAACAATATATCATGAAATAAAACATTTTGGGTCCAATCACAACAATGAGACAACAACTGCCCGCACAGTGAAAGCTAGACACGAATGTCAAGTTTCAGCAGTATTTCTTGGTGTTAACTACACTGACCAGTGACAACCATGTGGCGTATTAGCATATAACAAAACGATTTAAGTAGAAATATGCATGTTTCAACATTTGAGCTCCATAGAAGAAATTTGTTACGGTATGCTACAGTTATTTGGATCAACATGCAGGTATGCGATTTCCCGGTACTGAATAACAAAATCACAGAATATCTGTATCTTAACCTAAAAAAGATACTCCCTCTGTATCAAAATATAAGATGTTCTGGACTTTTGCTTTACATTTGTATCTAGACATGTTTTAGTGCAACGTTCAAATGAATCTTGCACTAAAACATGTCTAGATACGGATGGAAAGCAAAATTCCAAAATATCTTACATTTTGATATGGAGGGAGTACATATGAAAGACTTAAGCAAGGTTCATCTCTCCATTTTTGCAAATCGAGAAACATCAAAATGAACTAGTTAGGAAGAATTGGCTATGGTCCACAAAGGATTCAGTTTACTTAGTTATATACCATCCAAATTGACTGCTGTTCGTCGCTATATTCACTAATTTGGCACATTGACTAATGAAAAATAAATTTAGAAATCAGATGAATCTGAATCTCAGTTCACGATTAGCCTCTGTCGTCTGATTGTCCCCTTTCCACAGACGGAACACGTCCCCGGGAACTAGGTACTCCGTCCCGGTTTAGCGAACCCCTAGGCTAGGTTCTCGATTTAGAGACAGCAATTAGGGACGGGAATGTGAGGTTTGATTCACGGAGGGTTGGATACTTACCAGGCGTTAAGGTCGCCCGCTCCGCCCTCGCCGTCGATCAAATCGACAACTCCGGCGGCTTCACGTGATCACGTCGGTGCTTACAGGATGCGCCGCCGGCCGTAACCCGTAGTGTGGCGGCGCTGCGGTCTACGGCCGCGCGGCGACGAGCGGACGACGGCGTGGTAGTGTGGAGTCGTGGACGTGGTGGCCGATGAGGTGGGGACCGGTCGCCGAGAAGAAAACCAGAACTCTCGTCTCTGCGTCTGAAAAAAGAAAGCCAGGAGCCCAGGTTTCCCTCATATGTCATCTTTCCCAAAAAAAAAAAATACAACTTCTACTTTCAGCTGAAATCTACGTAGAACATATTGACTGCTAATCTGCTATGTTTATATTTGTAGTGACAAATAGTTCTTTTTTCTTGAATGTATATGGTGAATTGGTGGTACCTGAAACATCAGAGTCACTCGAATGCTGCTCTGAAGTGCTCTGCCCTGTCATTTTAATCAATATATATTTGCTCGTTTGGTACTTTGGCTCATTATAATTTCGAATTTATGTGTCAAGTCAAGTATTCTATTAAGTAACCTTGGTATAAACTTCGATAAGATATCAATATTTATCTGTTCATCCATATGGTTGATCCACACTCTTCGAGGTCGCGTTCCTCGACCCGCTGTATCGTTCGGGAGTTATTTGATCCAAATCAAGGTTCCGCGTTCCTACACACTGTGTCGTCCCGGGGTTATCAACCCCACTAGGGGCTTGTTTGGTAACTGCAATCCGGGGGGGGGGGGGGGGGGGGGGGGGTCCCGGCCATTTCCCGAGAGAATTTTCCCCTAGTCCGGAGGTCGGGAATAAAATCCCGAGGTTTTACACCTGTTTTTTCAGATTCCCGGTCAGGATTATTTTCCCGGGGCTATTTAACCCGGACAGCCAAACAAACCCTAGGGGAGGTTCATATTCCATTATTGGATTATTCAAAAAAAGTTCCCTTATTGGTCGTGTCCTTCTATCGAACAGTCGTTGGAGAGATGTATAACCCCCCTTGTTGGCCTGTTCCCTATTTTTGCCACTCGATGCCCACGGTACGGCCTAGGGCTTTAGTATAGGTGGCCAACTGGGCCGGGTCAAACGGGCCGGCCCGAGGCACGGCAATTTTGGCCCGGCCCAGGCACGGCACGAACTAAATGGGCCGTGCCGCGGCACGGGCCCGGTAGTGCCCGGGCCGGCCTTCGATCTGAGGCACGCGGGCCGGCCCGGCACGGCACGTTTAGTTTTTTACCTATTTTTATTTATTTTTTTGGTTTTTGGGCCGAATTTATGCTAAATGGGCCGTGCCCGACGGGCCAACCGTGCCTAACGGGCCGTCGACGTGCCACCGGGCCGTGCCGGAGATCGGGCTGCGGCACGCGGGCCGGCCCAGGCACGGCACGATTCTAATCGTGCCTAACGGGCCGTGTCACGCACGGGCCGGCCCGGTTGGCCAGCTATAGGCTTTAGGGATCTTGGCTTCTCGCCATCAGATGATCACTCCGTGAGGATTAAGAACGAAATCGGTGAAACAAAAACCTGCAAAGTGTGCTCTTAGACTTGAGGAAATATTTCCAGGGACGTTTTTACAAATACGGATTAAATGACCTATGAAAAAAAGGCTAATCCGTCATTGTTTGGATCTGTCTGCCAGCGCTGAATGAATGCACCTTCATCCAGCTTGCTGGAGCAGCGCCACTGCCTCTGACTTCCTATAAGTTTTACGTAGAAACATAGGAATTTTAGGTAGCCTCATAACATGTAGCAAATTGCAGTACAAAACAGAATCATGACTCTGAAATACTACCGAATAAGTACATGATTCCAAACATAATTTAATATTTAAGAACATGCTATTGCAGGTGGACATGAATCCAGATAATATCAAGAACTGTGACTTCTTTGCATTACAGTTTCCTCAATAAAACAGAATGTCAGAGTTACATGACTACATTGCCAATAAACCAATGGGTGAATTGCAGGAAAAGACATCGACGTCAACATGGATCTACACTAGGAATTTCTAGTCTTTGATGTTTCATATGCTACCAGACTCTAACTACAATGAACCGAAGCAGAAGAGCTTTTGGCTTCAGAATTCCCAAGGACAGTGCGACAGGCGGAGCAGACCATCAAAGGAGAGCAACTCCACGTCATGAACTGACAAGCTTCAACTGGTAATCTGAACCAAAAGATGTAGGAGAAGCAGTCAATTCATCAATTCAGGAACAATAATAATAATACTTTCTTGCTATATGTGCTCCAAACAAATTGTGTGTATTCTGCAGTATAACCATGAGAACAACAGCAGCTCAACAGGAGTAAAATCTATAACAGAACGCAAGCAGTTATAAGGTAAGGCAGATGCGCACATCATCCATCAGAACAATCACACAGCAATCCACTTATCCACAGCGAGGCATACCTTCCCAAAGCTTGCCAGTGGATACAATATGTTAAATTTCAGCAATTCTAGTTATAAGCAATATGAAAAAACTTACAGGCCCACACATAACACAAGTATTAGCTATGATTATATATACTGGTGACTTGTAATTTGTTAAGCTTGCAGATCATAAGCCTAACTGCAAGTTTATTAGACAAAGCTTATTTATCAATCACGCTGTAGAGCTGGGTTTGGCACACAGGGTTTAGAATGAACTTCACCAGAAGCTCAAAGGTTACCTGCTGGCTCTATAAGATTGTTTTGCCTATGAGCCTACTTAAGTTGAACAACAGAAACCCTAAGAATTCTCACTTAAGCCCTGAATATCTCTTGGAGTTCTAAACCGGAAAGGGAAACCAATGTGTGCAGCCAAGTGATTCCAAGTCAAATTGGACAGACCAGTGTGCAGAGTAATTTAACTTGTGAGTTACTCAAAGTGATTCCTAGTTATAGACAGCCATTCCATTATATATGCCCACACAATCATGATTACCGGGGGCCATTCCATTATATATGCCCACACAAGCCAAACTGACTTCAATCACAATACATTAGTAACACGTATAACATAATAGAGTTGCATAACAATCATTTGGTAGAATTTAATGCATCATGAACCTCAGGAAACCAAACATGAGATTCAAAAGTTAAGCAACAATCATACAAATGCAGTTAACATCTTACAACAAGGCTAACAGATATACAGAAAAGTATACTGGTAACACATCCAGCAAACTATCTGTCAACAAGACAAAATGTATTTAAAAAAACATATATATTATGAATGGGCGAACATTGCACAATAGGACCAAGGCCATTGAAGATGTCTCTCAACATCTGCTTTTGTAAAAAAAAAAAGTCCAAAATGCAGCACATAAGGAACTAAAGAACTACACATCACATGATCTGATGCATCACTATCTCAACACAAAATTGTGAACACAGCTGTTTCAAATTTAGCTCACATCGTCATAACAGGTAAAGTAACATGCCAATCTATTCGCAACAAGGAGAGATGTTAATTGCTAATTAATTTTCACAATACATAGGGATGTATAGACGTATTTAGTCTATAGATTCACTCATTTTGCTCTGTATGTAGTCCGCATGAAAATACCTAAAACATCTTATATTATGATACGGAGGGAGTAACAATTTACAGAGCACAATCATGTTGAGCTCGCCCAAGCTTGTCTATGGTATTGGCACAACAAGATACATTTTCAAGACTGGGCACTTCCTCACCAGCAAAACTGAAAGTGCCTTCATTCCACAACATATAAACACTAATGAATAGACTTAGAGCATGACAAATTATATGTACAGGACTTCTCACTGTTAATACCAATCAGAATAACATTAAATGCCACTAATCAAATTGTCATTGTATATGGGGGATCACAGATAAAATAATGACTACAAATTTCAATCATACCAATCCCTTCATCAATCACTAAAGCATTAACTAACAGCATCCCCATGCCACATAACTCAATAGCAATAAATTCCACTCATCAAAATAGCATTGTATATGGGGATCACAGATAAAACTTGTGTCTACACTGACCACTAAAGCACTAACTAACAATATCCCCAAGCCACATAACTTATAATATCAGCTCAATAGCATCATAACATTATACTAAACACAGATCAAACTTATGAACAATAATGTGGAGCATTGTTAATGTAAACTGAAGTGACAAATCAAACTTTACCTAAAGCCTTCCTCGGGATCAGAGGTAGGTGGAGCTAGAGAGGAAAGGCAGCCCAGCCATTGAGGAAACCAACTCCACTCCACCGATACCATTGGCCGCAGCCCCGCCGTTCTTCTTGCTGCGCTTTGCCCTTGAGAGCTTGAGATGAGCATCGACGAAGTTCTCCATGCGCTTGACCTCCAGCTGCTTCAGGAAATCAATCCGCTCACGCTCAATCTCGAGTGAATGCTTCTGTTTGGCACTCTCGACGCGCTCGTACATCTCTGCAAACGCCTCGATCGCCCTGGCCAGCTCGCCCACGCCGGAATCGGCACCACCTCTGCCAGTCTCGCTACGGTGGCGGCGGCGCTTATTGCTGTTGCCGCCGGAGAGCGATGAGACGGAGCGGGACGGTGACTGCTGCGGGCTGTTGTCGTCGTCGTTGTTGTTGTCAGCAGGATCACCGCCGGAGTCGTCGGAATCAGACACGGCGGCAGCCGCAGCTTTGGCTTGCTGGATGTAGGAGGCGATTGGAAGATGCGACCCACGGCTGCGGTTTTCAATCGGCAGAGCCGTGTGTAGAGGCGAGGACGGGGACGGCGATGAGGACGGCGAGCGGTGCTTCCTGGCCGCGGCGGCGGAGGCGGACGAAGGGTGGAGGGGCAGCGCGAATTGAGCTGCGTAGGATGGGTGATGCGGCCTGGCCTTGGCGGCGGCGGCGGCGAGGGTGGGGCCGACGAGGCGGTCGAGTTCGTCGTAGAAGCTCCAGGCGGAGGGGCCCCCGCCGCGGGCGCGCTCGGCCTTGTACTTCTTCTTGAGGGTGTCGACGCGGTTCTTGCACTGGACGTCGGTGCGCGGCGGGCGGCGGCGGGCCGCGGCGCCGCGGCGCGTGTTGACGGCGGCGGCGACCTCCTGCCACTGCTTCTGGCGCAGGTTGCCGCGGTTGAGGTCCTCGTAGCGGCTGCCCCAGGCGCCGACGAGCGCCGCCGTCTCGCCCTCGCTCCAGCAGTCCTCCCGGTAGGGCAGGTTGGGGTTGGGCGGCGGCAGCCTGCCTCCCCCCGCGCCTCCTCCCGACGACGAGCCCGCCGCCGCCGCAGCCGCCGCTGCCGCCGCCATCTCCCTCAGCTCCATCGGTCAGATCTCGCGACGAGGCGTAACCCTAGGTCGTCGGTCGGGGGGCGCGTGACGGTAAGGGGGCCGGTGTGAGTTGGGGGGTGGACGGGCGGTGAGGGGGTGGGAATAAAAGGGCAGGCACGGCGAGGGGTGGGGCTAGCGTAGCGCCGGACGGCCGAGAGGTGGGGCACGCGGGGGGCACGTGAGGGGAGGCGCGGCGAGGAGGTGGCATGGTGGCGACCGGATCGGAGTCGTGCCGCCCGCCGTTGGATGGGTTTGACCGGGTAACCGGCGATTACTTCCGTGTTTGTGACGGACGGACGGACGGACGGAGAGAAGAGGCTGTGCTGCGTGTGTGATAATGACAGCCAGGCAGGCACGCAGGCGCGGCGACCGACAGCCAGCCGGGGTTGGGAGACCGGACGGAATACGGTGGCGGCGCGAAATTACCGGGCTGTCCCCGGGGAGAGGGCGGGGCGGCAGGGGCATCGCGGGGATTTCGCGCGGGTCGGGGCGGCAGGCGTGGGGGAGTAGAGCTGAGGTGGTCGCCGTTGGTCGGCTGGCGTTGCGTTTTCGTCCGGGCGCCGAAAGAGGGGAACGCGCCGAGGAGGGGAGAGAAGACACAGCACAGGCGAAGACCCGGCGGGGGTGGGCCCGTGCGGGGAGGCGGGGAGTAATTGTCGCCTCTCTCTGCTGCTGGGGAGTGGTGTGGTGGACAGGTGGACCACCTGCTCCGCGCTGCCCGGGAAAGAGGACGGCCGGCCGGCTATGGCATGGGCACTTGGGCAGCAGAGAAGATCGATCGGTTGCTGCTGCAGGCCGGCACCCCCGGATTGGATTGGATTCATCCGAGGAACCAAAATTAGAGCATACAGTAATCCGTTTCCGTCTTCAGAAGTGGAGTAATCTGAGTACTGGCGGTCTGTCCCTGGACTCAGATCCATTTTGGTAGACACACTCTGCTCCATCCGCACATTGAACATGACAAGTCCTTAGGCCATCTCCAACGCGCCGACCCATTTCGTGCGAAACGGTCTGTTTCGTTCCGGATGGGTAAAAACCAGAGCCCAACGCGCCGACGTTTGTTTTTTCGTCCGTTTCGACCCAATTCCGGCCCAAATTTGAGCCGGGTTTGCGTCGGCACGGACGCGTCTGGACGCCGCGCGGAGTCCACCCATCCCACCCCCTGGCCCGCCCGTCAGTGGGACGGTCTCCTTTCTTTCCCTATCGCCAATCCACCCCAGTCCCGCGCCATTGCTCGTCCCCGCCGCCACCTCCCACCGTCCCCGTTGCCGTCCCCGCCACCACCTCCCCACCGTCCCCGCCATCCCCGCCGCCGCGTCCCCGCCGGCACGGACTTGGACCGGACTTGGACCCCGCCCCGCCACCACCAGGACCGACATCGCCCGCAAGGTGTTCGGCCGCTGTCCCCAAGGTACGCACCTACATGGATAGCGCGGAT